>OX940935.1:15342233-15831579 GCA_954870645.1 Agrotis clavis
GGATATCTCTCGTGGATCGAAAAACTTAAAATACGCCAAACTGCCTCAGAGGAGCTTATATACCGGCCCGACTGAAACCTTGTAACTTCATCGTTAACATTATTAGCGAACCCCACAGTTGCTTGGTCAGAGCCCTTATTCACATATTTACAAATATATTTGATGGATTCAACACTGTTACATGCCTCCACATTGATGTGAGCCTGAAAGGTTCGTGATAGTACCGGTGAATAAGGTACCACCCATCTATTATCAACGTCTATTTCCTGGCCATGTAATCTTATTTTAGCTGTAAAACCACCTTGTTGTGGTGACTTTCGACGGTATAATGGATACCCATTTTCTCCTGATATCGTTTGTTCTGAAAGGGCCCGAGGGTATCTTTTAGAGCAACGACCTTCTTGCATACAGGGAGAATTTCTGTTTAACGTGCCGCATGGTCCGTGAATCATATGAGTCTTAATAATATCGAATAACACGGGATCTTGGGTCTTATCGGGAAATTCAGCACTTATAACAGTATCGATAGAATCAGGTCTAAGTTTTTCTTCTAACCACAGCAGAATGTGGGCATGTGGCAAGCCCCGTTTCTGCCACTCAACGCTGTACATAAAACACAGTGATGATCCGAAAACCTTTTCTTTTGTAATTAAGTCAATCATCAGCTTAAGTTTAAGGTGAAACACTCGGGCTATTATGTCGTGCCGATCATGTGGCGCCTGGCCGGCAAAAAGCCCTTCTGATATTTCATTCCACTTTGGGTTAGTGGTAAAAGTGATAAAAAGGTCAGGTCGACCGTACTTACGAACATAGCAAAAGGCGTCTTGAGTACGCTCGTGCATGTAACGTGGACCTCCTATAAAGCTTGACGGTAAGATAACTAAACGTCCCATGTTCTCCACGTTATTATCTTGCTGCATTGCGTCTCGCAGATGCACATAATCCTCAGAACGTAATCGTGTCTGGTTAGTGCGTATATAAATTAACCTCTCCGTCTCTATTTTTGCGTACATATCGACGATGAATTGGCTGAATAATCCCCGAAAGCGTTGCAAATAATGAAAACAATTCCGTCTAATTTGTATCTGGTAAGAATAAAATTGTAGGGCTGATATTTTTTTATTGTAATGTATTATTCTAGTTCTTGGATTAACTTGATATAGTCCGAAATTGTACCCATCCTCACCATGGAAGTATATCAATGGATATTGCAGAGCGTCATAAGCTCTATGAGTTTCGTAAATGCGTTGTAAGCGATCATCATGAGTACGTAATACTATATCACGTCTGTCACATTCCTGATCGACTAATATTACTGCAACTTCGTCTGCAACAGGAGCATTGTACCTTCCACGATGTTCTTCCACAGGGCGTCTATCAGCCTTAATTATAACTTTATAATTGTTATTTTGGCCTTGTGGGATGGAATCTATTGCAGCTTTGAAACTTCTGACATACGGATTAACTTGATGTAACATATTTTGAAGTTGAGATATAAGATCGATGTTCAATCGAGGAAAGTTATCATGTCGGATATGAGCTTGTTCATTGTAATTTGATACAAAATAAATTTGAAGAAATTTAGGCTCATTTTGTGGCAGCAAAGACCCAATAAGGTGATAAACTTGGCCCTGCACCTTAAAAGTGGGCATGAAAGGTCCCTCTGTGATTTGTTTGGCCCCAAAAGATGTCATTTGGAATGCACTATTATACAAACGGCTATTGTCTAAAAAATGTTTTGACTGAGGATGTTCCCCATTTAATAAAGCTTTTATAATGTCTGGAGGCTCGCGGAAATTTTCAATCAGCACTTTGCCACGTGAACAGCATATGCCATTTTGTTCTTTTTGCCATTTTAAGGCATCACAAAATTGACAACATACCACCATACCTCCTTTATTGGCGAATTCAGAGTAATCAGTTCTGGGCGAATATGAATAACCTGATTTCTCTTTGTTCGCCCATGGAAGGATTTCAATCTCTGCTCCACTCTCTGGATCTTCTGTTGATCTTGACACCATTCTACTGATTGTATGCGCAACTCGATCGGCATTCAGCCGTGACTGGCGTTCGTCTGCTGTTTCTTCTTGCCGAATTTCCCTTACTCGTTCTCTCTCAGCTAATAAATAATTTTCCTCGCTCTGACGGGTTTGCTCATAGTTATCTCTAGCTGTTTGTAATCTTTGTCGATATTCATCATCATTTTCAAGAAGTCTATTATTGTTGTGTCGCTCTCGATCAGCTGTTAATCGAAATTCACGATCAAAACTACTTTCCAGCTCCCTAGACCGCAAAGTTTGTGCTCTTTGAGAGCTCAAACGAATTTCCCTATCAGTGAAAGTTTCAGACTCACGCGATAGTGCATGAGCTTCACGATCAGCAGTAAGACGTATTTCTCGTTCTTCCTGTGTTTCCTGAGACCGGGCATTTGCTGTCCGAACCCTCTGAGAACTCAGGCGAATTTCCGTATCAGTGAAAGTTTCAGACTCACGCGATAGTGCATGAGCTTCACGATCGGCAGTGAGACGTATTTCTCGTTCTTCCTGTGTTTCCTGAGACCGAGCATTTGCTGTCCGAACCCTCTGAGAACTAAGGCGAATTTCCCTATCAGTGAAAGTTTCAGACTCACGCGATAGTGCATGAGCTTCACGATCGGCAGTGAGACGTATTTCTCGTTCTTCCTGTGTTTCCTGGGACCGGGCATTTGCTGTCCGAATCCTCTGAGAACTCAGGCGAATTTCCGTATCAGTGAAAGTCTCAGACTCACGCGATAGTGTATGAGCTTCACGATCGGCAGTGAGACGTATTTCTCGTTCTTCCTGAGTTTCCTGATACCGGGCATTTGCTGTCCGAATCCTCTGAGAACTCAGGCGAATTTCCGTATCAGTGAAAGTCTCAGACTCACGCGATAGTGTATGAGCTTCACGATCGGCAGTGAGACGTATTTCTCGTTCTTCCTGAGTTTCCTGAGACCGAGCATTTGCTGTCCGAACCCTCTGAGAACTCAGACGAATTTCCGTATCAGTGAAAGTTTCAGACTCACGCGATAGTGCATGAGCTTCACGATCGACAGTGAGACGTAATTCCCGTTCGTCCTGTGTCTCCTGGGATCGAGCATTTGTTGTCCGTACTCTCTGGGAGCTCAGGCGGGTTTCCCTGTCAGCAAAAGTCTCAGACTCACGCGATAGCGCGTGAGCTTCGCGATCGACAGATAAACGTGCGTTTCGTTGTTCCTCGCTTTCCCTATTCCGAGTTGTTATCATTCGAGAACGATTTGAACATAATCGAGATTCTCTTTGAGTCGAAGTTTCTTCAGCACGAAACGTAGCCTGATGTTCCCGAGTTGCAGAGAGCCTTGCCTCACGACCTTCCTCAGATTCCTGTGATCGAACTAATCTCATCCTTTTAGCATTTCTGCTACTTTGGGAGAGGTTGGATCTTCTTCGAGGCATTCTTACAATAAAAAAGTACTCACTACTTAACACACAGTTATTTAGTAAACACGTACTATCGTAAACAATTAAATAATAAATACTTACAGATTATTATACAGTCTAAAATTATCACAGTTTAAGTAATAAGTGTTAAGACGTGTTAACCAAACGTACCTACTAACTTTTTATAACAAAAGGATTGCTAAGAAAAATTAATTACTATCCTGAGCTAATGAACTTATTAAAGAAAATCAATAAAAGAAATGCCTAACCTATACCAAATACCTATAATATTTATACAGAAACCCTAAATACAAATTAAGATAAGTATACCGAAAATCAAGGAAAGAAATGCCTAACCTAACAAATGCTTACAATATTTATTTACAAACCCTAATTAAAAATTAAGATAAGTAAATACCCAAAAATCAAGGAAAGAACTGCGTAACCTATACCAAATACTACAATATTTATTTACAACATTTTAAAGAAAATTAAGAAAAGGAACTAACCTACAAACCCTAAAATATAAATAAATGAAATATGCAAACAGTCAGTATTCAAGTCAATCGCAATAATCGAATGCAACTATTCGCCTATACTCTCCAGGAGACGTACGTTCGCTACGAATAACTGAATCCTTATGGCAGCGGCGCGTCTCTCAGCGCTCCTTATATAGCCACAGACGCGCAGTCGCGAAGCGTGTAGGTGCGTACTCTGATAGAATCCGTGATTCTTTAAATTGACATAACTTTTTAAGCTATTGCATAGCTTCTATCGCGGGCCTTGAGCGCTCCCCGCGCTCAAGGCCCGCGATAGAAGCTAAATTTAGAAGAAAAGAATCTAGAAATTCTGTAACGAAAAAACCTCACGCTCCCCACTCCGACGGGCAAGGAGGTGTGATTGAATAATATAAGGTTTTTAAACACAATACAAAATATATAGGGGAGGGGAGGGAGGGGAGTGGAGTGGAGTGGAGTGGAGTGTTCGAGGTTTTCGTCATGGGTGTCGTTTTCATGGTTTTCGAGGAAGTTGAAACCGATTGTGCAGTCAAAATGTAAATCCAAGATGGCGGCTGCAAAAAATATCGAGGTTTCCGTCATGGGTGTCGTTTTCATGGTTTTCGAGGGTGTTGAAACCGAGGGTGCAGTCAAAATGTAAATCCAAGATGGCGGCTGCAAAAAATATCGAGGTTTTCGTCATGGGTGTCGTTTTCATGGTTTTCGAGGGTGTTGAAACCGATGGTGCAGTCAAAATGTAAATCCAAGATGGCGGCTGCAAAAAATATCGAGGTTTTCGTCATGGGTGTCGTTTTCATGGTTTTCGAGGAAGTTGAAACCGATTGTGCAGTCAAAATGTAAATCCAAGATGGCTGCTGCAAAAAATATCGAGGTTTTCGTCATGGGTGTCGTTTTCATGGTTTTCGAGGGTGTTGAAACCGATGGTGCAGTCAAAATGTAAATCCAAGATGGCTGCTGAAAAAAATATCGAGGTTTCTGTCATGGGTGTCGTTTTCATGGTTTTCGAGGGTGTTGAAACCGAGGGTGCAGTCAAAATGTAAATCCAAGATGGCGGCTGCAAAAAATATCGAGGTTTTCGTCATGGGTGTCGTTTTCATGGTTTTCGAGGGTGTTGAAACCGATGGTGCAGTCAAAATGTAAATCCAAGATGGCGGCTGCAAAAAATATCGAGGTTTTCGTCATGGGTGTCGTTTTCATGGTTTTCGAGGGTGTTGAAACCGAGGGTGCAGTCAAAATGTAAATCCAAGATGGCGGCTGCAAAAAATATCGAGGTTTTCGTCATGGGTGTCGTTTTCATGGTTTTCGAGGGTGTTGAAACCGATGGTGCTGTCAAAATGTAAATCCAAGATGGCGGCTGCAAAAAATATCGAGGTTTTCGTCATGGGTGTCGTTTTCATGGTTTTCGAGGATGTTGAAACCGAGGGTGCAGTCAAAATGTAAATCCAAGATGGCGGCTGCAAAAAATATCGAGGTTTTCGTCATGGGTGTCGTTTTCATGGTTTTCGAGGGTGTTGAAACCGATGGTGCAGTCAAAATGTAAATCTAAGATGGCAGCTGCATAAATTTATCGAGGTCTTCGTTCCATCCGGGTGTCCCTTGACACCTCTCAAGTTTTTTTATTTTTTTTATATACACCCCCAAACATAACCGTTTAGATGGTAGAGGGGGGGGGGACACTCGAGTCGAGCAAAAATTAGCACTTTAGTGTCTAAACACACTATGCCGAGGATACGCGACGGAAGTTCGGTATGATTACGCCTGCAATGCTATTTGAATTACTGGCGACACATTATGCCGAAATTACGTTGCGTTATAGCGTACAGCCGAACTTCAGTCGGGCGTAAGTTCAGCGGAAATTCGGCGGCAACGTATCCTGTAGAACACACATTATACGCGACCGAAGTTCGGTTCTCTGCAATTGCTATTACTGTAAAATAGTCCATTTTTCGGGTTTCGCACCTCAAAAGTAATAACGGAACCCTAACAGGATCACTTTATTTTACATTTTTGTCTGTCCGGCTGTTTAGATAACACGACACGACGCCACGACAGCGCTCGAAACACTAAATATACACACAAAATTGCGCAACTGAATTTCTGCAGCGTAAGTTCGGCACTTATGGTGTGTCATATCAGCCGAATACGTTGGAAAGTAAAATCAGCCGCGGAACTTCGGTCGCCTACGTTCGGCATAGTGTGTTTAGACACTAAAAGCTTAATATTTTTATTTATGAGCCGATTCACATGAAATAAACACTTAATGTTTAGTGAAGCTTACTACAATATATCAGTGTAAGCCACGTATAAATCGAATAAGGCGTTTCTGATATTAGCGTGCACAAACACACAGACAAACCGACAAACACACAAAAAATATATAAATTACAATTTCAGATTCGGCATCGATATAATAACAATCCCTGCTTCTTTTTTTTATTATATATTTCCGTTGTACAGACACCACTTTTCTATAATCTATTATATAAAAATAAGTCAGGTTTTCCTTCCTGACGCTATAACTCCAGAACGCACGAACCGATTTCCACGGTTTTGCATTCGTTGGAAAGGTCTCGGGCTCCGTGAGGTTTATAGCAAAGAAAATTCAGGAAAAAAAACGAAGCCATCTGGTGGCGAAACGGAGTTCGCCGGGTTTGCTAGTCTATTATTTATAAAAATAAGTCGGGTTTTCCTTCCTGACGCTATAACTCCAGAACGCACGAACCGATTTCCACGGTTTTACTTTCGTTGGAAAGGTCTCGGGCTCCGTGAGGTTTATAGCAAAGAAAATTCAGGAAAAAACGATCCGCGTACGAAGTCGCGGGCAGAAGCTAGTTTTATTATATGTAAGTATAGATAGTGTAGCTGGGGTGTTTGAGTTCCACATCAGGTGTTCCAGATCTTCAATTTTTATACGACAACAGAGAGTGCTCATCAGGCTGAACAACTCTTGCTAAGACGTCATTACTGTATATGTTATAGTGTAGCTAGGTTCTTGGGGTTCCACATCGGGTGTTCCAGATCTTCAATTTTTATACGACGACAGAGAGTGCTCATCAGGCTTAACAACTCTTGCTAAGACGTCATTCCAGTATATGTTAAGGTGCGTACAGACCATGTAACAATGTTATATAACACTACAAACGTATGTAAAATGTTATATAATAATGTTATATAACATGACCACACTATGAAAAATGTTATATAACAATGTTATATAGCATGTTATGTTACATAGTCTGTACGCACCGTTATAGTGTAGCTAGGCACTTGGAGTTCCACATCAGGTGTTCCAGTTCTTTAATTTTTATACGTCAACAGAGAGTGCTCATCAGGCTGAACGACTCTTGCTAAGACGTCTTTACTGTATATGTTACAGTGTAGCTGGGCTCTTGAAGTTCCACATCAGGTGTTCCAGATCTTCAATTTTTATACGTTTACAGAGAGTACTCATCAGGTTGAATAACTCTTGCTAAGACGTCATTCACTTATATGTTATAGTGTAGCTGGGCTCTTGGAGTTCCACATCAGGAGTTCTAGATCTTCAAATTTTTATACAGCAACAGAGAGTGCTTATCAGGCTGAACAACTCTTGCTAAGACGTCGTTCCTGTATATGTCATAGTGTAGCTGGGCTCTTGGTGTTCTACATCAGGTGTCCAGGATCTTCAAATTTACTCTCTCAGCAGAAAATGCTCATCACGTGGAACAATTTTTGCTATGGCACCATTTCTGTATCTCTTATAGTTAAGCAGGTCTGTTGCGGTTCTGCATCAGGTGTTCAAGTTTCCAAGATAAATTATAGCCTATATGTTAACGGGACTTAATACCTATACAACGAAAAAAAAATTATTCAAATCCGTCCAGTAGTTCCGAAGATTAGCGTGCACAACACACACACAGACAAACAGACAAACAGACAAACAGACAAACAGACAAACAGACAAACAGACAAACCGACAAACAGACAAACAGACAAAAAAAATTTTAACTACATTTTCGGGTTCGGCATCGATATAATAACAATCCCTGATACTTTTTTTTTATATATTTCCATTGTACAGACACCACTTTTCTACAAATTTATTATAAGTATAGATTTCTAAATACATACATATTATAGATAAATTACACCCAGACACAGAATAAATGATCGTGCTCATCAAACATTTGTCCTGGGTGGGAATCGAACCCACGACCTCCGGCATCAGGTTCACTAACCACTAGATCAACAGGCCAGTCGATATCTATAATAACATTATACTCGTAAAGCTGAAGAGTTGTTTTGATTGAATACAATAATCTCAAGAAATACAAATTTGGTTTGAAAAAATATTATTAAATGTTTTTATGTTGGATAGCTCATTTATCAAAGAAGGCTATACGGTGCATAACATGTTGCTACTACCAATAGGAGCTATGGTTGAAACAACGACGATATAATACTAGACTCCTAATAACAGGCGACCGATGTCTGTCAACACATTAGGCAAAAAAGTCTTATATCCGTCTCATTTCGACCAATCCTGTGAGCCGAAAACATACGTTGAGACAGAACAGACCTTGAGTTAGCCAATCACAACGCAGTACCCCGTCCCCCTCGCTTACGTAATACCTCAGCGAGTTGACAGAATAGTTTTTGTTCCTTAAATTAGATCGTGCATGCGGAGTGTAGTATTATATCGTCGTTGGGTTGAAACCTCGGGAAACAGCTGCCACCAGTGCTATGCTACGTGTACCAATACATAATAATTATTAGATAAGGATGCGTTTGATATAAACGCATCCATAGCAACAAAGCATAGTATATCTCTGGTATAAAAGCGCCCTTAGCCAAGCCAAGCCCTTCATCAAAAATCTTTCAACGATTTAAGCTTTTAATGTAGTTTTGTCATTTCAAGATCTGTTCACTTATTTATATTTCAAACAAATGCCTTCAAGTAAGTACTTACAACATGTCTTGAAAAAGTAAGAAAAACATGGTATTTTTATCAGAATTTCTTTTATCTTTTCTAGAAAAAAAAACTTAAATAATGTCAAAGAGGATCAAAGATGTATAGGTACATCGAACTTAAATTTAACTCAGTAGCGTTTCATCCAAAAATGAATCTTACGTTCATAAAGTTTATATTCATATTCCTATGATCAAAGTGGTTGTAAAGAACTACGAAGGTACGAGTACCTACTTGGATTAAGATTATAACAAGATTTACCTAGACGACTTGTAGTTAGCGCGGAACGATGCAAGATCAGACAAAATGCATGCAGAGGTAGGTCGTAAAACGTGCTTCGGTTGGACTATTATTGCCCATGCTTGTGTGGCCAGGAGAAGAGTGGGTAAACGGAATAAAGAAACAAACATACAGATACTCATTTTTTTCCATTCGAGTAGCCATAAAGTATACAACGTCTCCCTCTACGATTATAACACACTTTTTATACCACGTACGTCCACGTTCATAATTCTGGTCTTCATCAACAATGCACAACTTTGGAAACAAATCTGCCTCACTGGTCAAGTGGCTGTGAGTCTCCTGCTGAGCCTGGTTACTTGATTCCTGGGTTTGATTCAAAAGACAGGAATTTCCCTGTAGTAACCAGAGTCAAGCTTTTGAAATGTGAGTAACCTACTATTAGATAGGTACACCTCTGCCTTATCCTTTGGGGGTTATAGACGCGATGTAATGTTCAAATACGCTATACGTGTGACAGCAGCGTTTCCTTGTAACCACTTTATTAGGGTCCAAATGATCTGCTAACTTTTGCCAACTAAATATTTTGATAAACATTTTACCTTGTTTTTCATTAAAAAATAAATAAAACATAAAAAAAAAAGTTCTTAAAAAGTGTTGCGATCGATTTGACAGTCCCCCACCGCAGAATTTGCACATGACGTATCTATAGGAGGAAGCTCAGCTCAGCGGATGTTGTTGTTCAGTACAGCAATAAAATACGCTATGCGAATATTGCCAAAAATACACAAAAAAGAATAAACTAAAACGCAATTTTTCGACGATTTAAGAGCCCCAACGTCGCGGACAGTTCACCACCCCGATATTAAGCGGATATTGCATGCGGTTTCTGCATTCGAATTCGACTAGTGACCACGAAACGTAAGTTATTGCGCTAGATCACTCCGTGGCTGACTGTACCTGTTTGTTTGTGGTTTCGTTTAAAATAGCAATTGTAGAGTATAAATTAATAACGCGCGCTCGTAGGTGTTTTTTTTTCCTTATTCTTACCTGTCTCACTGTTGGGCAAAGACCAACAACGCACAGAAATTTTATTCGCGAGATTTTGGCAGCAATACTGTCAGACAAATAATTGTACGAAGCAAAATATCGTGCTGAAATAATTACTTATATATTCCTTCATGAACTGCGAAAAAAAATCGCCCGAATAAATTCACAGTGTGTTGTCGTCGATATCAGGTGAACATGATAATAACTTTTCTTTCATTCTTCTTTTTACGATTATTTCATAATAATTCCGTATTTTTGGTTAGGAAGTACTAGCACCAACTATCCATGATTAGCATACACGCACTAATCAAATGAGTTAGAACCCAATTTTGTTAGTACGTGAATGTTAAGTATGGTAACTGGTTAGTTACTGGTAAGCAATTATTATTCCATCGTTACCCAGCGTTAAATTCTTACTTCATAATAATATTATAAATATTATGTAAGTAAAATGTTTGTATAATTTATTATTATGATGGCTCTTTTTTGGGATTCTCCAACCACACCATTTCCAATCCACTGCAACTTCTGAAAGCCAGAATCAACAGCGCCGAGACAATGAAACGTGAAACGTTGACGTGTCCCGGAAAAATGAACCCATCAAAAACATAAATGTGAAATGAGAGCCAAAGCCAAGCATAATAGTTTGTTATTATGCCTTGGTTGTTGAATTCAACAAAAAAAGAAGTGAAATCTAAATGGGTGCCAAGTTCAATGGTCAGTTCTGAAATTTATTTAAAACAACATAAAATAGATTTCTTTTTATAACTAAGGATCATACATTGTAGCCTAATTTCTGACTTGGCTATTTCTCATAAAATACGAATTATATTATAACCTTCATAATTTCTAAACCTGTAACTTCTCAGTTTTATTTTATTTTTCAGAAAATTTGGCTTGCTGGTAGGACTAACCATCGAACAATT
This sequence comes from Agrotis clavis, assembly GCA_954870645.1. Lineage (NCBI taxonomy): Eukaryota > Metazoa > Arthropoda > Insecta > Lepidoptera > Noctuidae > Agrotis > Agrotis clavis. The sequence goes on from OX940935.1 coordinate 15,353,353, forward strand.
CGTATATGAGAACTAGCCAAGCAAGAAATTAGGCTACAATGTATGATACTTAGTTATAAAAAGAAATCTATTTGATGTTGTTTTAAATAAATTTCAGAACTGACCATTGAACTTGGCACCCATTTAGATTTCACTTCTTTTTTCGTTGAATTCAACAACCAAGGCATAATACCAAACTATTATGCTTGGCTCTGGCTCTCATTTCACATTTATGTTTTTGATGGGATATCATTACTTTTTGTACATAAATAATGATCTTACACTGTTGATCGCTAAATATTGAAACAATAAATAATAATAAATCGCAGTTAATAACTGTAGGGGATGTTAGACACGGGACACCGTTCGTTGCCGGCAAGAAGGGAAGTTCGATTTTTACGGACATGGATTTAATACCAATATTTATATTTGTTCATTCATTTGCCTGTTCATATTAAATTTATTAAAAAAAATTATGTTCACAAAACCTTATACTAATCGCCTGCCCATCTCAACACCGCGATTCAGGATCGTGACGTAATTGCACAACGCCATCTAGTGGGTTACGTGTAATAAATACGAAGATCAACTATTCTTAATAATAAGTACAAAGACGCGAATACGAATACATGGATTTAAAAAAATTTTGGGTGGTGTTTAACATGTTATCTATTCACGTAAAGATCATAAAATCCACATTTCACAAATAGAGTTTAGGCACGAATGAAGCAATGCCATCTAGTGTTTCTTTAATAAATCAATCCGTCATTGATTAAATGCATGTTGCAGTGAGTTTCTGAAAATCATAAAAGGTGGCGCTAGTGTTTGTAGAATACGGTTAGTTACGCATAATAAATACGAAAATCAACTATATTCGTAATTATAAGTACAAAATCGAGAATATTTGAATAAAAAAAATTAGGGTGGTATTTAACTCGTTTATATTCACGTAAAGATCATAAAAATCTACATTTCACGAATAGAGTTTCGGGCTTCGGCACTAATTGAGCAACGCCATCTAGTGTTCTGTTGAATAAATCAATCCTTCATTGATTTCGTGTATGGTGCAGGAGTTCCTGAATATGATAATAGATGGCGCTACTGGTTGTTGAATACGGTTGGTAACGCGTAATAATTACGAAAATCGACTATAATTCTTATTTTTAAGTACAAAAACGGGAAGATTTGCATTAAAAAAATTAAGGGTGGTATTCAACTCGATAAATATTCACGTAAAGATCTTAAAATCCACATGTAGAGATTTACAGGCACTTATTATAAGTTAAGTGAAAATTGTAGTGAAATGATAAAAATTACCAGTTTCTGATTTTTTTCCTTTGTATACACGTAATTACCTATCTGCATGCCAAATTTGAACTTTCTAGGTCATCTGGAACTGGGATATAGTTTTGATCTATAGGTCAGTCATAAAAATGACGATTTTTGGTCGTTAATAACTAAATAACCGTTTAAGATATGTTTATAAAATTTGGAACACATATCTATCTCGCCAGTCTCAATATATGTGCCAAATTTGACAAGTCTAGGTTAAATATTTTTTGAGTTATGAGGGGCTAAAAAGTGCCTCCAAATGGTTCGTGTAATATTACACACTGTGAGCGCGCCTTGCTTTGGCTGGCCACTCTCCCGCGTGTCTAGATTTAACTGTCTCGATTCGAGTCCTGCAAAGAAAAAATAGCGGAAGAGTTGTTTATAATAACATTGATTCAAAATCTATATTCACGTAAGCAGAACAGCGTGCCAAAAGGCCAATGATAATAATTTACTGAAGAACAAATTATGATGTCTTTAAGTTCCGAAATTCATTGCTCATAATTTTACCTTAACGATTACGCTCAAAAGCTTTGGTGTAATCGTAAAATATACCTGTGTGATAAAGTTTATTTACTCAATAATAACTGTATTGTAAATCTTACCTCAAGCGGTGTTCTCAAGACAGGATATTTATTTAAAATCTCAAAAGCTATTGATGGGAAATATCATTTTGATATAGTGGTTCTAATTCTGGTTGGACTAAAGTGAAATGCTTCAATTCCCATTTTGAGAAATATACTGAATCATGCAACTAATTATTCTTCAATGAAACATTCTGTCGTTGATGCGTTCATGAAGTTTTATCGGCGAATCATCTGTAGTTGGAAGGTCAGTTCTGTCGGTGAACAACTCATAAATCAAAAATTCTGTCAGCGGCTTATTTACTGCGGAACCACCATACCACTGGCCCCTGGTAGTATGGTGGGTCTGAAACTATACCACTTAGAACGTAGGGTTGTAAACTACGAGAATATAAAATCCTCAATCATCGAGAAAAGATTGTCGGATTTAAGTTACAGAATCAGGTTATAAGCGGCAGCCAAGCGATTTGCGAAACCCGTTCATCGGCATATAAGTACTTATTTTACGTTTTATAGTCCGATCAACGAGGATTTTTTTTTGTATGAAGAATTTGGCATAATATGACGAGATTAGGTGATACAGGTAGGTCTTTGACTGCTGGCCTTTTAGAGAGACTAAGAGTCACTCAACGAGCAATGGAAAGAGCTATGCTCGGAGTTTCTTTGCGGGATAAAACATGAATATTCGAATATTTATGAACATGGATATTCGGCGAAGAACCATGGACCGGAAGACGCAGCGTAGGCAGGCCTCCCACTAGGTGGACCGACGACATCGTGAGGGTCGCGGGCAACCGATGGATGCAAGTGGCGAATTGTCATTCGGCGTGGCGGTCTAAGGGGGAGGCCTTTGTTCAGCAGTGGACGTCTTCCGGCTGATGATGATGATGATGATGATGATGAGGTGATACAGATTATAGATGCACAATAATCCAATATTTTTTTTCGAGAAGTTTTTTTTTAATCTATTGCATAGCTTCTATCGCGGGCCTTGAGCGCGGGGACCGAATCCAGAAATTCCGTAACGAAAAAACCTCACGCTCATTTAATTTAATTAAATTATTAATTTATTAAATTAATTATTAAAATTAATTAATTATTGATTTATTAATATAATAATAATAATAATAAAATAATAAAACCATAATAATATTTTTTTTTTCTTTTTTTTTTTTTTTTTTAAGAAATATTTATAAATGTAACTTGAATTAATATCAAAGAAAAAGCAATACTGCATGAATAAAATAAATAAATGAAATTATAATTGCATAAGTTGATACAAAATGCTATGCAATAGCTTTACCGCGGCAGTCTCCGAGTGCCACACGTCTTTTTTTTTATTAAAGATAGGTTCTCGTTTGACCACTATCTCGCCTGATGGTAAGCGAAGATGTGGTCAACGGTGAAGCACGCTTGCCTAGAAGTAAACTGTTCACTCTTGACTTGAAGACCCCAAGGTTATAGCTGTCGGGAAATACAGATGGCGGCAGAGAATTCCACTCCTTAGCTGTGCGTACAATAAAGGTATTGGCAAAACGCTTACTTACTTTACAAAAACATAAAAATTGCTTATAACTGATAAGAAATCACATAAAAAAATAAAAATCAGCAAAGCAATTTTTCACTAGAAAGAAAGAAGAGAGCGCGATAATTATGTAAAAAGTTAATTTGGAGTGACACTGAAATCGAATATTTGTTGGATTTATATACTTACCTATTCTAACTAATACATTAATTCATATACAGAAAGTATTTGAAGTTGAGGAATTTTTCACAGAGAGTTATAAGCAATTTTCATATTCTGGTTATCTCAAAAAAAAAAGTTGGATTATTAATACATCTGTAAATCTGTTTCACCTTTCGCCGGAGGAATTTTTCGGAACACATGCTTTGTTGACTGGACTGTTAACGCCCGGCTTCGCATTAAATACCCAAATAATATGTGCACAGCAATTAACACTATCTTTAGAATTTTATATTTTGAATTTTAATTTTATGATTTGAAATTTACCCTATAATGAAACGTGATAATGTTGACTCAATACAAATAATACTAATATCTGACTGCGCGATCCCGGCAGGCATTGACCCTCTAAGGGGGGTGGCCCCTTAGAGGGTCAATGCCTGCCGGGATCGCGGGACTGTTTCAACATGTAACTGTAATGTAACCCAGGAACGTAAAGAGCTATTGAAGGATCACCGTGGATTTCAGTCTGTTCAATTTTGACAGTCCCTCCCGTCACGCTCTGGGTGGCTCATTTGGTGATTTTACCACGACAAAAAAAAAAAATACAGTGGCTGGGCAATTGGACTGCTGCGCTGTGTCGCGGGTTCGATCCCCGCACGGATCAAATATTTGTATGATCTGCAAGTGGTCACGGGTCTGGGTGTTTGTGTATGTGAGTTTCTATGTTTGTAAACGCACCCACGACACAGGAAGAAATTCCTAGTGTGGGGCAACGTGCCAAAACGTGTTCCTAGTGTGGTGCAACGTGTTAAAAAAAAAAGAAATACTAAATATGATAAATATCCCGTTTTAAGTACTAATGATGATTACTTCTGGGCATGTTAAAATATTTGACTCTGCCCTTTTCTCGTACAAAACACACGATGTTATTTTAACCAATTCCAGTCAGAATACTTCGAGTTTCATTAGATTAATTATAATGCGGTTCGCGTTAAGAGACATTAATTACTTTCGGGCCTACGGGGTGCGACCCATGTGACAAGCAAATTTAAATTCACAACCAACGACATGATTTAACAAAGTTTTTAAATTTAAAAAATCGGGTACTTTTAAATTAAATAATTTTATGGTTCACAATATCCCTGGTGTACTTTGGTCCTTTTACTAAAGTTGGAAAATCATGAAATGAGGGCTCAAACCCACCTGTACCTTAAGCTGCCTTTTGTGTTCCAGAACCACGTATGTGACTCTGTAGAATCCCGTCAATTTGCTATCATGGATGTGGTAGACTTTTTTTGGGTCTTATAATCGTCAAATGAGTCTTCCGTCTGATTAAAACCATCGTGTTCCTTCACACACCCTTTGCGATCGAGGACCATGGTACCACCCTCATAAGACAGTCTCGTGATCCTGAAAGACGTTTTGGCCCTACATGAGGCCAAGTTTGCTTACAGCTTCTTAAAAAGTGTTATACTATAAAATCAGCAGCCTTACTCTCGACACTCGATCTCAATTGAAATTGGAAATTGGGATCGAGATCTTGTCATTTGGCACTCTTGAATGTTACACTAGCTCACGATTGGAACAGTATTGGGCGGATTTTTTTGGAACTAATGAAATCGACTTTACTCGAACGAAAATAAATATCAGGCACAAAATTTATTGATTTAATGAGTAGGTATTTCAATATTTTTAAATTTGGTAATTAACGTTTTCATTTGTATGGCCACCCCATGACAATCAGTGTAGGTGTAGTCGAACATGCAGTCGATTCAAATCTCAATCTCGACTTCGTTCAAGAGTGCCAATTTTCTGAATATTGGAATTGAAACTGAATCGAATTGGAATACGATCGAGATTGGGATTGATTTCAAGAGTAAGGCCCCTGGATCAAATTAACATTCTCCCCCTTATTCCAATTCATGTATGATGCATTCAGCATAACTTCTGCTATACATCTTTATCACATCATGTCGACAATCACCTCCTCTCCAATTTTAACCACTATTCCAATAATTGTAACTGTTACAAATACAGTTAATATTACCGTTTTAACGGTAACTGAGCAAAAAATCTGTCGCAGCTAACTAAAGCATGACGCCGTAAACTACATTAGGCCTCTTTTTGTATGGTTTTGGGACTGCCTGAACTGGTAAACGTCACCTGGAACGTAAACGGCAATTGAAGGAACACCGTGGATTTTAGTCAGTACGAGTCTGACAGTCCTTCCCGTCCCAGACTGGGCAGGAGGACTCATTTGGTGATTTTGCCACGATAAAAAAAGGCCTAATTTAGTACCCGTAGTCCTGGAACGTAAAGGACTATTGAAGAAATACCGTGGATTTTAGTCAGTACGAGTGTGATAGTCCCTTTCGCTCCAAACCTGGGCGAGAGTTCTCATTTGATTTTGTGCAAAATCTGTGACAATACACAGTCTACGGCTGCTCCAATTTTCAGTTTATTACGTCATCTGATGTCATTACAGCAAAATAGCATCTATACTAGATTATAATAGGGTTACAAATAAGATTCTATTGTGTACGCCGCTTCGTCAGGACTAACTAAATTACGCCTCAGTGCTAATTTCACTGTTGTTTTGAATGGCTTGATTTACTTGGAGACTTCGAGTTTCAAGATACTGAGCAATTGAGCATATTTTATCAACAAAAAAATATACTCGTATATCTACTTACAGGGAAACAACTTCTTACTTGATTTTTTTATGGATAATTTTTGTTAATAAGTGTTAAAAAGTCAATTACTCATATAAATTATTCTTGATTTAAATATTGCTGTTCAAAATATAATAAAAAAATGAACTAGATAATTTTTGTAACATTTTTAACACGTCTTTTTTCTCAACTATTTTCTTCTATAACTGCATTTGTACAGCTTCTAGCTATCGCCAGCGGTTTTGCCTACTACAGTTCGAAAATTAGCCTACGGCAACATAAAATCGGGATAAAACCGTCCTTTGTGTTAACCCAAGTCTACCAAACATCGAAATTCATTCAGTAGTTTTTGCGTGAAAAAGTAACATACAACAAGTCGCCTTTATGATATTGGTCAAATAAAAATATATAAGATACTAGCGACCCGCCCCGGCTCCGCACGGGTGCAATCTTTATAATATTATTAAAATTGCGACTATAATTTGAGATTTAAACTATCCTATCTCTCAAGTTGGATCGAACTGTACATGGTGTGCGAATTTTATTATAATCGGTTAAGTGGTTTAGGAGTCCATCGAGGACAAACATTGTGACACGAGATTTATATATATTAAGATTATATACTAGCGACCCGCCCCGGCTCCGCACTGGTACAATAATAAAAATAATAATAAATGATATTCCACAACTATCACACAACATCATCTAGTCCCAAGCTAAGCAGAGCTTGTGTTATAAGTACTAGACAACTGATAAACATACTTATATAATTTCTAAATACATAAATATTATAGATAAATTACACCCAGACACAGAACAAATGATCGTGCTCATTACACAAACATTTGCCTTGGGTGGGAATCGAACCCACGACCTCCGGCATAGCAGTCAGTGTCACTAACCACTAGACCAACAGACCTTACAATCTTTACTATATTATGCATGTTAAATACTTTTAAAACAATATAAGCCTTCCTCTTGAATCACACTATAGATCTATTAAAAATGCATCAAAATCCGTTGCGTTAAAGATCTAAGCATACATAGTGACAGACAGCGGGAAGCGACTTTGTTTTATATTGACGTTTAGATTAAATGACTCTGCTATGACATTCAGCAAACATTTTGTGAGATTGAATTTAGAATTTAATTGAAAAATTCAAGAAAAGTCTTTGTGAAGCTAAAAGAATACGAAAAGAAAATGTATTATTTTCATTTATGTACAAAGAAATACGGCATAACCAACACGCGCCGTACTCTCATCTGATTTTCTAAGGGCTTCTTAGAAACTGACTTAGCTATTACAGGGATTATTTTATCAAAGACATACCTATAATACGCCTTGTTAACAATATTACAAACTGGCAAGTAAAGCATTGTTCTTCGGCGAAAACATCGAAGACATTGTGTAACAAAATTTACTAATCCGCATAATAGCCCACGTGGTGGATGTTGGGAGTCGAATCGAATAAGTACCAATTTATAGAATATCATGATATTAGCCCTCTCCTTTTTTCAGAAAGAAGGCCGGTGTCCCAACAATGGGAATTTTTAAGGCTGATAATGTGTGATACTTACACACAGATCACCTACTTAGGGGGGCCGTGCACTACGCGATTATGACCGCGACTTGTCGCACGGCTGGCCTCAATCTTGAAAGAAACTGTGGCTTTTGCACATTTGCTTTACAGTACATCGTACTTGAAGTGTTATGACGTCAATTGTATGGAAAATTAATAAGCTCCTCTAGTGTACACTCGGCTACACATCAAGATATACAAAACCAGTATAAGCTGATCGTCGTATGCCACAACCAGTATATGAATGATCATACAAAGCGAGACCACGATAAACTGGTTTTATATAGCTTGATGTGTTTGTGTAGCCGTGCGTACGACCGAGGAACTAATTTTATCTTTAAAATTAACGTCAAAGTCTTTGTTTACTTTGCGACACAAAAACATGACAACTCGTGATAAGGTTTTTAGTCGGACGCCCAGTTGTGTGGCCAAATTTTCTTGTTGGTCGAAACTTTTACGGCCAAAATAACACCCCGGTCGACAAGAAGCCGTGGTCGAAGACCCCCAAAGTTAAAAATTTGGGACTTTAAATACATAAGCAATATTTAGGAGAAATCCAATGCTATGCTGTCATTGCTGACCCGACAGGAAATTGGATGGAGGTAGAAATGTCGTTCCAATAAGTGTCCGACGCTATAATAAAGTAGAACACTGCAACACTCGGCATTTTTAGTAGATTTTTTAAACTAATTAATAACTAGCTTTGGTGACTTTGCCTGTGTGGAAGTCGATCCCCATGGTGACGTAGCATCGTCATAAAAGGTAGATGACGAGTTTAATCCAAGAAGAAGAGTTAAGAAAAAAATACAGTCGAATTGAGATCCTCCTTCTTTTTGTAAGTCGGTTCACAAACATACATGCGTACATCCATTTATCCTCAGAAACTGTCACATTTAAAAGTTAGATTTTTTAAATATTGAAAAATGCGCTCGTAAATATGTATGCGTATCACATAGAAAGGTGCATAATATTTCAATAAACAGATTACCTACAGCAAAATATCAATTTACACAAAACATTAATTAATGGAAGCAGGTGTTCCAATTAGTATAGTATTAATTAGGATTATAAACATTGAGTGTGATTTCGTTTTCAATTTCAAATACGATGAGAGTGTGTAAGTACATTAGGGAGGGTCATATTTTTAGGGTTCCGTACCCCAAAAAAAAAACATGTTATTAATTACACACATTTTGTTTTTATAAATTACTAGAATGTTTGTGATCTATTTGTGGCCATGTTGAAGGACCGCTGGCCAGTAGTGGAAACTGCATTCTGGCAAATGTAGTATGGGCACAGAATACTTAATAGTACCTACTACGTACAGAAAGAAGAAGTAAAATCTATGCTCGAGAGAATAAAGTACATTTTAACAAAAATATGTACGGAGCGCGTGCAAAACAGGCTGCGGGCGATAGCCGACTGTGAAACCCGTTCACGGTGCGCCCGCGTGTGCTTGCAGTTTCATACATACACCGCGGAGTGCGCCAGGCCTAGTATGGGCCACCGCCCAGCTAGATGGACCGACAAACTTAAGAGGTGGCTGCGACAGATTTTTTGCAAAAGGCGGAGGACAGGGTGATTTGACGCAGACGCAGCCTGGGAGACGCCTATGTCCAGTGGACTGCATTATGCTGAGTTGATTTAATTATATAGTTCTTCCTTAATTGTGCCTCGTGTTCCAATTTTGAGCAAGAGGATCTCCTTCCAAACCTCTCAATTCTGTGTGATGTTTGACCCTGTTTCCCACACAAACGACGACGCGCGACGGCACTATCGCCCTCTCAGGCTTCCAACGTTACTTTACTGATGTCCTATGCTCTTTATCTCAAGACTCATGTTTGTTGAGAGCAGCCGGTTTGAAATGGGAGAGGGCGAAAGAGATGTGCAAAGATTGTCACCTTTGCTTTTCATTCTTCAAGAACATTAAGACCGAGACAATCCTCTAGCAATAGACTCACCTTAAGGAGGCTTAAAGGTGAATCTATGCTAGAGAGCCAAGCTCGAGCTGAGCACAAGCCAAGCCGCTCTACTCACAGTTGACGTACAACGAGCCTACAACAATCACCCTCGATCGCACTGTAAATCCAGGTTCATATTTGAATATCGAAGATTAAAATATCTACGCTTAAAATATCGAAAATGAAAATATCGAATGACCATAAAATCGAAAATTAAAATATCGAAAGTTTAAAATATCGAATGATTAAATTATCTACGTCCAATATATCTAAAATCTAAATATCTACAAAAGTTACATCGAAAGATCTAAATATCGAAATACAGATTATCTAATGTCCTAAATATCGAAGTACAGATTATCGAATGTCCGGAATATCGAACCTAACAAGATAAGTCGACGGAGCCCCGCTTCGCGGGGCTCCTATTTCTGTTTGCAAGGTTTAAAGTAAACCAAGGTTTAAAGTGAACCTAACCTGTCCGAGTCGGGGTGCCCCAAGTTCCGAGCTCGCTTCGCTCGCTCTTGCATCCGAAGTCCGTCCAGCTACCTTGTTGGGTAGTAATCAGTAATTTGACTAAGGACGCAAGAGCGAGCGAAGCGAGCTAGAGACTTGGGGCACCCCGACTCGGACAGCGAGGCGCGTGGCGGGGTCTGAAAGACCCCGCCATCCTCTTCGTGTTAGGTTACTATAAACCTTGCAAACAGAAATAGGAGCCCCGCGAAGCGGGGCTCCGTCGACTTACCTTGGTAGGTGGTTATCAGCAATTTGACTTAGGACGGTATTAAACGTTTTTCGATATTTCAACTAGTTGGTATTTTTAACGTAGATATTATGAAATTAGATATTATGAACTGCGATGTATTAAACGTTGATATTTTGAATTTCGACATAACGTCTTTCGATATTTTGAATCATTCGACATTTAAATCAGTCGACATTTTAATCTTCGACGTTTTAAGCGTAGATGTAACATTTTTCGATATTTTGTTACAATCGAAATTTTAATTTTCGATATTCTGAACATCGATATTTTAAGCGTAGATATTTTAATCTTCGATATTCAAATGTGTACCCGTAAATCCCTTTGTCTGCGTCAAAAACAAAATCGACAATCGGCAATAGGAGACTTGCGTCGCCAAGTGTACGGAGGGACTAAGTCGGCCTACACTACACGAATTTGTGATCGGCTCGTCTAGCGTAGAAATACCCTCTATGTTAGTTTTCAAGATCGACCAGCACGCGTAGCATGGCGCCGTAGAAACGGGTTTTGTCGACGCGAGAATAGACAAAATGATAGAACGTAAAAGGTTTCTATCGATTTAAGCATAGTAATGTTTAAAATATAGAAGAGATATGTTTCAATTCTTTAATGGTGTACGAATCGTGACATACTTGAGCAATAAAACAGTTGATTTGTATAGGAATAACGATGAAATAATTTTGTCTTTTCTTGGTAGAATAGAGATAGAATCGCCATGCTACGCGTGCAGTGCGATTTTAGCCTTACTACCCCAGGTGCCCCAGGTGGCTACATACAATAAAACTAAAACAATTTGCATAATTATACGTCTATTTATTTCAAAAAAATATTATACACAGTGTAGTACTTACTATCGAATAGTTAGAACATCTCTTTCGCTTATATCCTAGAATTGGTACAAATCTTTGGAATATATCTTATTTTATACAAAAGCAATCTAATAATAACATTAATTATTTACATTTCACATTTATTTTACACATAGTTCTATTCTATAACATCCTTGTATCATTTTTAAAGTAAATTTTATGAATTATTAATTTATGATCTTTGGTCTGTTAAAACTTATTATCGTATAATTATTTATAATTAAAACATTGTTAAAAATATTTTACTTACAGTATTTATTTTCATTTAATGGTCAGCTACGTATGTCGAAAGTCAGACCATCTCTGGTGAAAATAACATCGGAATGAGTGCCAAAGGAGAATACTCGGCGTCGCTCGTGGCAGACCAAAACGAAAAACATAGTAATGGTTTAGTCCATCATGAAGAGTTTGACCGCTTCATGATGGACTAAACCATGATAATGGGCAGTCGCGAGAAATGGAAGGAGTGGAGGGAGACTATTTCCCAGAAGTGACACAATAAGGGTTGAGTAAATTAAACGTGGCAGAAAACAGTTGCAAAAATGGGAAATGAGTTACAGAATTTTTTTTCCAAATATTTTAAAGGAGGTCCTAACATAATTGATACGTCTCTGGATAGCTCATTTTCATTTTCAAGAAAGCAACATACTTAAAACCTTATAAATAATAACATCCCATTACATCACTTACTTTCTCAAAAACACTGAAATACATATCGAAAACAAATACTTCGCAAAGATATGGCTTTAAAACAGCGCAGTTTTAATACTGAAGGAATTTGTACTTTAGCAAATGTAAGATAAAGTTTATATTCCATCGATTGTATTAAACTGTGGGTGGCTTTAGTCTGAATACAATTGAGAGCGCAGTTAGCTCTAAGCTGAAGTTACGAACAATATCCTGGCTAGTATTACTAGGACTTAGCTGTGAATTAATATCAGTAGTGTTATTCTGTTATGTTCACGAGCTCACTTCACCCAAATGACCGCACAGTCCAACCCAGTTAATGACTATCCTCGCGGACATGGGTTTTAAAAGGAGATCATACATTTTTTGGGCCTCTTTCGTTGACCGGATTTTCAGAAAAGGCCCAATAATGTATGGAGCCTGAATGATCTCCTTTATATCTCATTGACAAATCACGATTTTGAAGAAATTAAAATGAAGAATGTAAGTTAGAATATAATACAGGAGGATTTTTTAATCCGATACGAATAAAAAGTTTATTAATTATAAATAATTTAAATATACAAAGTAAACATAACATCAAAACAAAATTACACTTAAAAGTTTTGGTAGCTGTCATTATTAAATCTTTCTTCGATTTTTATATTTTTTGTATGCAATAGTAAAAATAAGTCTGGCTGAAATAAATGAAAATAGATTTCATCTATGACTATTATAGTTAAAAGCTTGTAATGGACGCTCCTTCCTTTCCATTCAATACAAATATAACGATATTTTAATTTTGCTAAATGCAAAAGAAAAAGTAAAACATAAATTCTGTACGACAATCATCATTTAAGTAGATCCTTGTCAAATTAAAATATTACCCGTTGTAGCACAAAAACTTTTAAACGTCTGTTGAACACTTGTCTAAAAAATGATAGATTATGACGTTGAAATAAGGTCCGTTTTGCAGTCACCCTTTATTTAGATAAGTGTACAACAGATGTTTAAGTTTTTGTAGTAAGGCTGGAAATGTTTAAAATTCACACGATGAATGAACGCATTAAATAAGACAAAGTTCAAAAGTAAAGAAGGTACACATTTTCACAAGGTCAAATTATTTTAATTATTCAGCGAAGCTCTGCTAACAAACGATCGATCAACTACATTAATTTAAACCGATTTTAATGTTTCAATAAAAATGTTCAAGCAAGTTCAGCAAGTCGACAAACTGATTTGTAAAAAGGACATTTTTTACATGAAGTCTCGTTAGTTAATTTAACTTAACCCCAAAGTTATTCTCATTCTAGCTTGCTTTATACATTGACCACACATCCTAAGCCATTACATGAATCACTTCCATCGCCACAGTCGTATACAAAGGGTCCATTAGGGAATTAAGTAAAAAAGCAATGTATTGGCTTTAAAAAGGTTTACGTACACACCCCGAAATAGGAAGGTTTTTGTCATTCTTATATTAACTCAATGGCTTCTTTACATTGCTGTGAAATATAGACAACGAAAACTTTGACTGTTACAGTACACAATGCAATAGTTCTTTGTTTTACTGGGATAGACAATCACTTCCTTATCAATTTAAAATGTTAAGATAACTTAAATGTCATACGTATATACATAATTACATACCTACAATAGTTGGCCTGCCAACGTTAGCTCTCAAAAGCATAATAAAAAAAAATGTAGGTAAATTAAACTCTAATTTTCGTTGAATAGCAAAACATTAGGACGATTCTCATTTGACACTGTTCGTCCGCGCGGACAGAGGGAGACGGCGAAGCATTTTGTAACAATGCGGTTTACGTTTTTAATATCTGCTTCACCGCTCAACCGCGCGGACAAATTGTTTCGTAAGAATCGCCTAAAATCAAATAAAGCGACACCAACATTTATAATTACTTATTCACAGATTAAAAATAAAAATACATTCATTGTCTTTTGTACTGCGATCTGAAATCGTTACATCCCTATCTAGTAATACATTTTTCGTCCAAATCCCCAGTGAGGAAGTCGTTGGAGTCTCGAACAGTCATGATGGTGACTCCATCAGCGCTGTTCCGTGATATGATGTTGCTCTTCTTCTTAGTACTTCCGTAGTCGTAGTTGGATATCACCACGCTCTCTGTCGGGTTCCTGCGAAAGTTGATAGAACAATCACCGTTGAAGTTGCAGGATTTTTTGGATGGGGAATCAAGTATGAGATTAGGTTTTGTTTTTTTGCTAATGAAACACAAAACTTGATTCACACGGCATGTGCCATGCGTCAGGCAGGTGTGCTCCTTCCCCTTGTATATTATAGAAAACTAATACATTTTTACACATTTTCTATAAAATACAAGAGGTAGGAGCACCGTGCCGCGTACCGTATGTAATAAAAGAAGGGGCGCGCGCAATGCGCATGGCATGGCATGGCACGTGGTATCACGCGCCGTGTAGAGTAGGCATATTAAGGCCGCATCATATGACGGTGACATATTAAAGAACTTGTTATGAGATATCACTTTTTATAGTTTTGTAACCATCAATAGTTTTCAAAAATATAAAATAAATGATGGGAATATTTTCTAATTATATATAACACATATAATATTATATATTATGAAGCACTGAAATATTTATTGAACATGAACGTAAAGCAGATTCTAGATCTAACGCATAATACAATAACATTTAATATTTATTGTTGCAATAATCCCCGAAACTGATTCCTATTACCATTTACTTTGGCAGTAAAGTTAGATACTAAACATCACTTATTAATATAACCAATATATTATAGATTTGTTTAGTTGTTATCTTGAGTTACTTTGAAATTTTTAAACCTAGCTATCGCATTAAGTTTCAAAACTGTAATAGTAGTTTTAGTAGCTTTTAAATAAAATAATAAAGACATATTATATTAGGTTTAGCTTTAATAGGTATTTATTTATGAGATTTTCATACTAAAGAATAAATAAGTTGGTGAACAAGGCAACAGGGGTGCTATTCTTTAAAAAAACAGCGATTTTGCTAATGCTGCCACAGTGTTGAAACTACAGTTTGCTTTTAACTTTGTTCTTTGGGAAATAAAGTTGAAAATAGATTAAAGTTCAACTATAGTTTTGCCGACAAGCTCATCAACGACGACGTTAGAGAACATTGTTGGTCGAAGCTTGCACATGCCAGGAAAGAATGGCAAAAAGGGAAGGACATCTCTAATCAGCCGTGCATGGAATAAGTAAAGCCACTGGAGTCAGCATTCTTTATTCAAAATTGTGTCAAATAAACTTATTTTATTTCTTGCCAGTGATACAAATGAGCTCAAAATAAGGAGAATACTTGTTTCAATAAATTACCCACGCATTTCTAGATTAATTACCAATACTCTACATAATTGACAAAGATAATGAGCTGATGAACTTGAATAATGCGATGATTAGTACTACTATTATTGAGTGAGAAGCAATCAATCATAATAATAAGGGTGATGATTATAACTTAAATAATCTTGTTTATCTCATTCATAACAAATGAAAAGCCTCAGACATCAACCACCAGTCTTATGGAGGCCATGCACGTTAGGGTTTGCATGATGGTTTTAACCTTGCATGCATAACCGACAGGCAAGCCCTAGCGTGTATGTGTTATAACTAACCGTATATTAGCTAACGGATACATGCTTTGGTTATGCGTGCACGGTTAAAACCTTCATGCCATTGTCACCTATTGTTTAGTATAATGCTGGTATGTAACGTCTTAAGCGCGTATTTTGCGTGCGGATGCTAAACCTAACGTGAGAGTATGGCCCCTATGTATGGCCTCCAATACCAAGTATATTCCCAGTTACTGGGTTGTTGAGGTTTGATTGTCCGTCGCTTCATGTAAAATGAAGATATTCAGTTGAATCCAGCTTGCCTGGGAGCCAACTCCAACATAAGTATGGAAAAGGCTAGTAGATGATATTAACATGTAATTGAACTATTTTGTAACAGCGTTCAAATTAGTAAAACTTTGTTAATATACTTAAGGTATTGTCAAAAAGACAGGCGTATGGCGAACGCGAAGCGAAGCGTTTTTGTTTGTAATGTATGGAATTGTTTGAAGCCATTCACATATCAATTACATACATTACAAATAAAAACGCTTCGGATCGCAATCGCTTTGCCTGTCTATTTGACAATAGCTTTAATTGCATATGTTTAAAAGCTGTGATTTGGTTGTGGTAAATATTACATTTAGTTTGTATGTTTGGTTTAGTCGTTTCAACAACTGTAGAATTTCCAGCAGTAAATATTAGTATTAGATGGTCTCAAAGCTGTTTGCCAAGTTATTATGGCAATGTTCCCATTCAACTGTGAAGCAAATCGTTTTACAGTTAATACTTTGCTTACAGTAACTTGGCTTCTACTATTACGAGATTTTTGAAGTATTTTAGCCTCTGAAAACCTCCTCTAGAATCCGCATACAAGGCAACCTATGCGCGCAAATCGTCAGTGCACTTGCTATTACTATTAGGTATGTTCGTTCTTAATATTTTCTAGAAATTCATTTAAAATCGGGACTCGATTTGAATAGGTATAACAACAAATTTGATAGTATTCTTTCAATATAGACCACAAGACTAATTTCAGTTATGGAAAATGCACTGATATTTGGCGCATAAGTTGCCTTGTATACGGAATTTAGAGGAGGTTTTCTATGTATTTTATTTAGTATAGTTGTTGTCCATGACTTTGTGTACGTATTTACTTTATACAACGTGTAACGTTAAGAGCGCAAAACCTTTCGTGGGGTAACTCAGCCCATGTTATTATTAAAAATATGTTTTTAAAATAATGTTGTTATTAAAAACGCCCGAGATTGCTTTGGGGGATGACTTTTCATCTGAAGATTGTTGGAATGTGGTCAGTAATAAAAAGCATGCTAAGAAAGTTGTGGCTAATGCTATAAAAAAAGGAAATGCACAAATTGCTACAATTCAAGCTATTCAGAGAAAGAAGTTTTTACATGTATGGTCCCTTCATCCAGACACATCTGAAAAGGCCATAAGTGATCACGTGATGGGAATTTGTGGTACCGACGATATTAAAGTTGAGAAGATAATACCGAAAAGCATTAGAGACTATGCATCATTTATGATTGGAGTCCCAGAATCACTTTTTGATAAGATTAACAGCGTAGACTGCTGGCCACTTAATGCCCAATTCAATCAATGGGTGTGGTTTCGGAACTCCCGTAAATCTACACAAGGCAACCAAAACCAGCAATAAGTGTATTCAAGTATTTTATCAGAATGTGCGAGGCTTACGGACAAAAACAAAGACTTTCTTCACAAATATGTTGGCATCCTCTCATGACCTTTTTGCCATCACAGAATCGGGTCTTAATGATTCAATCCATGATGGCGAACTTATTCCACCGGATTATAAAATAGTACGGTGTGATCGGGCAGATGGGCGCAAACAAGGAGGAGTGTTCTTAGCATCATCACCGCGTTTTGACTTAAAGGGCGTTCCGGTCGCCGATGTGGACTCAGCCTTATTTGAAATTGTGTGTGCTACCGTGCACCTGAGAAATAATTGTTTGTTTTTATGTTGTGTAGTCTATATCCCTCCGAAATGTGATACTAATGAATACATGAGATTGTTTAATATTATTGAATCAATATGTGTAAATTATAGGAATGTATTAGTGATGGGCGATTTTAATATGCCATCTACATCAGTGGAAGTGCAAAGTTATTTGGAGTATGTAAAAGCTTTCTGTGGATTTCATCAGGTAAATAATGTTTGTAATTTAAATATGCCAAGACTTCAAGACTGGTGCCCTGAAACAGCGACGCGAGGCCGCGGTAGACCGCGAAGGAGATGGCGGGACGAGCTGGATGTCTTCCTTGTGAATTGGAAAGAGGTGGCGCAAAGTCGCGAACGTTGGAAGGAATGGAGGGAGGCCTTTGCCCAGCAGTGGGACAGTTCAGGCTGATAATGATAATGAATGAATTTAAATAATCGTACTTTGGACTTAGTACTGACTACGTTTTCGGCGAGTGAGTTGGAGCTAGAACTGTCGGGTGAACCGATAGTGGATATTGACGTTCAGCATCCACCATTGTTAGCTACAGTGATGTTTGGAGATCGATTAAATGAGCCATTGCCGGTACACAAACCGAGTTCCGATTGCAAAGAATCCTCGTTAAATAGTGAACCGAAATGGAATTTTACCAAATGTGATTTTTCCAGACTATATAGTATTTTACAATCAGTAGATTGGGAGACATTGTATGAGATTTTCGATCCTGAGAAAGCATTAACGTTTTTTTACAGCGTAGTTAATGAATCAATTAGTGAATGCACACCAATGAAAATAAAAAATAGAAAATTAAACAAATACATCTATCCAATCTGGTACACAGCTGATTTAATACGTGACATTAAAACAAAGTGGAGGTATCATAAATCGTTTAAAATTACTGGTTCTGAAAGCGATTATGAATGGTTTTCTTACTATCGAACCCAGGTTAAATATAAATTAGCGTCAACTTATGAAAATTATCAGCGTAGTCTACAGACAAATATTAAAAACGATCCTAAATCGTTTTGGAATTTTGTTAGAAGCAAGCGTGTTACACGTAACAAAACTCGAGTTACATTTGATGGAAAGGAGTTGAGTGACGAGGAATGTCCGGAATGTTTTGCTTCATTTTTTCACTCGGTCTATAACGTGGTGCGCCCGGCACTGAACCCCTCGGAGGCGGAGCGTGCGGCAGGCGCGAGTGCAGGAGCGGCGCGCGTGCACGTCGACCAGCTCGACTTGAGCGAGCTGCGAACTGCGCTCCGCCGCCTAAAGCCCAAGTATTCGGCGGGACCAGACGGGATACCTCCGTATATAGTGAAGGACTGCAGCGCTGTGCTTGAAGGGCCATTACTGCACATTTTAAACTTGTTTTTGAAATCAGGACAATATCCTAACCAATGGAAACTCACTAGAGTGATACCAGTTCCAAAGGGAGGTCCGGGAAATGATATTAGTGGCTATCGACCAGTGGCCGTACTGTCGGCGTTTGCTAAGGTGTTTGAGTCGGTGTTGCACAAGAGCATTTCAGATCAAGTAATTTCTCGCCTAACCAACGCTCAACATGGTTTCCGGACTGGTCGAGGTACGGGGAGTAACTTGTTGTCTTTCATGAATTACCTGGCGCCTGTAGTGGACGCTGGGGGACAGGTGGACACTGCGTACTTCGACTTTCGGAAGGCGTTTGACACCGTGGACAACGATGTTCTGTTGACGAAATTTGCAGCATTTGGTTTCACACCACACCTTCTGAAATTCTTCGCGAACTATCTTGGCGATCGCCGGCAGTATGTCGATTGTGGCGGATACGTCTCAAAGCCTTATTTCACATTTTCGGGGGTGAGTCAGGGTAGCAATATTGGTCCATTAAACTTCACTCTGATGGTCAATGATCTTCCGAATGTCGTGAGGGGGGCGAAGTGTTTGCTATTCGCGGACGATCTCAAGTTGTTCCTGTCGGTGGCAGACACTTCGGACTGTGAGCGACTTCAACAGGATATTGATAGAGTGGTGGAGTGGAGTGTTGATAATAAATTAGCTTTTAACGTTGCAAAATGTGGTATAATGAGCTACACTCGCGCGCGGGAACCTCTACTGCATCAGTATGAGATGGAGGGTGCGGTCATGTCACGGGTCACCCAGGTGCGGGATTTGGGAGTTAAGATGGTTCCAGAATTAATTTTTCGTGAGCACATCATAGACATATGCCGCAAATCCTTTCGTAATTTAGGATTTATACTCAGGCAGTGCAAAGACTTTAAGAGTACGGCAGTGGTTAAGATCATGTACAACGCGCTGGTACGGAGTACACTTGAGACGAGTGCTATTATTTGGAACCCCCATGAAGCTAAATACAGTAGTATGGTGGAAAAAATCCAAAATAAATTCACTCGTTTCTTGTATTTTAAGTTATACGGTGTCTATCCCTTCTTCCCGCTCATGTATCCGAGTCTCTTCGTGTTAGGGATGGTAGGGTACAACAGGCTGGCAGTGCGGAGGGACATCGCTCTGTGTACCTTCGTGTTTCGGGTGCTCCGCGGCTGGTTGCACCACCCCGATTTGCTGGCGCAGCTGGGACTGCGGGCGCCGAATGGGGGCGGCGGCGCGCGGCGCCCCACTCCAACGCTGCTGGAGCCATCCTCTAGGACCAACGACGATATAATACTAGACTACGCATTGCACGATCTAACGAACAAAACTATTCTGCCAACTCGCTGAGGTACTACGTAAGCGAGGGAGGCGGGGTACTGCGTTGTGATTGGCTAACTCAAGGTCTGTTCTGTCTCAACGTATGTTTACGGCTCACAGGATTGGTCGAAATGAGACGGATATAAGACTTTTTTGCCTAATGTGTTGGCAGACATCGGTCGCCTGTTATTACGAGTCTAGTATTATATCGTCGTTGTCTAGGACTAACCTGAACAGGATTGCTCCCTTGTCGCGCGCCATTAGATTATTAAATATTATTTCAATTCAGATAGACATATTTCACTGCACTATGATGAAATTCACACGAGCAGCACAGAAATGCGTAGAAATTTGTGAGAAATGATTTTTTTTTTATTTTAATTTATTGTTTCTATTGTAGGTACATTGATTGGTATTTTTGTTTGGAGTGGATAATCAATTGTTATTTATATTCTTTTTTAAATTATTTGTTGTTATTTTAATGGTATGATTAATATTATGTATTTTTTAATGTTTTAAACGATATTTTTGTTATAAATTGTACTTATATTATTGTATTTTATATAGTTGGTAGTAACATCGCTTTGGCGTCATAGGCTGTTAAGGTGTTATTTACATAATGTTTAAATAAATAATAAAATAAATAAATAAATGTTACTGAACAATGTTTGTTCTAAAACTTTTGGAAAAAAAAAAATTAGAAAAAATTTCTCATTATTATGAAAATGTCTCATGAACATACTCTCTGAGACCGCAGTTAGCTTTCATCGTCGCGAGACTGTTTAAATAGATAACCGTGACACTGGAACGTTAAGGGCTATCGAAAGAACACCGTAGATTTTAGTCAGACTGACAGTCCTTTCCTTTACAGTCAGGACGGGAGGACTCCGACAGTCCCTTCCGCTACACTCAGGATGGGAGGACTCACTTGATTTACCAAGATAATAAAACAGCTTTCATCTGTAAAAGCCGGTTTTATTTTAAAATGTAAAATGAAAGGTTGTAAAACTAAAAAGTGTTGCGACTATAAACACAGCATGACAATAATTTTCCATTAGTTGCCACATTGGTTGCCACTGTCATAAAGTCGTAATGCATATTGCACAAAATGATTTATTTTTTATTTAGCCGTCAGTTTCAGGTACTAATTCAAATTATTGTACATAATATTGGTATTGGTATTTCTGTGTCGCTGAACTGATTGTTAAAAAAAAAAAAAATGAAGAATATTGCAGGTTTTTTTTTTATAGATTCGCTTCGTTTTTACTATGCGAAGATTTTTATGAAAATTTTTATTCTGAATCTTAAAACTTTTTGTTAAAAGGTCTTCTCTTAGCCGAAAAACGGAAATTAGCCAAACGAATGCATCTACAATGGTAGATGTATTGGTTTTCATGTAATTGGACCACTTCAAATACCACAAGCCCAAAGCTTTCGAACACATAAAGGGAATAGATTCCAGCGGTTCCATGCAAACTGCAATACACCCATCATTCAGTTTATGCCGACAATCAAATGGATTCCATTTTACAGTTCGTTCCGTGCGTATATTTACGACCATATTGTGTGTATACGGATCTTTTCATGTATCTATCATCATCATCATCAGCTTATTAATATTCCCACTGTTGGGACACAGGCCTCTCTGTCAGAGGGAGTGGATAATCCACCACGCGGGCCCAGTGTGGTATGGTGGATGTCACATGTTTGCGAATTTTTGGTTCTAGGACATGCCGGTTTACTCACGATGTTTTCCTTCACCGTTTTGAGAGCAGTGGTGATGAAATACTCGTAAATTACACAAAGTAATGTACAAATCGTTACCACTGGGCCACCACTGCTCCACGTTTTTGAATTGGTTGAATGCGCTAATGTCAGAAACTACTGCAGGTTCGAATTGAAATAGTTATTTGTTATGCAAGGCTGCAAAGTTGATTTTTGGCGCGAGTACTTGAATTGAAAACTGAGCGAGCGAAAGATTCTAAGATTGAACCACGAGAGAAACGAGCGGTTCAAATATAGAATCCTGAGCGATGCGAAGTTTTCAAAGGTACGAGACGCAGAAAAACTTTGCTGCCGATTGCAACACACAACTTTTCACCTCACACAGCGAGGAAATGCAGTGGGGGCGGCTCGCCTGTCAGTGTAGAAAATAATCGAATACAGACGTGTTCGAATTTTGAACAACACTTTGTGCTCTAGAGCACAAAATGGAGTTTTGCGCTCAGATTTTGAATGAGAAATAGAATCTTTCCGAGCGTGTGAGGTGAAAAAATCTTTTTGTGTTACATAGTCAATTTATTGGAGAAGGCTATAGGCTATAAAATATCACATTACGGACAATTTATGAGCCGAGTAGCGTGAGTCTAAACTACGGGGAATACTTAGTGTAGGAATATAAACATTTTTACCCAGGATTATTGGACTTAAAGGCGATTCACATACGAGTAGGTCGCGGACGTGTCAGTTTCGTGTGAGATTTGCCTTATAGTCTTAAAAACCTGGACAAAATTGAGTTGAGCTAATTATGCCAAATTCTTAACCTTTAATACCTATTCCAATTAGAAAGGGAAAAATAATGAATGTATGTACTATGTCTCATTTTACCACGTAAAAGTAGTTTTCTTCTTTTAAATAATTATTCAAGGTTATTTATAAAAAAATAACAACCATTTCCATTGGTTGAAAGTACTTTTTTTGTTATAACTTTTAGGTGGTTAAAGTTTTATGGTAAGCGCCCACAGGTCCGCATCGCACGTATCGGACGTATTGTACGTAACGGATTTTAGTTTGCTTTGTATTAAAACTCATACAACTGCGTCCACTGATCCGCATCGTACGGACGGCTCATCGGCAATGCCTACATGCGATGCGTACCGATGACGTCATACGGAATGCCGATCAGTGGACGCGATGAAGGTGGCATCGGCAATCCGATTGCTGATACTCGCGTCGGCAATCCGATCGCTGCCGATGCAGAAATCCGTTTGATGCGATGCCTCCGATACGTACGTTGCCGACCTGTGGACGCTTACCTTTACAAAGAACCCCGTATCAGTATAACCACATAGCGGCTTTAACAACGGACTGTCAAAAACTAAATATGTAGTCATTCTACTAAAATAAATGAATCTTTGAGAAAAATCTTTTTCAAGTTGTAACTAATCAGTTATTTTACAACAAAAAGCAATTCCGATTTATGACTTTTAATTAAAGACTTCAAGAATCTAAATGTAAGGAGTAAAGGTCATTCGTAATAAAATCAGAACCCTTGGCTATTAAAAAAAGAAGTTTATTTATTTTTCTCAAAAAAAAGTTTAAGCTTTTTGAATAGAATGATAGATGAAAGTGAGAATGTGAAAATAATAAAAGCAGGCAAGCTTGAAGAAAAATAAAGCAAAAATGTACTAGAAAAAGCAAAACTAGTTTCTTTAGAAATCTAGAAGGCATTGTGTCACATATAAATGGTTATCGTTAGTGCTATTGAGGGGCAAAAAAATAATTCTAAACAACTCACTACCAAAAGATCGGACGCACCTTAACAAAAAAAAAAAGAAACTAGACAGTCGAATACTATACACTTACAGTCCTAAAAGCCTATCTGCCCCGATGACGATTAATTCTCGATCTATAAGCCTGGACCAAGAGACATTCTATTAGCAAAAATTCAACACAATTATTTTAATAATAAAAAATGTGTTGAACTGACATTGACTTAAGCTGCCGAAAAGCTTAAGGCTTTGCCAAACAGCGAGCTTGTCGTGGCGGGACGTTAGCGTGGCGCTAAACATCGGCGCTAGCATGGCGTGTTGTTGTGACGATTAACATAATACATACTTCTTTCGCAAAGAAACCGATGTACGAGTTGCAAGTGGAAATGAATGTTTTTGGTAGATAAAATAAACATTGGAGAATGTAACTAAAACATTATAAACAGTCATCCAAAGGCAAAAAGTGTTTATTTTCTCGAGTCTAGTATCTTCATAGTGAGCCTCTTCGTACACTAGGCGACGCAAGTCTCCGTACCTTACGACTTTGGTATCCAGTACCCATACCATATTGAGTTGTCATTACGATACTCGATCATATGCATCGACCGCGTTTGGCGTTCTTATTGGTTGAGAGTTCATACAACCTTGGAGCGGGCCAATGAGAGCGCCAAACGCGGTCGATATCGATGATCAAGTATCGTAATCACAACTCATGGAATGGGTACTGGTTACTATCACAATACAAATCCATAGAGGTTCGTACACAGATACGCGTCAATGGATGATACCAAAGTCGTAAGGTATCGGAGACTTGCATCGCCTAATGTACGAAGGGCTAAGTAAACACGCCAAGGATGCGCCACGCTAGCGTCGCGCCACGCCAAGCTAGCCATTTGGCAAAGCCCTGGTTGAAATTGTACAAACTTACAGATTTTTTTACAGCGATTGCTATTTTTAAAGTAACCAAAATGATCGTGGCGTTGCTTTTTTTTCGAGGAACATAAATGAATTGTCATGCCATCAGCGGGTGCTTTCTGGTTTTATGAACAAAATTGAGAAGCAATCATAGCGTTTAAAAGCGATGAACGACTTGGTAAGGATGCTTGGTTAAGGGGTGACGATCGTCAAGATTGTAACTCTTATAACTTTTCATAGTGGTTTCATAATACACAAGTAGCATGAACAATTCTATCTCTACTCTACCAAGGTAGGTCGCGGGACTTATCTCATTACCGTGACCCCGGAACGTAAAGGCTTATTGAAGGACACCGTGGATTTTAGTCAGTACGAGTCTGACAGACCCTCCCGCCCTGCCCTGGGTAGGAGGACTCATTTGATGATTTTACCACGTCAAAAAAAAAAACTACCAAGTTAAGACAGTTATTTCTATACAATTCCCATTTATTTTTTCCTGAGCATTCCACAACCCGTAAACGACTGAAAAATATAAACATTTATTTTCTACATAAACATTGCCATTCCAAATCTTCCTACATTCTGTCATTTTGTTAATTCTAACTGTCTACGGTGTCATGCTGGCCATACTGCCGTCCTTTAACAAGAATGCCGTTATGTGACATTTAGGTATTTTTGACTTTCTGAGGTCATTTTTATCAGAAAAAAAAGCTCTATCGATCTGTCTAATTACGGTTTCAATAACTTTTATAGTTTTCGAGATATGAAAAAAAGAAATGCCGTTAAATGCACAAATCATATAGTAAACCTACGCTAAAACGTAGTTATGTGACATTGCAAAGCTAAAACGCAGCTAAGGCTTCATAACTACAGATTTTAACAATAAATTTGTGATTTGTTACCTAGCTAAATTGCCGTTATTTAAGATTCCTATTCATAAATGCCGCTAAAAGCCCTTTGCTGCATTTTAAGCATTGTATAGTACAGTTAGAATTCATAATAGCGGCAGTTATTTAAAAATCTAGCAAAATATTTGAATTATTGTAAAATACTAAATTGACGCTATCCAACATAACTAATCTAAAATGCCGCTAAGTATACTTGCGGCGTTGCACAAGAGGGTTTTGGAGTTGGTCTTGTAAGAGGTCCAGGCTCCTTCCTCCTTGTGCTGATGGTGATCACCGGGGTTTTAGTGAGGTACAAATTCCACACTTCCCGGTCTTATCCCCAAAAACCGGGCGCCTTTTGAAGATTTCCCCACAAAACAAAAAAAAAGTGTTCTTGCGAGTGTAAAAGTTCGGGTGCTTCTGCTCCCACGGCAGCGGAGCGGGGACCAGGGTCCGGTGCGGGATTGACGCGCGGCACTCTGCACTCCGTTCCCACGTCGTTGGAAGACGGAGAAACAGGTCCTCATCAAAAAGCACGGGCGCCCTGCTTAATCTCGGCCTATAGTGCTGCTCGAATAGGTGGCTAAGCTCTTTGAAAGAGTGATTACGGATAGCCTTGTCGGGTTCTAATGCATGAGAGCCAGTTTGATTTCAGGAGCGCTCGACTGTGGACGTCATCATGTGCGTAAGAACCCTCACGACGGGGACAGTATCCCTGAGCAGAGTCGTCTTGGCGGTGTCACTAAACGTCACCAACGCCTTCAACACCTTGCCATGGAGTTACACCAGGTCTGTCAGGTATGCCTTGCCAACGCGATTGAGGTAGCTCAATCGCGTTGGCAAGGCTTACCTGACGGACAGAGCCGTCAGCTACTCCAGTCATTGAGGAGAGTGGAACCGGCGAGAAATATCGTGTGGGGACACTACCACCCAGAGATCGGCCCTGGGCCGCTCTTGTGGAACATCGGGTACGACTGGGTGCTGCAAGTGACCTATCTAGTGACCTCAGCGTGTGCTAAGTTGACCAGATGCTTGTCCTAGCGCCGCGATAATCACATCAGGTGACCGACGACCTGGCAATGCAGGATCCAGCAGTTGGGGCTTGAGCTGGCGTTGCACAAGACAGAGAACGTGTGCTTTTATGACCGTCTGAACGTGCCACTTTACGGTATCTTGGTGGTGCTTTACGGAGTCCCAAATACGGTAGAAAGGTTTGACATCGGCGTTGAATTGACGATGAAGTACCTACCTAGGACTCGTCCTCGACAGCCGATGGAACTTCAAAGAGCATTTCGTTTAGCTCCAAAACGGAATCAGGCTGAGGCCGCCTCCAAGTGCCTCCTGCCCAATCTCGGTGAGCCAAATGCCTCCTGTCGACCGGCACGGCTGGTCTGAGGGTCATTGCCATCCGGACGATCTGGGGATACCGCACGATCTCCGGTGAATCAATCAACCTCATGAAATGAAATGGGAAGCAGTTGCCTTCTGCGAAGCAGTCGTGCTAGCGAAGAAAGAGGCGGGACGCGTGAGGGAGAGAACCGTCTCCACTTTATGAACCAACCAAGGCGGAAACGCCCATGGCAACTGACGTCGTGACTGATTTCCGTCCACCGCAGACGCGTACGATAATTAATGGGTATCTCGCAGACGGCGAGTGTCTCATGGACCAATGTCCGGGTCGATGGCGCGTCGTGTTTCACGGGCACTTCAAAGAGCTGTCAGCAATCTGACGGGGCCCTTAGAGGGCCAAGGCCTGGCACCTGTCGCAGGACTCTCTCTCCAGGTAACCGCGACCTTGGAACGTAAATTGCTATTGAAAAATCACCGTGGATTTCAGTCAGTACAAGTCTGACAGTCCCTCACGTCCCGTTTGACTTCAATTTTGTTGATTCTCTATCAATTTATGAAACGTAATCCAAATCTAAAATGCCGTTATCATGAAATGTTTTGTATTTAGCGACACTTAAGTTATGTAATAAACAAAAAAATATCTACGGCAAAAAATAGATTGAATAATTATTGAAATTTACTTCTCTTGATTGCCGTTAAGGTGTCTTAGCGGCAATATAGCATGGTACGAGTGTACTTGTTTAGGTAATTAATGCTAACCTACATTGACATTAAGCGTATTTAGCGGCTTTTAAAGTTAGTATTATTATAACTTTTTTAAGTGTGGTAAATAACTAAATTATTAGTTCAAAACCATTAGCAAAAATGCCGTTAAGGTATGCATTACGGCATTATAGTTATGATTCTAGGGCTAGATATTTTAAAGATTACTTTAACAAAATGATAAATGTTTATTTTCTCTAATTTACGGAAACGTTTTTGACAGTCAGTTGCACTGTCTAAAAGAGCCTTTGAAAATACATTTTTTGGTATTTAAAAGTTTCGAATATGACTCCTGGTTAGGAAGTAGCATCAATTTAATTTTTTTCTACAGTTTTCCCCCCGTATCTCAAAATGTGTTTTTTGTACTTAACGGCACTCTAGTTAAAGGACGGCAGCATATCTGTATTAATGTCACTACTAACACTCACACAATCTACCAGTTTCTACAATCTACTTTATATCTACGTACAAAAACTCTTGTTAACCCAACCTGTTACATCGATGGCGATGTGTACTCCTGAACGAGGTCTCGCAGACAGCTGTCCTGGACAGACGGGAGCTGCAGGTCGGATGCAGGGTCCCTCGGCGGCAGCAGAGGTAGCGATTGAAGTGGGATCTGAAGACTCCACTCACGCAGTATAGAGCAACTGGATTCACGCAGGAGTTCAGGAAACTGGATAGAAGAGAGTTTTGTTACTTCATTTTGATTTCCTTGACTTTCTAGTTCATCAGACTCACAGAGAGATATCTCCCCGAGGCGTCCAGTAAAATAAGAAACATTTTTCTACGTCTACTTTTCACATTCACACTTTTCCGGTGTTTTCGGAGTTTCTCGCCGTGAGTCTGATTTATTTAGGCTTTACAATCGTTAACCATAATACCCTATACAAACTCGCGGCGTGAAGTCACGGTGGGATGTCTCCCAAGACGTTTAGTAAAGTAAAAGAGACGTTTTTTTTTTTTTTTTTTAGCGTGATAAAATCATCAAATGAGTCCTGCAACCCCGGGCAGGGCGGGAGGGACTGTCAGACTTCTACTGACTAAAATCCACGGTGTCCTTCAATAGCCCTTTCTGTTCCGGGGTCACGGTAAGGAAATAATCCCGCGACCCCGGCAGGCTTTGGCCCTCTGAGAGGGGGGCCCCGTCATTATGCTGACGCTCTTTGAGGCGCGCGTGGGACACAACGCGCCGTCGACCCGGGCATGGTCCTTGGTCGGGCAGCGAGTTGCCCTTTACTCGCTGCCCGCATGCCCGCGCCTACGGTGGCCGGAGATCATCAAGCGACGTCCGTCGCCGTGGGCGTCTACCACCGCGGGTGGGGCGGAGGGAGGACTCTGTCCTCTCTCGCTCGCGGCCCGCCTCCTCTTTTGCAAGCATTACTGCTTCGCAGAAGGAGGCGACCGCTTCCCACTCCGTCTCGCCCCGCAGCATGGCCGCGACCAATGCTGGGCGCGAGAGGTCTCCGCCTATCGCAGCCGTGAGGACACGTCGGTGCTCTGCCCAAGCTGGGCAGTCTTGCACCGTATGCTCCACCGAAAGTAAAAGAGACGTAGAGAAACCTTTAACATTCACGGTTCTCGTGTGTCCTCGGGGTTTCTCGCCGTGAGTATGATTTAGGCTTTAGAATCGTCAACCGTAATTCCCTATACAGACTCACGGCGAGAAGTCACGGTGATATCGTGAGATGTCTCCCCGATACGTTAAATAAAGTTAAAGAGACGAAATGAAACCTTTCACAATAGCGTTTCTCGGGTGTTCTCGAGGTTTCTCGCTGTGAGTCTGATTTAGGCGTTAGAATCGTCAACATCAATCGTCATTGTATCCGCATTTAGTTTTAAATAGCCCAAACGTTAAAGCGAACGATTTTTTGATTGAAAAATATGAACATTTTTATAAACATTCCATTGCATCTTGGTTAGAAACGCTGAAGTACAAAATGCCTTATCCCTAGAAAACGACGTAGCGTTAACTCACTGTTTTGGTTGAAACTTGAGATTACCAAAATTTTCACCTTCTCTGTTATTATTGTATCTTATCGTTAAAATCAATTTGTCCATGAAACCAAATCCTTTATTTGCCAAAAAGCGAAGTTCTAATTGGAATAAATCACTTTCAAAATAAACTTTACAAGATCGTCGTCAATTTTGAACCTTCACCCTAAAATAATTAAAACTAATTAATTCGGCCTATTGATTTTATTTGAAAATTGTAAGGGGCACTACACTTTTGTTCGGGTCGATTAGTTCCCGTCGACAGTATTGGTTTAATAAATTTCTTTGATTTTCGTGTGAAAATGTGGCCACTATCTGGTGCCAGAGTTAATAAAGTCGCCTCTGGAAACCCTACAGACCTCTGATATGGGTTGAAAGTATTTGTTTAATAAATTTCTTTGATTTTCGTATGAAAATGTGGCCACTATCTGGTGTCAGAGTTAAAAAAGTCGCCTCTGGAAACCCTACAGGCCTCTGCTATGGGTCGAAAGTATTTGTTTAATAAATTTCTTTGATTTTCGTGTGAAAATGTGGCCACTATCTGGTGTCAGAGTTAATAAAGTCGCCTCTGGAAACCCTACAGGCCTCTGCTATGGGTCGAAAGTATTTGTTTAATAAATTTCTTTGATTTTCGTGTGAAAATGTGGCCACTATCTGGTGTCAGAGTTAAAAAAGTCGCCTCTGGAAACCC
The DNA here is from genome assembly GCA_954870645.1 of Agrotis clavis. NCBI lineage: Eukaryota > Metazoa > Arthropoda > Insecta > Lepidoptera > Noctuidae > Agrotis > Agrotis clavis. The sequence goes on from OX940935.1 coordinate 15,383,790, forward strand.
TACAGGCCTCTGCTATGGGTCGAAAGTATTTGTTTAATAAATTTCATTGATTTTCGTGTGAAAATGTGGCCATTATCTGGTGTCAGAGTTAAAAAAGTCGCCTCTGGAAACCCTACAGGCCTCTGCTATGGCTTTGGACTTAGACATTTAGTCCAAGTTACATCACGATGTTTTTTTTAGTCATGGGACTAACGAATTACCGTGACCCCGGAACATAAAGGGCTATTGAAGTACACCGTGGATTTTAGTCAGTACGAGTCTGACAGTCCCTCCCGCTCTGCCCTGGGCGGGAGGACTCATTTGGTGATTTCCCAAGATAAAAAAAAGTCTCAAACAGTATTCATCATCTGCATAGCCTTTTCCTTGAAGATCAAGATTAATCCCTGAATCTATTAAAATTCATTTATTTTCCATCTATAAATGAGACAGGCAGAAATCGTGTCCAGAATTTAATAAGCAAAATAATTTAGAAAATATTTCCTTGTTTTAATTCGACACGATGTTCTACATCAAAATTCTTCTGTCGTGCTCCCAGAAGTACTGTTAGTAAAATTCTAGTTAATATTAATGCTAGATTAGGTCACGTATTCACGATACCTAAGCCAGAAGCCTAGTATCATTAAGGCTGCATATTCTGAAAGTTGGCAACGTCGCAAAAAGCTGTCAAATAATTACAAGTTTTAATTAAATTGGCAAATTTTCTGTATGAAAACAAGAAATATCGCTCTGTAGTGCACTAAAAAACTGATATAGGAATGCAATTAAAACACTAAATTTGATGTTGTAACCGTTTCAGGTGCATAAAAGGCATTTGGAAAGCTTTCAAATGCTTTTTCTACATCTAAAACTATATATACGGTGTTACGATATTAATTATTGCATTCCCTTATCAATTTTTTAGTGCACTACAGAGCCATATTTCTTATTTTCATACAGTAACAATGCTAAATTAATTAAAACTTGTTAATATTTGACAACCATTTGCGACGTTGCCAGCTTTCGGAATATACGCTCTTAACCCTTAATTGGTCGCGTCGAAGAGAAGTTACGTCAGCGGTAGCGTGGGCACGTGTTATCTTGTTCATATAAATTAAATGAGAAATATGTACTCACAAGAAGTCACGATTACGCTCGCTACTGTGTTTGCTTCACAGATCAGACCGTGTAATTGGGTTTTTTTTTATCACATTTTTTTTCACGATTGATAACATTTTTTTTTGGGGCAGCAAATTCATCAAAATACCACCCGCCCTGGGTAGTGTGGAATGGGGCTGTCAGACTTTTACTGGCTAAAACTCCACTATATTCCTTTGGTTGCCGTTTGAGATCCAGAATCATAGTCTTGAGGTTAGACAGCCACGCAAGCCTTCTCCCAGTTGTAATGTCCCTTTGTGCTATTGGCCTTGTTTTGTTCTGTCTCCTGCTTGCATGGAGGGAAGTGGAAACATATTTTTCCTACTACTCCACTATTATTTTCTGATTAATTTCGTTGCAGGATCCAAGACAGGTAAATTCATTAACCGGGACACGTCGAGCTTCATTGTCTCGGCGCTTTTCTGGTGGTTGCCACTGTTGATTCTGGCTTTCAGGAGTTGCAGTGGTTTGGGAATAGTGTGGTGGGTTTATCCCAAAAAAAAACCACGCAAGCCCCACAGGCATTGTTGACCTATACCACACCTTTACCTATTCTTCGGATATTACAGACGTGATGATGTAAGGCCACTTACCTAAGGCAGAAGCCCAATATCCTCAATGCGTGTATCCAATCGTTGTAATCAGTCTGCGCCGTTGGTGAGAGGTGGAACCACAGCTCAAACGCGTGGTAGGGCAAGAAGCAGATGAAAAACACTGAAACAAATAATGTTATTGTATTTTTTGTCATTGTAAATACATTGCAATGAACTGTGCAGTAATTCCAGTTAGAGTAAAACTCAATTTAAAAACCGGCAAAAACCGGCCCCGGGACGTAAAGGGCTATTAAGGACACTGTCTGTCAAGTCTGACAGTCCCTCCCGTCGTGCCCTGGGTGGAAGGATTCATTAGATGATTCTACCACGTAAAAAAAAGGTATCTGCTTTTTTGGGTATTTGAAACACCTTTATAATCGCTTACGCATGTACGTACAGACGCCAGCACATCATCTTACCTCAATCTGTCAAATTTCTTTGTTAGATTACAATAGTGGAAGGTCAATATTAGGTTGACTTGCTGGCGTGTACCTTTACTTAAAAATAGTAATCACGTAAGTATGAACCCAACTATTTAGTACTAACCAACCGCTGAAATGGTACCAATTTTGCCTAAACTTCATAATAATTTAAACACAATGCTAATCTCCTTAACTGAAAAGCAATAAATTTAAACCTTGGCGTTAAGAGATTACCTGCTACCCAAGTCTTGAAAATTTAAACTGAAAACCACTTGAAACTTACAAGTGAGTTCTATCTCGGTTACTATGTAAATTTTAAACAAACCAGTAACAAGTTCCTTATAGTAATTTATAGGAAAATAAACCTTTGTCATTAGTTTTAAATAGCTATAAGTTTGAAGATGTGGACTTAGATTTTAAGATTCATTTTCATTATTGTAAAGATGATTTTCGTGAATCAGATAAAACTGCATTAGGGTTTTGATACGGTTTTTTCATTAATCAAGTACTAAGGAAAAATTGTGGACCCAAAAGGCCAGATATAATGCTCTTTCGAGTTGTTGAATATGCATGATAAGCTGAAGTCCCGGTAACAAAGCCTAATAATGACAGTGAAGTACTCGAGTTATCCCATCCAAAATTCGGACATAGAAATTGATGTTTAAGTAGTTCTTTGATTTTCTGCTTCTGACTGATCTATTACACTTGAATTCTTCTTATGACTGAACTTCTCTTGCGTGTATTGGTCGCGCGTACGACTTTACATTATGCCCTGTAGCAATATGTGTGATTGTGTGTAGCACCATTACAATGACGCAAAAGCGTGTACTATGTTGGTTTTTTTTTACTAAAATACGCGACCGACCAAGACCATACGCGATGACATCGCGATAGCAGGCCTGTTGGTCTAGTGGTTAGTGACCCTGACTGCTATGCCGGAGGTTGTGGGTTCGATTCCCACCCAGGACAAATGTTTGTGTGATGAGCACGATCATTAATTGTTCTGTGTCATCTGTGTGTGGGTGTAATTTATCTATAATATGTATGTATTTAGAAATATATAAGTAAGTATGTTTATCAGTTGTCTAGTACCCATAACACAAGCTCTGCTTAGCTTGGGTCTAGACTGATGGCGTTGTGTGATAGTTGTGGAATATTATATTATATTATAACATCAGTATAAAAGGAATTCCGGCCTTAGTGTAAAATTATAGATCATAATCTTATCTAGGACAAACACTAGTTATTACTAATTCATTTTTAATCACTATTATCGATTAAGGATGTTAGAATATTAATTGCCTCATCGCTTCTCTTGACGGAGAAATTAAATTCCGAAGATCAATTACAAAGATGGAGGGGTTGGCGAAGCTTGTACGTAACTTTTCTAGTCAAGAAGAGGATGAATTTTTTTACATAGCCTATTCGCTGTCCCACTGGGCCTAGTATTACTTCAGTTTCATAGGAAAATCAGTTATGGTTTAATATTTTTCATGCTGTAAAGAAAATAGACAAAGCAACGTACAAACACAACGTACACATGAACTCTGAAAACATAAAAATGTGGATTTTGAACAGTTAAAATATGAAAAGATCGTATAGGTAGCCGCTTCGTATAAATAACTGGTACATATTCAGCTGCATTCGATTTGATTGGAAGCCGATACCATCGTAGTTCTGGCAAACCGAAATGTCAGGCGAAAGAAAAAATTAAGAGTAAATTCTATTTAAAAAAATAGTAACTATAGCGTTTAGAACTGATAAAATATTATGTGCCAGCGACTCAAAAACAAGATTGTTAAAAAAAGGACAATGAACAAGCTAACAAAAACGTTGGCCGTACACTCTATATAATGAAATGAAAATAATTTGAAAATAGAAAGCTATATGAGATATTTTATGAAATAAGTTTTACGAGAAGACAATAGGTTCAACTATTGTCCCCTTTACAATTCAATTTATGTCAAACAGAATAATCAATAACACTTTACATAAAACAATTCTAGTGTCCATATAAAGCCAATAAATTCGAGCCTATCGTCTACTCTGGCTCAAAGCCAAGTTGTATTAACTAGCTAAGCTAACCGATTTTCGTAATCATCCATTTTGGATTCTGTTTAGTCAATTATATGTCAGCTTAAGACTGTTTTATAATAAATGGCTAGAATTCTCTTTGTACTAACTTTAAATCTGGATAGTGGCCTTAAATTAAATCGGACAGCGATATTAATTTTGAAATTGTAAATATTTGTTAACTTAACTGTCCTAGGGTTGAATCCAATTATAATCTAACGGGGCTAACATAATCATCATCATCATCATCAGCCGGAAGACGTCCACTGCTGAACATAGGACTAACATAATATTACGCTTCATCATCATCATCATCTCAGCCATAGGACGTCCACTGCTGAACATAGGCCTCCCCTTTTGATCTCCACAGATACCGGTTGGAAGCGACCTGCATCCAGCGTCTTCCGGCGACCTTTATAAGATCGTCTGTCCACCTTGCTGGTGGACGTCCTACGCTGCGCTTGCTAGTCCGTGGTCTCCACTCTAGTACTTTTCGACCCCATCGGCCATCTGCTCTGCGAGCAATATGGCCTGCCCATTGCCACTTCAGCTTGCTAATCCGGTGGGCTATATCGGTGACTTTAGTTCGTCTACGGATCTCCTCATTTCGGATTCGATCACGTAGAGAAACACCGAGCATAGCCCTCTCCATAGCTCGTTGAGCGACTTTGAGCTTTGAGATGAGGCCGATAGTGAAAGACCACGTTTCGGTGCCGTAACTCATCACTGGTAACACACATTGGTTGAAGACTTTCGTCTTGAGGCACTGAGGTATGTCGGACGAAAAGACATTGCGTAGTTTCCCGAACGCTGCCCAACCGAGTTGGATTCGGCGGTTGACCTCTTTCTCGAAGTTGGACCTACCTAACTGGACTACTTGTCCTAAGTAGATATATGAGTCAACAACTTCGAGTACCGAGTTTCCAACAGAGACTGGGGTGGGCACAACATTGGCATTTGACATAATTTTCGTCTTGTCCATGTTCATTTTCAAGCCCACCCGTTGTGAAACTCGGCCGAGGCCATCGAGCATCATGCTGAGTTCCTCCATCGACTTTGCCATGACTACGATGTCGTCGGCAAACCGAAGGTGAGTGATGTATTCGCCGTTGATGTTGATGCCAAGTCCTTGCCATTCCAGGAGCTTGAAGGCGTCTTCCATTGCGGCAGTAAACAGTTTCGGGGAGATAACGTCCCCCTGTCTTACGCCTCTTCTCAATGGAATCGCCTTCGTGCTCTGCTCCTGTACTCGGACCGACATGGTGGCGTTATTATACAAGCACTTCAACACCTCGATGTACCGATAGTCAATACGGCATCGCTGGAGTGACTCAAGTACCGCCCATGTTTCCACCGAATCGAATGCTTTCTCATAGTCCACAAATCATATATTACGCTTGAAATAGACAAAAGTGTAGGCAGAAGTGTATACAATAGTACACTCACACCATAGGTACTGTTAATGATACTCTTAGCCTACCTCCTCAAAGGTACTTCATAGTTTGTCTTGAAAAGATAGCTTTTAAGCTATTGTCAAACAGACAGGCGAAGCGAATGCGTGCCGAAGCGTTTTTGTTTGTAATGTATGGCATTGTTTGAAGCCAGTCACATAGAGTATCGGATCGCTTTCGCATTTTTATAGAGCGGGAGCCCGTAACAGATGTCCGTGACCAATTTCCTCTCAAGCGATAATTAGCAGACTACATGAGGGAGTCGTATCATGAACATTCGTGGAAGTCAGCTGCGATTCCGTTGGTGGGATAAGCAGCAATCGCCGTTCAAACACGTAGAAAAAATATATTTTTTTAGTCATTTCCTCTCAATTGAAACCTGGTTTATATTGAAGATTACCTTGTATCACGAAGAATAAAACCAATCAGCCGACGGTACCATGGTGGAATACACGTCAGCTGGTCACTCGAACATGTAATTTTTTATTTTATTTTCAGTGATTTCCTCTCAACCCAAATTTTGCCTGATGAAAGTTTACATGAAGATATGGCTAAAAACAGACGTCAGCTGGCTGTATCTCGGTGGAAAGGTCCTCAGCTGATACTTTGAAAATTATTGTACAAGCAGGACTAAGGGCTAGTACAGACTTACGGAAACCGCGCGTTCTCGCGCGGTTCGAAACCGCAAAATTGTTATGCAATCAGACTCCGGCGGCTATATGTGATTATCGTACAGGGATAACGTCCGTTTGAAAAAGGAGGTCAGCGAAAAATCGATTTACTGTGGTTTTTGCTCCTTTTAAAAAAACGATAAGAAAAATGCGGTATGCAATGCAAATGGGTGCATCCAATATTAAGTAACCAACCAAGTTTCCAACGTATTTTCACAATTTCCAAATATCTCCACTAACTCTTGCCAAGCTTGGTTATGATAGTTTTATTTGAGTAATCCTCACACTGAATATCCCATATTGCATTTCTCTTCTCCACTTCATCAATAAACAGTTCAGTGTCGAAACGAACCGTGCCAAACTCACGAGCTGTGATGTGCTAACCGCGCGGTATCCGCCACGCAACTGAACGCAAAGTAAAGACTCCATAGTAATAGAAACGCGCGGGAGCAGCGCGATTCTATTTTCTGGCGGTTGACTAACCGCGCGGTTATGTCTGAACGATTACTTAATAACTCTTACATATAAGACTCTCTCCTCTAATCCGCTTCTTTATACGCGCGCTTGTATCATCAATCCAAACGCAATAACAAATCAGCGTCTACGGCGCCGAAGAGGCGCGTTCCTGAAACGCGCGTCTTCTGCGCGTTTAGAATACGCCGTATGCGATGGGCCTAAGGTTCTCTGCCCATTCTTTGCACGAATATGCAAAACAATCATAATGAACTCTTGAAAAAACGTATAAAATATGGGTCTATTGATTTATTTTCTCAATTAGTGAAAAGTATAAGAAATAAAAAGCTTTTCTATAAAGAAAACCCCCAATCATTGCTTGATTCATTGTTTGATGTTATTGTCATTTATATTTTTCATTTACATTACATATAAAACAATTAAAAATACAAAATAAACATGTTGTTATGAAACATATATCAATGGATATCTAGTTCGGACCTCAAAGATAGGAATTTCTTCATAATGCAAGCCGGATCGAGAAGCTCTTCACGTAATCTCCAAGCGAGAGCCTTGTCTCATCATTGAAGATCGTGCGGGAATCCTTCTGATTCTGTTGAACCGGTTAACGGACCTTCTTGATCAGGGTGTCAATTACTTATTCACTCCAGTAAGAACAGTTCCATAACTTGAACAAAATAACGAAATACAACAACAAAATCATTTAATATTGATTTGAAACCTTATGACAGCAGAATGATTTGACAAGATTAGACATTAGGGATGACACAAGTTTTTTTTCCAAATAATATTTTTTATGGCTTCTTCTATGTGTCATTATGACAGACACTCGTTTCCCTTATGTCCGTTTTGATATTGCAAATAAATTACGTTTAGTTATTCAGATTTAATAAAATATTTATTTCTTCATATTTTATTTTACGATCTTTCCACCGAGATACAGCCAGCTGACGTTTGCTTTTATCCATATCTTCATGTAAACTTTCATCAGGTAAAATTTGAGTAGAGAGGAAATCACTGAAAATAATATAAAAATTACATGTTCGAGTGACCAGCAGACGTGTATTCCACCATGTTACAGACAGCTGATTGGTTTTATTCTTCGTGATATAAGGTAATCTTCAATATAAACCAGGTTTCAGTTGAGAGGAAATGACAAAAAAATATTATTTTTTCTACGTGTTTGAACGGCTATTGCTGCTTATCCCACCAACGGAACAGCAGCTGACTTCCACAAATCTTTATGATCCGACTCCCATAAGTAGTCTACTAATTATAGCTTGAGAAGAAATCACTAACGATATTTTGGTCTGGCTTCCGGTCTATTATATGACATGATTCGGTTCGGTTCGCTATCGCCTGTCTGTTTGTCAAAGCCCTTAGCGAAGACCGCCCGTTGTGTCACCCTATTTAAAAGATATTGTGAATTGCATATAGCTGTAATATGTATGCTGTGCATAGTAAAGAGTATTCTATCTATCTGTCTATCTATCTACTTCATCCCACTGCTGGCCAAAGGCCCCATGACTTCCAGTTTAACACGATCCAGGGCCAAAATAAACCACTGGTCGTTCGTTTTATCCAGCGCGTCCCGCCATCTGCTACGAGCTCTGTCGCGGCGCTTTCTGGCAGCACCAGGTTTCACCCACACTAATAGTGTTAAATACTATGTAATATAAGCCTATTGCAATCAACCCAGTGCTAATGGAGACTTCATGGCTGCTACTGAGTTTCTGATTGAAAAACCCAATAACTCTTTGCCCGAATTGAAACTGAATCGAGACCCCTAAGCTCAGCTGTTGCCGTTGTGATCGTTGTGTGGCATGGACTATAGGCAGTGGACCGACCGGCGGTGAGAAAACGAGTAACTACAGGCGATTTTCTCTCTCAAGATACACACATTGAATGTACATTCTGTGTAAACGAAAAAGATGCATACACATTAATAGTTGCTCTCTGACTGTTCACACTGTCGGCGACAACTCACTTTATTAATTTTGTCGCTGAGCGACGGTTTTTCGAAAATAAACTCTCTCAGCAATACTCGTTCAGCGATGCTCGCTCGGCTCGCTTGATCATTTCTTAAAGCCCGGTTTCCACTGCAAGCGGAGCGGACACATTAATGACTCAGCGGGTGAAAAGAGTAAAAATGAGCTCGCTCTGGGAACGCAAAAACGATTTGTTGGTGGAAATACAAGTATACAGTTTGCGCCTGCGAGTTTAAAGGAGTCATTAATGGGTCCGTTCCGCTCGCGGTGGAAACCGGGCTTTACAGAGGACTGAGCGACCGCGGGCGAGCGGCGGCGGCGCGAGTAATCGCTCGTCGCACTTGCACACCGGCGACAAAACTATCGAAACTACACTCGCTTCCCGCTAATCGTCAACTCTTTTATAATTTCTTGTTCTACTCGTTACTCGTTCATCGTCGGCGGTCGGACCACTGCCATAAACAGGTTGACGGCGCGTCGTGTTCCACACGTGACTCGATAGCTGTGGGTAATCTGTAGAGGCCACTAGAGAGGGCCAATCCCTGATAAGGTCACGGAACTGTCTTATCGAGAAATCGTTATGCTGAAACGTAAAAGGCTATGAAAGGAATACGGTAGATTTTAGTCAGTACGGGTCTGACAGGCCCTCCCACTCCACTCAGGGCAGGAGAATTCATTTGATGATTTTATAACCTAAAAAAATTTAGGCAAATACTGAACTTTTTTTTTTTTTTAGCGTGGTAAAATCATCAAATGAGTCCTCCCACCCCGGGCAGGGCGGGAGGGACTGTCAGACTTCTACTGACTAAAATCCACGGTGTCCTTCAGTAGCCTGTTATGTTCCGGGGTCACGGTAAGGAAATAATCCCGCGACCCCGGCAGGCTTTGGCTCTCTGAGAGGGGGCCCCGTCATTATGCTGACGCTCTTTGAGGCGCGCGTGGGACACAACGCGCCGTCGACCCGGGCATAGTCCATGGTCGGGCAGCGAGTTGCCCTTTACTCGCTGCCCGCATGCCCGCGCCTACGGTGGCCGGAGATCGTCTGCTGACGTCCAACGCCGCGGGCGCCTACCACTGGAGAGGCAAATGCTGATAACTTGCGAGTATTTACAAATCTAGCTTGTGTTAATGTATATAATGGTAGCCATATACCATCCTGCCTATTGAACGATCGATTTGACGCTTGCAATTATTTCAAATTGGCAGTTCGTCCATATACACCATACACCATACTGCCTATCGTACGATCGATTTGACACAACTTCAAATCTGCAGCAGCGATGCCAACTTGGCAACTTTATAGCTAGATCTAGCTATTATTCGGTGACCGATAGCTACAAATTTATAAAATTGTAGCTGTCGTCACCGAATAATAGCCAAATGCATCACTGCTGCCGATTTGACGTTGTTTCAAATCGATTTGACGACCTAACAAATTGGCATGTCATGCCATCAAATTGGCATTTTTAAACAATTGCAATTTGAAACAATTGCAAGCGTCAAATCGATCGTCGATAGGCAGGATGGTGTATGGCTACTATTATATAATACCTACATTAACTTTCGTCATTAACGTCTTAAGAATATATTAGAACTCAGCAAGTTTCCAATATGTTACAGATTCTCCTTTTAATCTAAATTGCTTTCAGACTAATAATATAATATGTTCATTACAGAAAATCTATAGTAAAACAGCGATTCAATTAAATCCATATTGTTAAATACAATGGGATCTTTTAAGAGGTACTAATACATCTGAATCTCATTAGAGAATGTACGACTATTTAAAATTCATTCAATTGAGTATCAACTATTCAAAATTCATTTCTGAACGCCTCCTCTGATAATTTGACTGATCAAACGAGTATTCGAAATCGAATGAACGTTAAATTATTCAGATTTTCTAGATTAGAGTTTCTAAAATCAAATTAGGAATCGCGTCAGGTGGTTTTCGGTGATTGGAAATTGATTAGAGACAAAAGAATCAATGTTAGTTTAAGTTTTTTGAATTATTATTTGAATAAAATAACGAATATGAATTTATTAGGATACCTATATTTTTAATTACCTATGATTAGGGACTATCATCAGCTTACCTAGTCAGTCATAAGCCCGTATTACAGAACGCGCCTCAAACTCAAGCTTAAGATAAAACTAGTTCATTTTTCATTTTTCATTTTTTTTTTTTCATTGAGTATCTAGCTATAAAGCTATGCTCGGAGTTGCTTTGCGGGATAAAATCCGGAATATGGATATTCGGCGAAGAACCAGAGTCACCGACATAGCTCATAAAATTTGCAAGTTGAAGTGGCAATGGGCAGGCCACATCGCTCGTAGAACTGACAACCGATGGGGAAGAAAAGTTCTCGAGTGGCGACCATGGACCGGAAAACGCAGCGTAGGCAGGCCTCCCACTAGGTGGACCGACGACATCGTGAGGGTCGCGGGCAGCCGATGGATGCAAGTGGCGAATTGTCGTTCAGCGTGGCGGTCTAAGGGGGAGGCCTATGTTCAGCAGTGGACGTCCTCCGGCTGATGATGATGATGATGATGATGATTGAGTAACGTTCTGTAATACGGGCCTTAGACTATATTAAGGTGCCTATCATTGAAATAAATGTGACGGTTACAAGTTTGAATTGATCGCCACTAAAGTAAATATTTATTTTAAAATGTATTCTCAGATGGTAAAATAAATAGCTGGACAGATGACAGCACATCAACCTACCTCAATCTGTCACATTTCATTAATAGATTTTCGACCTTATCACAATACCTACTAGAAGGTTATTGTTCGATTGGCAAAATTTGACGGATTCGGGTAGGTTGACCTGCTGGGTTGTTGTAAGTTTGCCACAAAGTTAATTTGCCACAGTTTTTAAAACCTCGTACATTGAAAGTTAATTCGCCACAGCTAGATTTTGTTATTGTAAAGCCACAAATCTTCATTTCACATAATTTTTACTGAAACGGTGGCACCAACACCTCCCTGAGCCTGTTCTCCTAGTACTTTCTGTCCAGATTCCACATTGTGTCCTCGTTTTCTATAGTTTTGTGCTGGATTTTATTATGTAATTGTTCTGCTATCTTTGCGGAAAAAAGAAAAGGGGCGAATTTACACTAAACAAAAATTCAAAAAACAAAAACTGTGGCTAATTTACACATACTTTTTATCGTGGCGAATTAACTTTGTGGTAAATTTACAACAACCCGACCTGCTGGCGTCTGTACATTAACCTCTCCGATGTTCAATTTATAATATCAAACAATATTTACTTACGGTTATAGAGATTTCGAAATCTTTGAACATAATTTCATTAAGTGAAGTGTTTCACCTCATAATTTACTTTCAACAGTTTGTTTGAGTTTGCTAACTGGTTTGAAGTGCTTGTATTAAACAGACCATCTCATCATAATTTCTGATATTTATTGGACTAATCTATTATTACCGTGTCTATACTAATACTCGTATTATAAAGTGGTTTTTGTTTGTTTGTATGTGTAGGATAGGAATTAATCCTGCTAAATTGAATTGACTGATACAATGCAATACGCGTAATTTAAAAAAAAGTCTGAATTTTTATTTTTATTAAGTCCAGAACGATTGACTGCTTGCATGGTCGATCCCCGCAGCACGGTACAAATATTTGTATGACCAACAGGTTTCTGATTGTGTATGCCAGTTTTAATAAAAAAATTGTAAACGTGCACACGATGCAGGAATAATTTCTAGTGTGGAGCAGCTAATCCCTTCTAATCACCTATGTCCTTGTTCATACCAAGACAGAGATCTTACCTTCATTGTTGTACCCAACACCTTTGTATTTATTTTATAGGCGGCGACCTGTCTTGCCCGGCATTGGTCGAGGCAGCATGCTGCGGTCGCCTCCTTCTGGGAAACAGCTAGCGAAGAAGGAGGTGGGACGCGTGAGGGAGAGGACAGCGTCCAGGTCCAGCACCCAGGCGCCTCAGAAAACGCCTATGGCAACGGACGTCGCCGGACGGTTTCCGGCCACCTTGGGCGCGGGCATGCGAATGGCGAGTACTGGAAGACTCGCTGGCTCACTTACCAATAACAAACACCAGCACCATACAAGCGACTGACTTCCTAGCCTGCGCTTGCGCCTCCCCCTGCCCCCCGTGCAACGCCCCCGGCATCTCCCTCGTACTGGCCAGTAGCCGCTGTGCCATTAGCGAGTAGAAGAATGCAATCACTAGCAGGGGTAGTCCGTAGTACACCACTGCTTTCGTTAGGGTCATCCATCTGTAACAAATATGTTGATTTAGTGAAACTTAAGTTTTTTATTGATGGTTTTACCACAATAAAAAAAGAGACAAGTTCTACTAGCACTGTGATGTAAAGGAATTAATTACGTCATCCTGGATTGTTCCAAACTCGAGTTTATTTTATGCAAATTTGAATCAGAGTGAAGCCACTGGCTTGGTTATTATAAAACTAACCTGTTCCAGTTAACTAGATGAGTGATAGGATCTTGTGAACCAAAAGAAATAATACGAGTATAATAGTTGAATAACCAGTATATTCAGTTTTGGAAGATTTTCCTTGTTTCTTTTTTTGACTTGTGGTTTTTATGCGCGTTTGTGATTGTTACACCTTTTCTTGGTAAGTAATAATGTATATACCTAGACAATGGTATAATGGTAGGTGCAAAGATGGGGATTGCGATCAATGAAGCTCGCCGTCCGATCAAGGCCCGTGTTGAAGCCGCGTTGTGTTTTAGTCGATCGCTCACTGCGTCAACCATGTCGTCACTCATGCGACTCTAGTCCAGGTCACAGATAACAGAGACCTACTTTGAAGCGAGCTTACCCAGAAGAAGCCTGTACACTCTAACTTTGAAGAGATTCGAGTTGTATGCGAAGAACATGTCGATTATATCGACAGCCGTTGTCAAAAACGAAACGCTTGTCTCACCCTCTGCCTTTTTTGACTTGCAAATGAAATTTAGCCTTCAACTGATTAGCCAAGGTCGACTATTGTGTGTGGGTGATATCTATCTATATCCAGTAATAATTCATTATCATAGGAGAAGTCTCACCGATATATCAGTGTCAAGAACATACTCGTAATTGGCATTATTATTAATGCGGTGTCCCCTTATCAAGTATACCTATAGAGATGGAGGCTCAATCATTGCGGTTGGGAAATCCGTATTACAGTAACATGGTAAATTGGCTTTATTATAGTTGTTAGGTAGTACGGTATTGGCTGTAATATTAATAATAGTAAAAACATACGTTACATTATACATACTAAGTATGACTATCTATGTATCTATACATTTTATAAAACAAAATCCACAAGATATCCCTAGAAGTCTGTCTGTTTGTAATTGATATTCTCCAAAACTACTGAACGGTTTTTCTTAGGGTTGTAAATGTATTGACTGATATCGCGAACGAAGTCGCAAGCACAGCACTAGTTTTAATTTGTGTTAGTGCTAGTAATAATTTATTATTTATGCGATGGCATATTATATCAACGATAAACGTAGACCAGATGTAGACTCTCTACCATAAGAGATCGAAATAACCATTAGATTTAACAAATTAAAAATTCTATTGCGTGAAAAGCGAAACGTCGTATGAGTCCTACGTGTACTGAGAATGAAAAAGAAGCTTGTGGCGTCCCCAGAGACGGCTTAATTGACTCTGACATCAGAATATAGCTGCATCCACATTTATACAATGGAAATATATAAAAAAGTAGCAGGGGTTGTTATTATAATATCAATGCCGAACCTGAAATTGTAATTATTTTTTTTTTGTGTGTATATCGGTTCGTCTGTTTGTGTGTTTGTGCACGCTAATCTTCGGAACTACTGGACGGATTTGATTGTTTTTTTTTTTTAATGTATAGCTATTAAGTCTGGGCAACATATAGGCTATAATAATTTATCTTGGAAACTTGAACACCTGATGCAGAACTGTAGTAGACCAGATAAACTATAAGAGATACAAAACTAGCGCCATAGCAAAAATTGTTTCATGTGATGAGCATTTTCTGCTGAGAGAATAAATTTAAAGGGAACACCTGATGTGGAACTTCAAGAGCCCAGCTACACTATAACACGTACAGTAATAACGTCTTAGCAAGAGTTGTTCAGCCTGATGAGCACTCTCTGTTGACGTATAAAAATTGAAGATCTGGAACACCTGATGTGACCCCGTTGTCTTTGGCATAAGCAACAGGATCCGCGTACGAAGTCGCGGGCAGAAGCTTTAACATAGTTTTGGATTCGTTTGACGTATTTAACTGAACTAAAAATAAATTGTGAGTTGCCTGTGTTTATTAAAAAGTCGAGCAAACATTTATTCACATATTCTCTGAAGAATCAAATCCTTTTGTGTAGCTATCCCAAATTGTATTATTGAAACTAATTCGATTTCCTGAAAGGCCTGGGGCACGGTTCTCTATTCAAAAAGTAGCAAAACAGGAAATTTCATTTATTTCTTTGTCCAATCTCTCCTAATAAGGTTTATATTTGAATAACAAAATACGTAACTACAAAAAGCTTGTAGAAGCTTGTGTGTTAATTATTTTTTTTATGATAAAGAAAATATGCTTTTTTAATCGTCTTTTATACCATAAAGATAACAAGTAAACATACGGCGCGCCTGATGGAAAGCGGTCAACGTATCCTATGGATGCCTGCAACACCAGGGGTATGATATCGCTTGCGCATTGCCGACCTTGCAACTTTTTCACCCCCTTTTTGAAGGTGTGAAGAAAGAAGGAAGTAACGTTGTTGCCGACAGTTAAAAGGCAGTCATCATCATTATCAGCCTATAATGTTCCCGCTGCTAGGACACAGGAATCCTCTCTGTGAGAGGGAGTGGAATTAATCCACCACGCGGGCCCACTGCTGTTTGTTAGATGTCACATGTCTTCGAATTTGATGGTTCTAGGACATGCCGGTTTCCTCACGATGTTTTCCTTCATCAGTGAGACCTGTGGTGATGAAATAAATTAGATAAAGTTATGCGCCAGGCTGGGTTCGATCCCACTATCTAAAACTAGTAAGTCGGGGTCGATACCACTAGGCCACCACTGCTCACTCTGCAAAAGGGCAGTAGTCTCGATGAATTGTGTTAATACCGTAAGTCCTTCAGCTGTTGGCAAATCAATCCTTCATGAAGAACTGGATCACCTGCATCAGCAGACGAAACGCAAACGAGCTACTTGATTTATGTGAGTCGGGACGCAAGCCAGTCGGTTTCTGAAGGGGTAGTTCCAACAAGCGTGACGGATTTTGTCGCTACCCAAAATACGCGTTTTTTTCCGACTTATGAAAGGTACATAATTTTCTTGTGTTCTGTTCTTGAGTATAGGTTTTTTATAACTTTGCCCCCCACGTTGTTTGTGCGTCTACAAAAATTTAAACTTACATACACAAACACCCAGACTAAAATACAATAGCATCCAAACAACATGAACAGTGAACAGCCAATAAATGCTATTATACCCCAAAGATATGCCTAAGATATCAACCTATATTCCTGGAACAATGAAAAGCCACACATATCTTGAGATGAAAGTCTATGTTAAAGCCAATATTGGAATGTCCTAGTAGCAGACTGTTGTTCGAAACTTATACTATGTATAAAGCGATGAATAGCTGATAAATTCCAGGTCTGCTAAGAATTCTTTGAGCAACCTGCCTCGTGCACGAAGTTATGTGCCCAGTCTAAGCCGCATGGAGCCCGAACTTAGACGATAGTATGTATGTATAAGTAATTAACTATTTGATGGCAGGAAAATAGTCTACGCTTGTTTCGTACCACCTTAATAATATTATTTGCTTTACATTTATTGTTCTTATTTCTACGCATTGAAAAAATAATATTTTTATTAGAATACTAGCTGATGTAGCTGTGTAGCAGCTGTAGCTGTAGTAGTGTCGGCTCCAACTTACGAGTTGTAGGTCGTGGGTTCGAACCCAGCCAGGCGCATTACTTTGTGTAATTTATTTCATCACCACTGCTCTCAAAACGGTGAAAGAAAACATCGCGAGGAAATTTGCATGTTCTAGAACTAAAAATTAAAAGATATGTGACATCTATCAACCCACACTGGGCTCGCGTGGTGGATTCTGGCCCACTCCCTTTAATAGAGAAGAGGCCTGTGTCCCAGCAGTGGGAACATTATAGGCTGATGATGACAAGCTTTTGCCAGCGGTTTTACCCGCTACAACTCATGAAATATACATCCTATATGTATGTTAATCCAGGTTATAAACGATCTGTGTGCTAAATTTCATCCACATTAGTTCAGTAGTTTTTGCGTGCAAGAGTGACAAATATCCATACATCCATCCCCACAAACTTGAACATAATGTAATATAATATTACGAGTAGTAAGAAAATTACCTACATTATTTTCGTTAAAAAAAGTTAACAAAGTTCATATTGTCATCACCGATATGAATTAACGTAAGTTAACAAAATGCAAGCAATGTTGATTGCCCACAGAATATACTCTTCGTATATACGAGTAGCTCATAGGGGCTATTCTAAAACGAACTTATGATGAAAAGCCAAATTATCGCAGAATAGGACCGCTGACACTTGACATTTCATTTGTAGCGCCATCCAGACTGACATATGAGGCTGAATAAATTATGACTGTGCTTTGGTCATCGAATTTTGAGCCGCAGTTGTATTGTTCATTTTGCACACTTGTGGCAAATTAAATATTTTCATTAAAAATACGTATATTTCGCATTTATGTACAGAAAGTTAGCAAAACAAAAACTGCATTTGGCTTTTTTATAACTATTATTTATTTTATTTTAAAGTGATTCGCGCCGGTTTCACACTGTTTCAAAACTGTCGTTTCTGATTTATTTTCGAAAACATCAGATATAATCCTTGCTCTGACAATAACGAATAAAAAGGCTCAAGATTGCACTTATAAATCGTTGAAAACCGCACAGAAAAGAATACAACAATTATTATAACATACATAATTATCATCCAATTCTATGTATATTTCGGCTTTTTTTTACTTAATGTTTAGGTTGATATTATCATCATCATCAGCCTATAATGTTCCCACTGCTGGGACACAGGCCTCCTCTCTGTGGGCCATAATCCACCCGCGTGGTGGATTATGGCCCACTCCCCCTCTCACTGAGTGCGGGTTGGCAGATATCACATGCCTTCGAATTTTTGGTTCTAGGACATGCCGGTTTCCTTACGATGTTTTCCTTCACCGTTTTGAGAGCAGTGGTGATGAAATAAATTACAAAAATGAATTCGCCTGGCGGGGTTCGAACCCACGACCGTAAGTCGGGGCCGATACCACTGGGCCACCACTGCTCTTTATTTACTAAACTGGTAGATATTATACCTACTGTGAAATATAATTATGTTGGTTTTTCTTAGCTAAAGGTGAACATAAAATCTTTTTCTTTGCAAAATAGATCAGTTGGCCTACGTCTGACGTCTTAAGGCATGAGTTTTATTCTGTACCTAAAATACCTATTTAGTCTGTACCTAAAATACCTATATAAATCTATGTCTTAATAATCCACGTTTACGGTAATTTTAATTAACACAATAGAGCAGAAATTCCTTGAATTAAATTAAATTAAATACCTGCCTACCAAAGTCTAATCCCCGAATTCCAATATTATTATTTTACTTAAGCTTTCAAAATGATTACAGCATATTATTTAACAATAATAATTATTTCAAAATAATATTAATAGTACAGCATATTATTATTAGCAATAACAATTAATCAAGATACTGGAGGAATTATGATTATTATAAAAGATTTAAAATGAACTAGTTTTTGCCCACGACTTCGCTAGGGTTATAATAAATTTAGAATTTGACAATCAGTTCGAGCCGTCAATCTGTTTGTAATAATTATTTTTGTACCACGAATAGCAATACACGTGGCGCCATCTACTATCATAAGAATTTTACGATGGTCTCCAAAGGACCAGGTTCTTTTTTTTTTTTCACAATGAAATATAGGGAACCGTGTCTGTATACTTGACAACGATTATGAAAAAAATCAGGATGATCAGTTTAGTCGTTTAGGCGTGAAATGGTAATAAAGAAAACTTATTTTTGCATTAATTTTATAGTATCAAGTTATGAATGGCCTACCAGCTTCACCCTAAATCTTGTTTACATATTTCCAATCTTCTCTTATACTTAAAAACCAATTGATGTTTGTTAGTCTCGCTAAAACTCTAGGGCTAATTTTGGTTTTGAATTAGTTTTGGGAGTCCAGGGAAGATTTAGTAAACATGATAAAAATATTAAAACCAACAATTTAGTTTTTCTTTTGAAACTATTTCTACGTGTCAATTATTTAATGTTCGTCCCGTCGTCGTTCAGAAATCAAATCTTTTTTATTGAGGTACGAAGTTTGTCCGGTGAGCTAGTCTTCTTTATAATATAAAAATCAATTGCTGTTTGTTAGACTTGCTAAAACTTGAAAACGGTTGGACCGATTTGGCTAATTTTTGTTTGAATTATTTGTGGAAGTCCAGGGATGGTTTAAAAGGTGATTTTGAGGTGGCACAAAGTTTGCCGGGTCAACTAGTTCTTAATAAAAACTCGGGCTTACCATCTTTTTAATAACTATGTGCCAGCTATTCTACCAACAGAAATAATACGAGTATAATAGTTGAATAACCAGTATATTCAGTTTTGGAAGATTTTCCTTGTTTTTTTTTTTTATTTGTGGTTTTTGTTCGGGTTTGTGATTGTTACACCTTTTCTTGGTAAGTAATATGTACTTATATCTGTCATATAGCACAATTTACCAGAGGACCTAGACAATGGTATAATGGTAGGTGCAAAGATGGGGATTGCGATCAATGAAGCTCGCCGTCCGATCAAGGCCCGTGTTGAAGCCGCGTTGTGTTTTAGTCGATGGCTCAGCCACTTCGCCAACCATGTCATAACTCACACGACTCTAGTCCAGGTAACAGAGACAAAGCCTACTTTGGAGCGAGCTTACCCAGAAGAAGCCTGTTCTCTCTAACTTTGAAGAGATTCAGGTTGTATGCGAAGAACATGTCGATTACATCGACAGCCGTTGTCAAAATCGAAACGCTTGTCTTACCCTCTGCCTTTTTTGACTTGCAAATGAAATTTAGCCTTTAACTGATTAGCCAAGGTCGACTATTGTGTGTGGGTGATATCTATCTATATCCAGTGTTAATTCATTATCATAGGAGAAGTCTCACCGATATATCAGTGTCAAGAACATACTCGTAATTGGCATTATTATTAATGTGGTGTCCCCTTATCAAGTATCTATAGAGATGGAGGCTCAATCATTGCGGTTGGGAAATCCGTATTAAAGTAACATGGTAAATTGGCTATATTATAGTTGTTAGGTAGTACGGTATTGGCTGTAATAATAATAGTAAAAACAAACGTTACATTATATTACATACTAAGTATTACTATGTATCTACTTATACATTTTATAAAACAAAATCCATAAAATATCCCTAGTAGTCTGTCTGTAATTGATATTCTACAAAACTACTGAACGGATTTTCTTAGGGTTGTAAATGCATTGACTGATATCGCGAACGAAGTCGCAAGCACAGCACTAGTTTTAATTTGTGTTAGTGCTAGTAATAATTTATTATTTATGCGATGGCATATTATATCAACGATAAACGTAGACTAGATGTAGACTCTCTACCATAAGAGATTGAAATAACCATTAGATTTAACAAATTAAAAATTCTATTGCGTGAAAAGCGAAACGTCGCGTACTGAGAATGAGAAAGAAGCTTGTGGCGTCCCCTTGAGACGGCTTAATTGACTCTGACATCAGAATATGGCTGCATCCACATATACAATGGAAATAATATATTAAAAAAAGTAGCAGGGGTTGTTATTATATCAATGCCGAACCCGAAGTTGTAATTAATTTTTTTTTGTCTGTTTGTCGGTTCGTCTGTTTGTCTGTGTGTTTGTGCACGCTAATCTTCGGAATTACTGAACGGATTTGATTGTTTTTTTTTGTTTAGCTATTACGTCTGGGCAACATATAGGCTATAATTTATCTTGGAAACTTGAACACCTGATGCAGAACTGTAATAGACCAGCTAAACTATAAGAGATACAATCAGGGTTCCATTTTCTGCCATTTAGCTACGGAACCCTAAAAATAGCGCCATAGCAAAAATTGTTTTATGTGATGAGCATTTTATGCTGAGGGAATAAATTTAAAGATATGGAACACCTGATGTGGAACTTTAAGAGCCCAGCAACACTATAACACTTACAGTAATAACGTCTTAGCAAGAGTTGTTCAGCCTGATGAGCACTCTCTGTTGACGTATAAAAATTGAAGATCTGGAACACCTGATGTGGAACTCCAAGAGCCCAACTAAACTATAACACATACAGTAATAACGTTTTAGCAAGAGTTGTTCAGCCTGATGAGCACTCTCTGTTGACGTATAAAATTGAAGATATGAAACACCTGATGTGACCCCGTTGTCTTTGGCATAAGCAACAGGATCCGCGTACGAAGTCGCGGGCAGAAGCTATAATAACATAATTTTGGCTTCGTTTGACGTATTTAACTGAATTGAAAATAAATTGTGAGTTGCTTGTGTTTATTATAAAGTCGAGCAAACATTTATTCACATATTCTCTGAAGAATCTAATCCTTTTGTGTAGCTATCCCAAATTGTATTATTGAAACTAATTCGATTTCCTGAAAGACCTGGGGCACGGTTCTCTATTCAGAAAGTAGCAAAACAGGAAATTTCATTTATTTCTTTGTCCAATCTCTCCTAATAAGGTTTATAATATTTGAATAACAAAATACGTAACACAAAAAGCTTGGTAGGTTAATTATTTTTTAATGATAAAGAAATAGTTATTTGTTATGCAAGGCTGCAAAGTTGATTTTTGGCGCGAGTACTTGAATTGAAAACTGAGCGAGCGAAGGATTCTAAGATTGAACCGCGAGAGAAACGAGCGGTTCAAATATAGAATCCTGAGCGATGCGAAGTTTTCAAAGGTACGAGACGCAGAAAAACTTTGCTGCCGAGTGCAACACACAACTTTTCACCTCACACAGCGAGGAAATGTAGTGGGGGCGGCTCGCCTGGCAGTGTGGAAAAATAGAAAACAATTGAATACAAGACGTGTTCGAATTTTAAACAACACTTTGTGCTCTAGAGCACAAAATGGAGTTTTGCGCTCAGATTTTGAATAAGAAATAGAATCTTTCCGAGCGGGTGAGGTGAAAATATGCTTTTTTAATCGTCTTTTATACCATAAAGATAACAAGCAAACATACGGCGCGCCTGATGGAAAGCGGTCAACGTATTCTATGGACGCCCGCAACACCAGGGGTATAATATCGCTTGTGCATCGCCGACCTTGCAACTTTTTCACCCCCTTTTTGAAGGTGTGAAGAAAGAAGGAAGTAACGTTGTTGCCGACAGTTAAAAGGCAGTCATCATCATTATCAGCCTATAATGTTCCCGCTGCTAGGACACAGGAATCCTCTCTGTGAGAGGGAGTGGGATTAATCCACCACGCGGGCCCAGTGCTGTTTGTTAGATGTTTGATACATGTCTTCGAATTTGATGGTTCTAGGACATGCCGGTTCCCTCACGATGTTTTCCTTCATCAGTGAGACCTGTGGTGATGAAATAAATTAGATAAAGTTATGTGCCAGGCTGGGTTCAATCCCAAGATCTAAAACCCGTAAGTCGGGGTCGATACCACTAGGCCACCACTGCTCACTCTGCAAAAGGGCAGTAGTCTCGATGAATTGTGTTAATACCGTAAGTCCTTCAGCTGTTGGCAAATCAATCCTTCAGGAAGAACTGGATCACCTGCATCAGCCGACGAAACGGGACGCAAGCCAGTCGGTTTCTAAAGGGGTAGTACCAACAAGCGTGACGGATTTTGTCGCTACCCAAAATACGTGTTTTTTTCCGACTTATGAAAGGTACATAATTTTCTTGTGTTCTGTTCTTGAGTATAGGTTTTTTTATAACTTTGCCCCCCACGTTGTTTGTGCGTCTACAAACATTTAAACTTACATACACAAACACCCAGACTAAAATACAATAGCATCTATACAATATGAACAGTGAACAGCCCATAAATGCTATTATACCCCAAAGATATGCCTAAGATATCAAATACCTATATTCCTGGAACAATGAAAAGCCACACATATCTTGAGATGAAAGTCTATGTTAAAGCCAATATTGGAATGTCCTAGTAGCAGACTGTTGTTCGAAACTTATACTATGTATAAAGCGATGAATAGCTGATAAATTCCAGGTCTGCTAAGTATTCTTTGAGCAATCTGCTTCGTGCACGAAGTTATGTGCCCAGTTTAAGCCGCATGGAGCCTGAGCTTAGACGATAGTATGTATGTATAAGTAAATAACTATTTGATGGCAGGAACATAGTCTACGCTTGTTAAGTACCACCTTAATAATATAATTTGCTTTACATTTATTGTTCTTCTTTCTACGCATTGAAAAAATAATATTTTTATTAGAATACTAGCTGATGTAGCTGTGTAGCAGCTGTAGCTGTAGTAGTGTCGGCTCCAACTTACGAGTTGTAGGTCGTGGGTTCGAACCCAGCCAGGCGCATTACTTTGTGTAATTTATTTCATGACCACTGCTCTCAAAACTGTGAAAGAAAACAACGTGAGGAAATTTGCATGTTCTAGAACTAAAAATTAAAAGATATGTGACATCTATCAACCCACACTGGGCTCGCGTGGTGGATTATGGCCCACTCCCTCTAACAGAGAGGAGGCCTGTGTCCCAGCAGTGGGAACATTATAGGCTGATGATGACAAGCTTTTGCCAGCGGTTTTACCCGCTACAACTCATGAAATATACATCCTATACGTATGTTAATCCAGGTTATTAACTATCTGTGTGCTAAATTTCATCCACATTAGTTCAGTAGTTTTTGCGTGCAAGAGTGACAAATATCCATAAATCCATCCCCACAAACTTGAACATAATATAACATAATATTACGAGTAGTAAGAAAATTACCTACATTATTTTCAGTCGTTACGGCTCGGGCGTTAACATACAAACGAAAGTTCATATTTTCATCACCGATAAGAATTAACGTAAGTTAACAAAATGCAAGCAATGTTGATTGCCCACATAATACACTAGTCTTCGTATATACGAGTAGCTCATAGGGCTATTCTAAAACGAACTTATGATGAAAAGCCAAATTATCGCAGAATAGGACCGCTGACACTTGACATTTCATTTGTAGCGCCATCCAGACTGACATATGAGGCTGAATAAATTATGACTGTGCTTCGGTCATCGAATTTTGAGCCGCAGTTGTGTTGTTCATTTTGCATACTTGTGGCAAAGTAAATATTTTCATTAAAAATACGTATATTTCGCATTTATGTAGAGAAAGTTAGCAAAACAAAAACTGCATTTGGCTTTTTTATAACTATTATTGATTTTATTTTAAAGTGATTCGCCCCGGTTTCACACTGTTTCAAAACTGTCGTTTCTGATATATTTTCGAAAAAATCAGATATAATCCTTGCTCTGACAATAACGAATAACAAGGCTCAAGATTGCACTTATAAATCGTGAAAAACCGCACAGAAAAGAATACAAAACAACTATAACATAATTATATTATTATCATCCAATTCTGTTTATATTTCGGCGATATTTTTTTAACCAATATTTAAGTTGATATTATACCTACTTTGTAATATAATTATGTTGGTTTTTCTTAGCTAAAGGTGAACATAAAATCTTTTTCTATGCAAAATAGTTCAGTTGGCCTACGTCTGACGTCTTAGAGCGTGAGTTTTAAGACGTCATGATAGGCCGTCTGTAGGTACCTAAAATACCTATTTAAATCTATTTCTTAATAATCCACGTGTACGGTAATTTTAATTAACACAATAGAGCAGAAATTCCTTGAATTAAATTAAATTAAATACCTGCCTTTCAAAGTCTAATCCCCGAATTCCAATATTATTATTTTAGTTAAGCTTTCAAAACAATAATAATATTACAGCATAATTATTATTAATAGCAATAATAATTAATCAAAATACTGGAGGAATGGAAATAATGATTATTATAAAAGATTTAAAATTAACTAGCTATTGCCCACGACTTCGCTAGGGTTATAATAAATTAAGAATTTGACAATCAGTTCGAGCCGTCAATCTGTTTGTAATAATTATTTTTGTATCACGAATAGCAATACCTACACGTGGCGCCATCTACTATCATAAGAATTTTACGATGGTCTCCAAAGGACCAGGTTCTTTATTTTTTTTTACAATGAAATATAGGGAACCGTGTCTGGTATACTTGACAACGATTATGAAAAAAATCAGGATTATCAGTTTAGTCGTTTAGGCGTGAAATGGTAATAAAGAAAACTTATTTTTGCATTAATTGTATAGTATCAAGTTATGAATGGTCTACCAGCTTCACCCTAAATCTTGTTTACATATTTCCAATCTTCTCTTATACATAAAAACCGGCCAAGTGCGTGTCGGGCCACGCACAGTGTAGGGTTCCGTAGTTGCCCGTCAAAATACTTATGCGAACTAACTAAACTGATTCGCTGAATTTAATTTTAAAAAGAAGAATTTTCAAAATCGGTCCAGGCGTCTTTGAGAAATCGGGGAAAATACATTAAAAAAAAAGATTACGACGAATTGAGAACCTCATCCTTTTTTTGAATTTAGTTAAAAATAGTTGACAATAAAAACCTACCTATCCCCAAAACATACCCACCTATTATTGCTGTAAAAATAAAGTTGACAAACTTACATTTGCAGTTGAAGCAGATGTTCTCCGATACATTTTGTTTAGGAAAATATGTTATCCAAGTACGTTTTATAAGTTGGTCGACTATTACTCGTAAACTTGTAAAGCCTACTTAGTCATGATAATTTTCTTTTAAACTTCGTTATATATGCTACTATTCTGAATTTTTTCACACCCCCAAACATAACCGTTTAGCTGGTAGAGGGGGGGGACACTCGAGTCGAGCAAAAATTTGCACTTTAAAGCTTAATATTTCACAAACGAATCTTTTTATCAAAAAATTGTTAATGAAAACTATCAATATTTTTTAAAG
The DNA here is from genome assembly GCA_954870645.1 of Agrotis clavis. Lineage (NCBI taxonomy): Eukaryota > Metazoa > Arthropoda > Insecta > Lepidoptera > Noctuidae > Agrotis > Agrotis clavis. The sequence continues at coordinate 15,409,744 of OX940935.1, forward strand.
ACCTATTTAATGATACCCCACACTAAGGGGTACGCGAGAAAAAAAAAAAAAACGTCCCCACTTTACGTGTACAGGAGGTACCCTAAAAAAAAATATTTTACGAGATTTTATTTTACCACTTTTTCGGCACAACAAATCCGTATATTTACACCAAATTACAGCTTTCTAGTACTGGGCGTCTCTGAGCTAAGCTGCGGACAGACGGACGGACGGACGGACGGACGGACGGACGGACGGACATGGCGAAACTATAAGGGTTCCTTGTTGACTACGGAACCCTAAAAACCAATTGATGTTTGTTAGTCTCGCTAAAACTCTAGGGCTAATTTTGGTTTTGAATTCGTTTTGGGAGTCCAGGGAAGATTTAGTAAACATGATAAAAATATTAAAACCAACAATTTCGTTTTTCTTTTGAAACTATTTCTACGTGTCAATTATTTAATGTTCGTCCCGTCGTCGTTCAGAAATCAAATCTTTTTTTATTGAGGTACGAAGTTTGTCCGGTGAGCTAGTCTTCTCTATAATATAAAAATCAATTGCTGTTCGTTAGACTCGCTAAAACTTGAAAACGGTTGGACCGATTTGGCTAATTTTTGTTTGAATTATTTGTGGAAGTCCAGGGATGGTTTAAAAGGTGATTTTGAGGTTTTTTTTTTTTTTTTTTTTTTAGCGTGGTAAAATCATCAAATGAGTCCTCCAACCCCGGGCAGGGCGGGAGGGACTGTCAGACTTTTACTGACTAAAATCCACGGTGTCCTTCAATAGCCCTTTCTGTTCCGGGGTCACGGTAAGGAAATAATCCCGCGACCCCGGCAGGCTTTGGCCCTCTGAGAGGGAAGGCCCCGTCATTATGCTGACGCTCTTTGAGGCGCGCGTGGGACACGACGCGCCGTCGACCCGGGCATGGTCCATGGTCGGGCAGCGAGTTGCCCTTTACTCGCTGCCCGCATGCCCGCGCCTACGGTGGCCGGAGATCATCTGCTGACGTCCGACGCCGCGGGCGCCTACCACTGCGGTTGGGGCGGAGGGAGGACGCTGTCCTCGCTCTCAAGCGGCCCGCCTCCTCCTTCACGAGCATTACTGCCTCGCAGAAGGAGCTGACCGCTTCCCACTCCGTCTCGCCCCGCAGCATGGCCGCAACCAATGCCGGGCGCGAGAGGTCTCCGCCTATCGCCGCCGTGAGGACACGTCGGTGCTCTGCCCAAGCAGGGCAGTCTTGCACCGTATGCTCTACTGTGTCCTCCGGGCGATCTTCGCAGTGGTGGCACCCGGGCGTTTCCTCCTTCCCCATCAGGCACAGGAACCTCCCGAAACTTCCGTGTCCGGTGAGGACCTGCGTCATCCGATAGGTCAGGACGCCGTGACGTCTCTCCAGCCACTCCTCAAAGAGGGGTCTTACCGCCGCAATTGCGGCGCGCCCGGCCTTCGGTCGCGATAGTCGTCCCCTCCATACCGCCCTGAGATCGCGCCGGAGCTCTTCCCGCCGCGCCTCGACTTCACGAGGCAGCGGGGTCACGCCCCGGCGCTGCGCCTCCACGCGCCACTCATAGACGCGCTGGAGGGCAGTCGCCTCCAGATCCCAGGGCAGCAATCCGGCAAGGAGGTTGGCCGATTCGCCGGCAATCGTGCGGTATCCCCGGATCATCCGGATAGCCATGGCCCTCTGGCATGCGACCAACTTCAGTGGTCGCGTCCGGATGCTCAGGGCCCACACAGGGGCCCCGTAGAGGGCCATGGACCGCACGACGCCGGCGTACAGCCTACGGCAGGAGGCGTTTGGCCCGCCGAGATTGGGCAGCAGTCGCCTGAGGGCGGCCGCTGCCCGGTTCAGCCTTGGGGCCAAACCCAGGAAATGGGCGGCCGCTGCCCGGTTCAGCCTTGGGGCCAAACCCAGGAAATAGGTGGCACGAAGTTTGCCGGGTCAACTAGTTCTTAATAAAAACTTGGGCTTACCATCTTTTTAATAACTATGTGCCAGCTATTCTACTCTAATAATAATCATAGATGTTAAGTCTCTACGGACTTTGCTTAAATAGACCAAACAGTATGAAGTAATTAAACAAGAAACTGTATTAGATTACCAGCTAAACTAAATAGCTTGCCGAGTGTTGATCACTCAATATCGATAACGACATCCATCAATTAATACGTCCTATTTTTTCCACTAGAGTGTGATAAAAAATTGGTATCATGAAACTGGATTTTGGTTTAGATTTTTTATGTTTTTTTTTATAAAAAAAAAAAATGACTTTTGCTATGAAACTTGCTTTAAAAATACACAGTGGTGAAATTTTTGCCGCTGAGATTCGGTTACCAGCGTCAATCTACAAAGAAGACTGTTTTTTTTACAACTTGTTTTATGTGATTGTGAAAAAAAAATTGTCGTAATTTAAATCAGGAATCATCACAATGTTCTATCATTCCAGGGCTATACTTAACTCTAAAATTATCATTACGTCTTTAAAAGTGCTTTTATTTGATCAGCCATTTTTGCATAATTGAAGAACAAACTCCTTCACTTTACAAATAAATTGCGATTAAATTATAATAATATAAATTCTGAAAACGACTTTTATTTGAGTTTGTTAACATTAATGGTCTAAAATAAATCCAATTTAAACTGGAAATGAAAACTGCTGATGACATTAGCATTGAGCTCGCATGCCGAAAGTAATTGCATGAATAGTTTTACCAGGCGCTTGAATTGGCGCCGTCAGAACCATTTGTATAAACACTGCATAATATCTGCATTAAAATTCCATTATAATACATTTTCTAGAGTAGAGTAGAGCAGTTGTGGTCTAGTTGTAATGTCCTGGGACTTATGAGTTGTGGATCGTAGGTTCGAACTCGGACAAACATTATATGGGCTGATGATGATTATGCTACAATTTGAAGAGGTGAACATTGTCACAAGCGTAGATACATAATTATTATTTGAGCTAGGTATTTGATATATTTTTTCATACAATAATTATCCACATTCAGGTAGGTAAGGGTGAATCCTGAGATTCGGAATATTTAGGTGATTCCCTTGGCGAAATTTATTTAAACAGATTTTTTATAAGTAATAATTTAATATGAAATTTAACTTCATTATAAACACATTTAACGAATTGGCATCACTTTTGGCCGGATGGTTCCCAATATATTGCGTTTTATTTTTTTTTGACCAGGGGAATCAAAAAAAGGTAGAAGAAAATCAAGTTTTATTACTATTTTAAAGTAGCCTCTATAAAATACTTATCAGTCTCGTTAACAATTTATCACTTTCAATACCCGACCACAAATCGTTAAATCACAAATTGCATTTGAAAACGTGGTCAGGGTAATCAACGAGCTAGCGAAACCAAAACCAGGGGAATCAAATACTTTTGTTCATAATTTCGTCCTGGACCAACGAGCGGCGTAATCTTTCACAAAGACGTACGAAGCTCCACCAGCAGTGCACATGCGACGGCATGGAGACAATCTTCTATAAAATTCTACTAAGATAAACGAAGATATCTGACGCGCCAGGGGAATCACTGTTTAGTCCCGGACAAACTTTATATTGTAATTAAAAAAAAAACTAACATAAATATACATGATATATCTTTTTTAAATATATCTACAACAATCTTGGTAGCGATTAGATCGCACTGTTTATTTTGTTTACGTTCGTAAGTATGAGTTTTGTTGGTTTTTTGTTTGCAAAATGTGCTGCGGACGCGCCAGGGGTATCAATTTTTAGGCCTTTTGGATTTTTTTTCGACTATTTAGTTCCAAATTAGACACAAAAACTATCGTGCAACAGTAAGATCAGACAACATAGTAGCATAAAAAAAATATTTTGGCTTCTAATTTAAATACTACGGGTAGTTTTTTTCTTCGGACAACGTAAAATGAGCCTCTCAAGATTCACCCGTAACCTTTTTAGCTTTCTACCACTCCCTATGACGTGTAGCTACACAAAGTACAACCTGAAAGCTGATGCAGAAAATATTTTTTTTTTTTATAATATTCCACAACTATCACACAACGCCACCTAGTCCCAAGCTAAGCAGAGCCTGTGTTATGGGTACTAGACAACTGATAAACATACTTATATATTTCTAAATACATACATATTATAGATAAATTACACCCAGACACAGAACAAATGATCATGCTCATCACAAAAAACATTTGTCCTGAGTGGGAATCGAACCCACGACCCCCGGCATAGCAGTCAGGGTCACTAACCACTAGACCAACAGGCCAGTCGAATTTAAACATTCATTTAGAAAATTAAGTACAAATTACTTTGGAAACTCCTCCCATCCACGGAAAGGTGTGCGGTCTAGTCGTCGCGGGCGCAGCAAAGATAAGCACCGCCGCTTATAAACGTCGGCGCCGCAACAACCAACAAAAAGTCTTATCAACTAGATTATAAAGTGGAAATTACTTTGGATACTCCTCCCATCCAGTTGGAAAAGGCGTGCAGTATACAATGGTGACATTAGGCCGTAGTTGCATTGTCACCGTGCTTGAAAACAGCGCCGCGGGCGCAGCAAAGATTAGCGCCGCCGCCCATATGAACGTCGCACAAACCAGCGGTAGTTTACGAAGCTGCAACAAAGTTCCAAGTCAGTCAAACTTTGGTAGTCTAAGAACTATTAAATTTAGTCCAACTAGTTGGTAGTTACACTGTGTTTGTTCATACTTAGTAGCTAGTTAAGATTGTGTGTGAGTCGTGATGTTTAATTATAATTAGGATTATTTTGTTGCCTATGTTGTGGGGACCAGGTATGTTAAGTAATTATTTAGATCATTATTTAGAACTTTGATTGTGTGCTGTTGTTGCTATCGAGGAATTAAAATTAAAATGAAAGATTTTTACAGCAACTTAAAAGTTGCATGAAACCGAATGTTTTTGGTACTTTACCAGACTATTGACTTATCTGTGTATTAAGATGATATATGATGATATGAGTTGTCTTATAGATAAACTTTCTTGTAAATAAACTCGAAACCTACTTTAATTATAGTAGATAGCTGTACTGTGTATATTATGTGATAATAATGGGAAAAGTCTTCAATGAATCCACATTTACTTAACCAAAATATTTGATTTTTGAAAAGAGTGTTTATGTTTTCGTTATACTTTTAATTCCTTCTATTAACATTGTTTCTGACACAATTTCTTTTTGTCTAGCCTAGAAAGATTACGACAATAATGATAGACTAATCTAACAGCTGTACTCGCAATATTGTTAGCGACATCAAGTGAGATTTGATAAAGCAATAAAATGACAGCGTAGAATAGGTGATAAAATGTTGTCTGTCGAATTTATCAGGTCCCTGGCATCTTATAAGCTAGGCAAATGTCTCTGTAGACTTACTTTACTGTTTCTTATCTTCTCGACAGAAAGGACATGAAAATAAACAAATGTTTGTTAGTTATACAAACATAACACTGATTTTCCCCGAAGCGCTAGGCAGAGATCACCGAACAATTATACAGTCAAGCAACATCTTTGGCTGTCAAGTCGAAATGTTTTTACCTTCAGACAAGCTCAATCTCCATACTGTTATGTAGAAATTATTTACGAAGAAAATCAGTGATAGTTGCTTTATTTGTTATGGGAATCGAACCCAAATCGTATAAAGCAGAAGCACTTGTAACTATAAGACCACTGTAAGTTGGTGGTTATAAGTAGTCCATGTAAATTTTACGTTCATGTGAGAAGATTAAACTAATTTTATTTCAGAAATCTCAAAAGTGAGGTATATTACTGATGAAGTCCGTTACTACATGTTTTAAAAATACACATACTTATTATAGACCCCTCAAAGAAATCCATGCAATACGTATAAGGAAGAAAGGAAATAAATCTAAAACTTGTTCAATTTTGCAACACTCAATTTCAAAAGCTATTCATCAGTAACCTATCCCGGAAAAAGAGCATCCATTTTCCAGTAAACCGATCCTTCAAGTTCAAATCGGTCAAAATCCACCATCCCTTGGCAGTTGTCCCACCGACGGCGATTAGCGAGTAGCGAGTATTGAAAATGAGTTGGCGAGCAGCAATTAGCGTGTAGTTCTAAAAGTTTTGTGCTTGGCTGTCACAAGCGTCTGTTTGCAGACCATCACTCACTTGCCTGCGCAATACTGACATGCGGTCATCTCTCGAATTCTGACCAAACTAGCATTGCTAAGCGGGTAATATGTTTGAAGCTCTTGCCGCTAACCGATAAACTAATAACGCGAATCCTCGCCGGCATTGTAACAGTCAGCGACCAGCTATTAATATATGCATCTCTTTTGTATGTACACGGAACGTACGTTACATGAGCAAGAAAAAAAGCCAACAGTTAATCGCTCACTCGCCGGCGGTGGGACAACAGCCTTTAAATCGATAAAACAATGTCAAGTATAAAAATCCAATTCACTCACCTGGAGTCTTCTAAAAGGATTTACAATCGCGCAGTATCGTTCAGCTGATAACGCTGTCAGAGTGAAGACTGATACTCCGATGCTGACATCCTTGCCAGCTTCGGAAATACGACATATTACCTCCCCCCATGGCCAGGATTCCAGTGTGTAGATTATTGAGACGAAGGGCACGCAGATCAGGATAACTAGTAGATCTGCTAGCGCTAGCGAGAATATGTACCTGGAGACGAAAATTAATTATTAATTAATAGGTAATATTAATGTTCTTCGCTTTATCTATCTGCATCTATACCGCAGTATGTAGAAGGTAGGAGACAGGTTATGGCAGACTGCCTTTTCTTTGTACAACAGAGCACTGCAAAATCAGCCTATAATGTTTCCGCTACTGGGACACAGGCCTACATTCTGTGTAATTAGTGGAATTGCAATCCACCACGCGGGCCTAGTACTGATTGGTAGGAATCACAATGTTTTCGAATTTGTTCTAGGATCCCAGTAACTGGGTAATACGATATATCCCTTGGTGAAACTGGTTGTCAGACTTTCGAACTTCTGTTTAAGCTCCTTCGAACAGAAAGCGACGCAAGCCTCTGGTACCTTACGACTTTGGTATCTATATAGACGCATGCCTGTGTACGAACCTCTATGAATTTATATTGCGATTAATCGTAAGGTGTCGGAGACTTGCGTCGCCTTGTATATGAAAGGGCTTACAGTACTGACTGTCAAAGACCTACAAATTACAACCGGGACCAAAAGCTTTACGTGCTTTCCGAGGCACGAAGGATACTCGCTAAGACAGGCGGTCACGCATTTATAGACCAACGTCTAAGGGCACTCTGTGTAGCTGTGATTATTTAGTCACGAGCTCTTTTTAAGGGCACGTAACCAGATAGTTGGCAACGTCGCAAAACACTGTCAAATATTTACAAGTTTTCATTAATTTAGTTTAGTTACTGTATGAAAATACGAAATATGGCTCTGTAGTGCACTAAAAAATTTTATAGGAATGCAATTAAAACACTGAATTTGATGTTGTAACCGTTTCAGGTGTAAAAAAAGCATTTGGAAAGTTCACAAATACTTTTTTCAACATCTAAAACTATACCAAATATTCGGTGTTACGATATTAATTACTGCATTCTCTAATTTTTTTTTTTGTATTTCCATACGGTGCCAAATTAATTAAAACTTGTTAATAATTATTTGACAACTATTTACGACGTTGCCAATTTTAAGAATGCGCGCTCTTAAAACATTAACAGTCTTAATCACTACATAGTATAAAACAAAGTCGCTTTTTCTGTCCCTATGTCCCTTTGTATGCTTAAATCTTTGAAACTGCGCAACGGATTTTGATGCGATATTTTTAATAGATAGAGTGATTCAAGAGGAAGGTTTATATGTATAATAACATCCATTAAATAGTGGAGAAGTACTGTTATTTTTGAGGTTTCTAATGTGATGTCGTAAATAATTACATTTTTTCCGCTTACATTGCAAACGCAGGCTGAACCCTACGAGTTTTTACAAAATAATGTACTAAGTATTGTACACATTGAAAAGGTCTACAGAAAAGTCCGTGATGGTATATGTCTATCTCTTATGGATAACCCACAATAACTTTTTTTTGTCATTCACTTTTTACGACAAATAATGGCTAATTTTCGAAGCGATTTTAACCAATACAGCATTAATCCTTAACCAATTAAATACCTTGAATACATTGTTCATTTAATATAGATCTATATGGCCCTTTACACCGTTTGATTTAAGTGAATATATTCGAAGATATTACAGATTTAAAAATTGCGGGACGTTTTGAGCGTTGAATATGTTTTTCGCTCTTTCAAGAGTGACCTCCAGAGAAAACATGTTTGTATTGTCTAATGACAAGAAAGCTGTGAACGTTGTTTATAAAGACATTCTGTAATATGTTGTAAAAATAAAAGAAATAGTTAAAAATGTAAAAAGTAAATAAGTAAAAATGTAGTGTTTGATTTTAGATATTCCAAAGATAGCAGGAAATCTTCATGGTATAGGGAAAGGGGGATTGTTTTACTCCAAATTTAACGCGTGCGGGCCACGGGCAGTAATGAATAAATCAAAACTACTGGATCGATTTTAATCACATAGGCTATTTATATTTTATACCCGTGCGAAGCCGGAGCGGGCCGCTATGTTTTTATATACAACGTTCACAGTTTTTAGGGTTCCGTAGTCAACAAGGAACCCTTATAGTTTCGCCATGTCCGTCCGTCCGTCCGTCCGTCCGTCCGTCCGTCTGTCCGCAGTTTAGCTCAGAGACGCACAGTACTAGAGAGCTGTAATTTGGTGTAAATATACGGATTTGTTGTGCCTAAAAAGTGGTAAAATATAATCTCGAAAAATATTTTTTTTTAGGGTACCTCCTGTACACGTAAAGTGGGAATGTTTTTTTTCGTTCTCGCGTACCCCTTAGTGTGGGGTATCATTAAATAGGTCTTTAAAAAATAATGTGAGTTTCCATTAACAATTTTTTGATAAAAAAATTCATTTGTGAAATATTAAGCTTTAAAGTGCTAAATTTTGCTCGACTCGAGTGTCCCCCCCCTCTACCAGCTAAACGGTTATGTTTGGGGGTGTGAAAAAAATCACAATAGTAGTATATATAACGAAGTTTAAAAGAAAATTATCATGACTAAGTAGGCTTTACAACTTTTCGAGTAATAGTCGACCAACTTATAACATGTACTTGGATAACATATTTTCTTAAACAAAATGTATCGGAGAACATCCTCTACAACTGCAAATGTAAGTTTGTCAACTTTATTTTTACAGCTTTAATAGGTATGTTTTTCCGGTATGTTTTTTGGGGATAGGTAGGTTTTTATCGTCGACTATTTTTAACTAACTTCAAAAAAAGGAGGAGGTTCTAAATTCTCTAATCTTTTTTTTTAATGTATTTTCCCCGATTTCTCAAAGACTCCTGGACCGATTTTGAAAATTCTTCTTTTTAAAATTAAATTCAGCGAATCAGTTTAGTTAGTTCGCATAAGTATTTTGATGGGCAACTACGGAACCCTACACTGTGCGTGGCCCGACACGCACTTGGCCGGTTTTTCTGTAGTGTATTTAGTATCAGCATTGCACCCGTGCGAAGCCGGGGCGGGTCGCTAGTGATTAATACAAAATAATTCATCGAACAGTTTGCAATTTACCTATACCTTAAAGTTTATAACATAAGGATAAAATACTAATAGCTGACCGCAATGTAAGTGAAAACGGAAGACTTAAGGGTCATAATTGCATGCAACTATCGGTAATCGGATGCCAGCTTGTTATGTTGCATGAAATATGCAGGGGATGTGGTAGCATAATAATTGGTGTCCGATTGGCTGGTAGATAGATAACAGATGTTGCTTATTGGATCATAAAATCACGAAACTAGATCCAAGAATTAATTACTTTGTGCAAGGCTGGAGTTTATGAGTGACCTTCTAAACTATAAAGTAGAGTGGACCGACAATCTGGGGTAATGCATGGAACTGTCCATGCAGGATACTGTGACCTTCGAACGTAAATGGTAGCTGAAAGAACAGGGTAGAGTTTTAGTTAGTAAGGCAGTCCCTTTTTCTCTATCCAGGGCGGAAAGACGCATAGATGATTTTCTGCATATCAGAGTTAAAAATAACCTGCTGTTCCAAACAAAAATTAAATACGTACACACGACTACACATCAAGCTATACAAAACCAGTTTGTCTTGGACTCGCTTTATATGATCTTTCCACACATTGAACGATCAGCATATACTAGTTTTGCATAGCTTGATTTGTAGGCGTGTGTACTCGTGACAAATGTGGGTAGGTACTCATAAAACAACTGATTATTATTTTCAATTTAATGGTTTAAAGTTTTTGAAGTGAAAACTTCTTTAGCGGCGTTGTACACTTTTTCTGTAATGGGTAAAAAATTTAAAACTCGCGTCAGGGTCACGTGACCGTCAGGGTCACGTGACCCTGATCGAAAATGAGTAAGACGTCATTCAAATTAAAAATAAAACATAGTAACAAAAAAGTTTTCACTTCTACCGGCACTCCTGGAGTGCAACCTTTTTTTTTTAATTTAATGGACTGTACCACACCCTATACGACAACTTTTCTAATATTTTTCCAGTAATATTGTGTGCGTAATAGTATTGTTTAGTAAATACTCAAACATATTTATCGAAACATTTTTAAAGTGGTAACAAAAAGAATCACCTCTTTCATTGAAAACTGATTTGATGAATTCGGTTTAAAAAATAAAACATTGTCTTTATTTATTCAAATTGTATCTATAGTTGATATTATAAAGCTGAAGAGTTTGCTTGTTTAGTTGAACACACTAATCTCAGGAACTACTGGTTCCAATTGAAGCATTGGGTGCAACAAGGGCGTTACGCCAAAAACTAAGTTTTGAGATAATTCAATTCAAAATTTTTAAAGTTACACTGTTCATTTACTATAAAGAGCTTTTGACGTGTGATTTTTTTATTGAATTGAACATTAATTAGGTATTAATATTGTAAAGTTTTTTTTATAAGATTCATTAGTTTTTTTTTTTTAAACAAGTTATCCGCCCTTGTTGCATAAACCCAGTAATTTAATGGGCGTACATTTATTTTTGAAAAATAAAAGGGAATTTTACCTAGAAAATGTAAATAGTTTTGAAAATTACGATGATTTTTTTTAAATAACGCTGGTTAATAAGATAAAATTCCCTTTTATTTCTCATAAATATATGTACGCCCATTAAATTACTGGGTTTATGCAACAAGGGCGGATAACTTGTTCCTGACCTACTTTTTCAGTAAACAATTTAAAACATAAGCAAAAGTTGCGACAGTTGACCACTGATACAAAATAAATGAAGATACATTTGATAAAAAAAAGTTTGCTCTGTAGGAGATAAAATTAAGTTCGAAAATGGCAAAATGACGGTCTATGCAACAAGGGCGTGTGATTGTTGTATGAATTCAGACCCCTAGCATCATCTAGAGAAGATAGAACAAAACGAGTTTTTGGTACATGAATCTAGATGGTTTTCTGAGTGATTTTGTGCAATAATAGGAAAACGGACATTTTGCACATAACGCCCTTTATTTTATTTTCATTGGGTGCAAATGCTTTAATTGTAAAATGATTTGTGTTGAATAGCCCACTAATCGAAGAAGGCTATAAAACTATTTAACAAACCACCACGTTACGACCAATAAAGCCGAGCATAATCATCAAAATTTCATCATCATTATGACCCCCAAATTTTTGAAAGTCATCAACCTTTTACCACATGTATGAAAGAGGTTGACATACCCTAATTAAAAGCCAATATGCAAATATCGAACAAAATGGGATGACACAGGGAAACGTTTGGTCCTCCAAAGTTTTCAATGACAAGAGTTACGATCGTTTATATCACATTCGATAGGGGAAATATTATAACGAATGGAACCCCCATTAATAACGGTCCTGACGAAATTTGGCTCGTTTTAGAACAAGTTTGTTAGTTTAAAAAATAAAATCGACTTCCATATAAAATACAAAAGTGTGTAAAATAACTTGAAGGCAAAGATATTATCTTTGTTTTTTATTTCCTTGACTTTATTGCCACCGACTTCCAATAATAACTGTCTTTTCATTCAAAAGTTAGTCATCGTCGTTTTAGTAACCACCAAACCAACACTGAATTAACCACTAGACTATGCTTAGTCACACTGGCATCCTTCCTCATTTTAAAAATAACATAGTTATTATACCAGTCATAAATACTTACGTATTTGGCGCATTTCTCATGCCCCTGTGTCTGACGTACACGATGACCAGGGTCCCATTGCCAAGCACCCCTACTATGAAGATGATGGCAAACAGGACTGGTACCAGGTAGGTCTCCAGCCGTTCCTCATAGGGGGTGTAGTCGCTCTCAGTCTGATTATCACCCGGGGTGTATATGAGTATCGATGCGTTTGGCTGCGTGGTGTACATTTTCGATCTGTGGAAGAAGAGAACGGAATGGTTACGTAATGGAATCAGGCGTTACGTTGCGGACATAAATGACATGCAATATTATTTAGGGCTGATTTTTCGATAGTCAGATAACTTTTATCTGAGGAATAAAATGGCGGTTTGACAGCTTATCTATAGAAAATATGTCAAACCGCTATTTTTATTCCTCACACACTCTAAATAATATTTTTCTGGAAAGAATGATTTGACTGCCAGTGGGAATTAAACCTGCGTCATTCTAGATAAGTAGGTAAATCAACTAAGCTATTACAGCCCCAAGCGAGATCGAATCTTTTATCCCATAAGTTAAAACCTAGATTCTCGTGGATAATAAGAACACACTAAAAAATGAACAATATCCAAAGAAAAGCCGAAGTGTCCGATTTTTTTACAAAAAGAGTGTATAATTTACATTGTGTGCTAGGTCGCACATCCTATTGGCAATTCAAATTTGACCCAGAAAGCTCAAAGTTCATGTAGATGTAGGAGAACCACTTAGGGAAGTACGTTGGTCAAAAAGTGCGACCGTCTTTGACAAAACGTATTGGCAATTTGGCATGTAAAGTGGTGCTGGAGTTCGGTCCATTAACAACGCCTGCTCAGTGTGAAGTGTAAGTGGATATGTATTGTTACATAGGACATGAAGGATAATAAAGAGGTTTTTAACATTTAACAATACGCCAACATTCCATCATTTATCTTTAAGTCTCGTGTTATAAGGGACTAGAAAATCTCAAACTCAAAAATCATTTATTAAAAAAGAATGATTATAATATAATTACATTTCATTTAAAAGTTGCTCATTTGTATTTTAGACGACCACACCAACACTCAACTAACTACTAGGCTATGCTTAGTCACACTCACTGGTATCCTTCCTCATTTTGAAAGCAACATAGTTACCAGTCTTAGTCCGTCATAAATGCTAATCTCCACTAATCCACTTCCTAATGTCTGGGTTGGAAGAAATGGCGGAAAAAAACTCCCAAGCAACACACCAGCCTGTTAAGGTTAGAAGAGCCTATTTATTGCCTTCAAGATTTTGTTTAGCCAAAAACTCAATAACACTGTAGTCCAACCTAAGAATGTAACTCAGGATCTCGTGGTCTACAGTAGATTATTGTTAAATATTGTTACACATTTCTAAATATTTACCGATGGAGTTTCTTGCCCTTTCTTCTCTATACAAAACGAGGCTTGCTCATGGGTGCAGAACCAATTGTATTTCCTTTATTTAATTTCATGGTTAGTACTTTGTTAAGTAATGCTAATTTAAAAAATCAAGTCAATAGAACTATTTATACTATGAAGTATTAATAACGTATTTAAACCAGTTATGTAGATTAAACATTTATTAAAATAAAATTAAGACTTTAAAGTTTACTGAAAAAGTCTTTGTAATCTGCCTTTCCTTTACATCACAAAGCTTTCGTAAACACTGAATAAAAGTTACAATATGTATTATGTTGCGACAACACTGTCACTAAATAACTACATGTTAATCAAATGTTACTAACAATCAGAATTTATATACATGTAGCAGTATAAATTGTTAGGAGAAAACATAATGAATTGGTGTGGTTGTAAAATGAAACACAAATTCATAAAATTACAAACAGTACCGCAAACCGCACAAGCTAAAACTTTAATTAAACTAAAAATACTGACGACAAAACATTAAACGTCTAGACAAAATAATATTGTGCATTTGAATCGAGTTGCAGAGCTTGTTATGTGGCACCGCATACAGGGTTGGGCCGAGGTGCGTCCCCAGTGGCACAACTAACATTTACCGTAGCATAGTACTATTGTTTACATAAATCAGTTTAACAAACGCTGTGGACTTGTTTTAGAAGCTCCTACTATTATGTTCTCGACACAAAACAGGAATATTCTCGAAGAAAAAATATGGGCATTCATTCAAAAAAGAAAACTATTTGAAAGCGACCCTATTCAAATGCTAAAGGAAAGTTTTTAATGAGAGTAAGTAACTGAACTGAACTTTAGTGAAAAGGTTGCACAGGTAACGCAGGCGAACTGGGCCGGTTGTTTTTATGGAAAAATAAGTAAAAAGACGGTTTCTACTTCCCTAAGTTAGAGTAGAATAGAGTTTTTAGTTTCTTATTTTATAGTAAGCTAAACTAAAACAAATGAAAGTTCGAAAGTTTGTAACATTGCAGTTTATCTGGCTCCTTTATAGTTTAAGTTATTTAATTTAAATGGCGATTATATTTAAGGAAACTTTTTTGAATGTTTGCCAAGGTTTAAATGTACCTAGAAAACAAATTATTTGTTCTGGTTCGACATACCACTTAAATAAAATTCTAGTAAAAACTTTGAGCCTGCTTCATCATCATCAGCCTATAATGTTCCCACTGCTGGGACACAGGCCTCCTCTCTGTGAGAGGGAGTGGGCCATAATCCATCACGCGGGCCCAGTGCGGGTTGGTATTATAATTTTATCAATTCGACATTATGAAGTAGAATGACATTATTTTGTAAAATTTGAAGTCACAAGTTACTTTTAATTATTACCATGTCTAAAAACTTTAAACGTTGAAACGTAAACGGCTAACGTGTTTGAAGAACTTTTCAAATTAACCGCAATGTATCCAAAGCAGTAAAAAATTCGCAACACCTCACTGAATTCACACCCACTAAGGTCAAGTTCAAATACATGACCGTATACAACGAGGCTTGCTCATCCATCAAACATGAGTTGAACTTCAGCCCACGCCACATCGCCCACGAGCAGAGTATCAAAGGAATAATAAATATCGCCAAAAAATATGAAAACGTGAAGATCCGCAGTCCGGATCCGGAAATACCGGTAGTATTGAGGTATGGTGTTACTGATATTGGAGCTATAATTTTTAAATGCACAAATTGTGACATATAAGTGACAATAAATAGACGAGCAGAGAGAAACACACCTAAAAGACAATTTATTTAATTTTTAAAGTACGGCACAATTTTTTGTTTCAAACAAACCTAAAATTCATATTAATTATTTTAAACGCATTAACGCATGCGACGCGCATCGTAAAGATGATTTTTTGAGGAAAGAAAAAAATTTTAGATTCGAACCCGCGTCTTCTGGATAGGTACTCCAGACACCTTAACCAACTAGGCCATTGCAACCCACACCTGCAAGCTGAAATTCTCTATTCCTCGTCTGAACGCTTTTCGGTAGCGTAGCGCCATCTCTTGGATTAGTGTTTAACTAACTTCCACCCAACACGTTGACCCAATTTCAGCTTGCAGGTGTGGGTTGCAATGGCCTAGTTGGTTAAGGCGTCTGGAGTACCTATCCAGAAGACGCGGGTTCGAATCCCACTTGCAATCTAAAATTTTCTTTCCTCAAATAAACCTAAAATTCGGTTAATTGACAGCAAAAACACTGACATTGTTATTGTTGCATTTTATTAGGCAGGACGGTACTGTCGTATTAGCATACTATGAGTAGTGTGCAAAAAGTCTAGAAGAATCAAGCCGAGTCGAATGTATTGACGATAAGAACAATATCTTTTGCAAAATACTCTTGATATAATATTCGATGCAAAGCAAATTCATTTCCATTTCCTCCATTCCATGTAATTAAGATGGTGATTTCAATAAATTAAGAACTTTAAGGGCACGTTTTTTATGCAGAGGCATAATATTAAATGTGCATAGAGTTGTATAGAGTTTCTTAATTATTTAAATCACCTAAAAATTATTGACACAATTCCTTGCCTTCTTTTTATAAAAAGTTCGTATTTGTGTATCATGCGGCCAGTAATTATACATCATAATGAGAATCTATTAAAGTTTTCAAAAAAAGAACGACGACTCTTCGTTGTCATCTCCTTGAAGCATCTTAGGGCGTTTGCATACCACATCACTATCATCACTATCACTATCACTACATAGTATAAAACAAAGTCGCTTTCTCTGTCCCTATGTCCCTTTGTATGCTTAAATCTTTGAAACTACGCAACGGATTTTGATGCGGTTTTTTTTAATAGATAGAGTGATTCAAGAGGAGGGTTTATATGTATAATAACATCCATTAAATAGTGGAGAAGTACTGTTATTTTTGAGGTTTCTAATGTGATGTCGTAAATAATTACATTTTTTCCGCTTACATTGCAAACGCAGGCTGAACCCTACGAGTTTTATCAAAATAATGAACTAAGTATCGTACACATTGAAAAGGTCTACAGAAAAGTCCGTGATGGTATATGTCTATCTCTTATGGATAACCCACAATAACTTTTTTTTGTAATTTACTTTTTACGACAAATAATGGCTAATTTTCGAAGCGATTTTAACCAATACAGTATTAATCCTTAACCAATTAAATACCTTGAATACATTGTTCATTTAATATAGATCTATATGGCCCTTTACACCGTATGATTTAAGTGAATATTTTCGAAGATATTACAGATTTAAAAATTGCGGGACGTAGCGTTTGCGCAGTTTTTCTGTAGTGTATTTAGTATCAGCATTGCACCCGTGCGAAGCCGGGGCGGGTCGCTAGTGTAATTTATAAAGTTGTTCAAAGGTCTACAGGCTGCGTCTGACTTGCGTGCGTATTGCGTCTGTATCTCTACAAACGCGCGTCAACGGCGCGTTTAAAAAACGTGGTGTGCATAGGCTCTTCGCTCGCAGCAAAGGCGTCTTGCAGATGATCTTTCCGCAAATTGAAGCATGAATGACGTCATATTGATACTCCTACGTGTATTTTGACGCAAAGCATACCTGACCTTCACGACTTTGAAAAGCGTTTGCGTTAAATTGCTCCTAGAACATTACAGGATTAATTCTATGGCTTCACTCGTAGCCGCGTGGTTTATTTGTGGCCTTTCATTATTTTAATGTGTTGTGGAAATAGTCCATTACTAATAATTGATGACTGCGGTCGCAATGTGAGCATAAACAAAAGAAATTAAGTGAAAATAAAATCTTTGATTGAAACAGTTGAACGCAATGTAGATCTTGTTGAGTTAGTAGAGTACTGAATCAAACGATTTATTTGATTATTGATATTCTGTCAGATTTAACAGTTGACAGTGACATTTGTGTGACGTTTGAGTGGCTATGATAACTTAACTATTAATCAAACAGCTGACTTTTAATCCTTTTGTATGCGTGTTATACCACTAGGTAGACGTCTGTGTAAATAAAAAAGTAATTATAGTCGACGAAACAAGCGTATAGTTAACTTAAACCAAGGTCAACGATAGACAAAATGTCAGAAAAATTATAAATGACATGTACTTAGTCTTCATAAAGTTCGTAATTTTATGAGACAAGCCGTATCCCTTGATAGCTAAAATTGTGACACATATTGCACGTCATTCTTTATACTTAGTAAGTTTGGCCGTAAAGTAATGAAGAATAATAACTGTATGAGGTGAAGTAAACGTCCCAACTCACTTTCTAATTTACAATAATAGCTTGCAACTAGTACTGTACTTGTAAAGTTAAAATTTCTTCTACCGATTTTGCTACAACTTGGAATATTAAGATGCCTTTAGTTCCTCTATAAACTGCAGCTGGTTCGATCATGTAAATTGTGATCTTATAAGCTTGAAAGTGTAGCGTACGCTCAGCATAATGTATTCTTACATACAAGACTGAAAATTTTGTTTAAAACTGCTTGCAATATTCGACAGCATAATGAGAAACGGTTCTGATATTGATGTTATAAGGAAGTACGGTACGGTGTACGTTCATCATCATCATCATCTCAGCCATAGGACGTCCACTGCTGAGCATAGGCCTCCCCTTTAGATTTCCACATATACCGGTTGGAAGCGACCTGCATCCAGCGTCTTCCGGCGACCTTTATAAGGTCGTATGGCCTGCCCATTGCCACTTCAGCTTGCTAATCCAGTGGGTTATAATATCGGTTGGTTCGTCTTCGGATCTCCTCATTTCGGATTCGATCTCGTAGAGAAACACCGAGCATAGCCCTCTCCATAGCTCGTTGAGCGACTTTGAGCTTTGAGATGAGGCCGATAGTGAAAGACACATTGTGTGTACGGTTCATTCTGCCGCAATCTAGTAACCAGTCTTATTACGAGGTTTTGTGAAACCGAGTAACTGGATTATGGAGGTCAGCTAGGCAGTTCATCATCATCATCAGTCTACAATGTTCCCACTGCTAGGACACAGGCTGAGTGAGCCATAATTCACCGCACGGGCCCAGTGCGGGTTGGTAGATGTCCCATGTCTTCGAATTTTTGGTTTTAGGACATACCACCTACTAGTTTCCTCACAATTTTTCTTCATCGTTTTGAGAGCAGTGATAAGATGCGATATGCTCAAAAACTACCCAACGGATGTTCATATGGCTTTTAGCTATGGATAGACTGATTCTTGAAGTTCAGCTGAAGAATTTGTTTGGTTGAATGCGCTTATCTCAGAAATGACTACTAGTTCAAATTGAAAATAATTAACTTTTTCTATCGGATAGTCTATTTATCAAGGATCTAAAGGAGGCTACGATCAAAAGGAGCCGAGGAATGGGTGAAACCTAGTACAACAGTTAGTAATGAATAAAAGTTCCCTAATATAAACAAGAATTCTCGTTACGGCAACATGTGATAGGCAATATCTACATTACAGCTGCTGTCACTTGTGCCATGTTGTTGAAGTAGAATTAAATTAGTTTGCGCACATCTACACGGTAAACAGACTAATTAATTTGTTTGTTTCAACAACATGCTGGGGAGTTTCATGAAGAGTATTGGGATAACAGATGTATTACTACATAATAGTCTCTCCACTGCGTCTATCTATATGTCTGTATACCTAAAACATTCCCACTGCTGGGATAGAGGCCTCTTTGTGAGGGACAGTGAGCTGTCCTCCACGTGGACGCAGTGCAGTTTGGTAGATATAATATAATATAATATAATATTCCACAACTATCACACAACGCCATCTAGTCCCAAGCTAAGCAGAGCTTGTGTTATGGGTACTAGACAACTGATAAACATACATATATATTTCTAAATACATACATATTATAGATAAATTACACCCAGACACAGAACAAATGATCGTGCTCATCACACAAACATTTGTCCTGGGTGGGAATCGAACCCACGACCTCCGGCATAGCAGTCAGGGTCACTAACCACTAGACCAACAGGCCAGTCAAAATCAACATTTGAAATTCCACCTTGGGTGGTGGAGTAAATGGAAGAGTCAGACTTGACCTCCCTATAAACCTACCTGTTTCTTCATTTCCCCTTTGCGTTCCGTGGCGCCTTTTTGAAACAGTCCCACAACCCATTTGTACCACCCCCTTATACATAACAAAATATGGAGGTACCTATCCAAAATCACACATCCCCTCTATATAGCAGTCATAAAACCGGTTATGGGAAGAAAAGCAAAAACATTTATGTTTCCTAATGATGTAACACAGGGGTCATTATTCCTCTTGATAAGCCGAGCTTATTACGGCGAAATCTCTTCTTAATCGCCTGTTTTAATGGCGGAGGCGGGTTATGATTATTTAGTATCGGGTATTCAAGGGCTCTTAATATAAACACATTGTGTAAGCATGTTTTTATGATCGAATACCGAGGCCTTTACACGAGTTTTCACATTTTTGTAACGTAACCTTGACGTTTTTATAGAAAAAAAATATAGTTCCACGTTCTTACACTAAAGGGCTTTTTCACTTTCAATACAAAATTAAGCCGCTACCACAGGTTACCGGTAGCTACAGTTACCGTTGCTCGGTGTCGACCGATAGGAGGTGGGTCCCATCGAAAAATGGCGAACTGTACAGTGAACACGTCATAAGGCCGAGACTCCACCAAAGCTGTGTCGAGCTGTGCGGAGTCGAAACGTGTTTTGAACAACCAATAGAATTGCGTTATTGACACAGCTCCACTCCGCATGCCTCGAGAAGCCGATGCGCGGCGGGAAGAGCTCCGGCGCGATCTCAGGGTAGTATGGGGGGACGACTGTCGCGACCGACGGCCGGGCACGCCGCAATTGCAGCGGTAAGACCCCTCTTTGAGGAGTGGCTGGAGAGACGTCATGGCGTCCTTACTTTCCGCCTGACACTGACACCGTGGGCGTTTAGCACTGCGGCTGGGTTGGAGGGAGGACGTTGTCCTCTCCCTCACGTGGCGCGCCTCCACCTTCGCGAGCATGACTGCTTCGCAGAAGGAGGCGACCGCTTCCCACTCCGTCTCGCCCCGCAGCATGGCCGCGACCAAAGCCGGGCGCGAGAGGTCTCCGCCTATCGCCGTCGTGAGAACACCGTCGGTGCTCTGCCCAAGCGGGCCAGTCCTACACCGTATGCTCCACCGTGTCCTCCGGGCGATCCTCGCAGTGGTGACACCCAGACGTTTCCTCCTTCCTCATCAGACATTGGTACCACCCGTAACATCCGTCTCCGGTGAGGATCTGCGTCAGGCGGAAGGTCAGGACGCCGTGATGCCTATCCAGCCACTTCTCAAACTTACCACCGTGATTGCGGCGTGCCCGAACCTGCGACTCATAGCGTAGCAGTCCAATTACTCAGCCACTGCGCCAAACGTACCGTCATTCAGGTACCTAGATATTCTATGTATGTATAAATTCACTAGGATAGAACAACAGCTAAAAATAGGACCTGGAATTGAGAGCAGATTAAAAATTCACTTAGTATAAAATGTACATGCCAATACAATCCTATCTTGTTTTTCATATAGGCTTAATACCGCCAGCTTGGATATCGTCTGTAATAGGTACTCAAAGTGTGTAATATATAAGACTTGAAACTGTTATTGTCTCAGACTGTTATGTTCTTCTTTATCGTTTACAATTGGGCAAAGTGATTCAATCTAATTATTTCCTTTCGCACAGACCTTAAAACATTACTAATACAGAATTTGAGTATTATACAGTATTATGTTTTGCAAGATTTAATTGAAACCATAATGGAGCCCGTTTTTATAAATGGTGATGACCATTCCTTTGACCAATGTTTGGAAATGTGCTGTAAGAAACATCCTAAAATTATTCACTCTGAAAATCATCAGATGAGTCCTCCCACCCCAGGGCAGAGCGGAAGGGACTGTCAGACTCGTACTGACTAAAATCCACGGTGTCCTTCAATAGCCCTTTACGTTCCGGGGTCACGGTAATTCGTGATCCCGCGACCCCGGCAGGCTTTGGCCGTCTAACATAATTCACCCTGGTTTTTTAGTTGACCTTTGTACTCCAGGTCACGGTGTCCTTTCAAGACGGTCCCGTCACTCCGGCAGGTGTTTGAGTTTTGTGGATCCCGTCAGTTGCTGTTAGCTCCATGAAGCGAGCATGGAACACCACGCGCCGTCAATCCCAGCCTGGTCTAAAGGTGCCGGTTCGCGCGCGAGACCGTGACAGGAGACAGCAACAGGAGACCGCGACAGGAGATCGCGACAGGAGACCGCGACAGTACTTAACATTAGGCAATGTATGAGCGGCAGTTCGCGAGCGAGACAGCGTCAGGAGACAGATAGTAATCTTCGGTCGCGGTCGCCTGTCGCGGTCTCCTGTCTCGGTCTCGCGCGTGAACCGGCACCTTTAGATTGGACGGCTTGCTACTTATTACCTACTAGCTCTCCACAAGTCAGCACTCTTCGCCCGCAAGTCCGATTTATTTATTCAAATAAGCTAAGTTTTTAATACTCAATAATTGTATTGCATTCCACATTTCTAAGGTGGTAAAACTTATAATTCGATCATAGTATAGACCCTGTCGGGCACAGCGAAATAAGTGAGTTTTTTTTATCGTGGTAAAACATCAAATGAGTCCTACCACCTAGGGCGGGTGTGAATAAAATTAGGGATGCATCCGATACCGATACCGATATATCGGCGATACTTCGGGTTAGCCGATATATCGGTATCGACGATATTTTTATGACAGATTCAACGATACATTTTAATTTAAAAATGTAGTGTAAACGAGAGTGTTGTCTCGTCTATTTCCTTGCAATCGAGCCACGAACTATGCCCAGGGAAACCTTTGCTAACCAGACTTGCGAAATCGCCTTTCTCCGAAAAAATTAAGATTAGTTTGGTTTTTAAACAAAAATCTTATTAATGTTAATTTTAATTTCTAAAATGTATAATTATCTAATATCAACCTACTTTTACAGTACTTTTTCAGTAGTACTTTTTATATTAAAAAAAATAATCTGACTTGTGATTTATCTATTTTATCTTATTTTTTTATTCACAATAAGCGTATCGGTATCGGTATCGCCGATATTTTTATAAGAGTATCGGTATCGGTATCGTATCGGTGAAAAGGCGTATCGATGCATCCCTAAATAAAATCCATGGTGATTCTTCAATAGTCCTTTAGCCTCAGGGTCACGGTTGCCTGATGATACATTCCCGCGACCCCGGCAAGCTTTGGCCCTCTGAGGCGCCCGTCAGTTTGCTGACAGCTCTTTGATTCGCGTGTGGAACACGACGCGCCGTCGACCCGGGCATTGTTCATAACCGGACGGCGAGTCACCCATTACTGGCCATTAGCATGCACGCGAAAAAAAAAAACATGTGAGTTTAGGACAACAAATAGTGTTCACAACAAATTGAAATAAATACGTAGCCATAGACAATGTAAGTTCTAGTAAATAAATCAAGCCAATCGTTCCGCAATCGGATATGTGTCGGGTGGTGACAAATTAAATTGAATCCAATGTCACCCTTTATTGAAAGCTTCCCTTTGTGTAAATTGTATTAAACGTAACGTTGTGAAAAGCTGATAATTTCACATGGGAATTGGGTTGCTATTTAGGGTTCCGTACCAAAAGGGTAAAACGTGACCCTATTACCACAACTCCGCTGTCCGTCTGACTGTCTGTATCTTAAGAACTGTGATACTGAGACAGTTGAAATTTTCACAGTAATTTTTACAGATGAACTAGTATTTTTAAACACAAAAAAAAAACAGAATAAAATAAAAATGCAAGGGGGCTGAACACTAAAAGGCATCACTTATTACCATTTTTTTTTTGTAAATTGGTAAGGAACCTTCCGTGGGTCAGTTCAACTCGCCCTTTAGTCGGTTTTTTCACGTTCCATTTGTTATTGGAGCCGCTGAAAACCCTGAAATCAGTGATGTGACCTTTGGCTCGGTTAATTTAATTGGATTACTGGAAACGTATTCTTTTGATTTGTGTTCTGTGAAAGGAAAAAGTAATTGGATTCGATGATTGGCTACATTGAGGCTAAATTCCTTTCAAGATCGGTGGATATCAGTTTCTGCGTTTCAACTATTTATATGGAATTTCAAACGATGATTCGAGCAGTTTATTAGGGCTGAAAGTTTGGAGATGTGATTTGGACATAGTTTGAAAGCAGTTTCTGTTAAACAATAAAATGCCGTTCGGTTGTACACCGAACCCCGAACGGCATCTCAAACTTTAAGTCGTTTGTGGTGCGGGTTCCGACATAACATTTCGACACATGCCTCAAGGAAGAGTTTTGGCCGAAGGTTGTAATCTACCGGCGTTTTTTCTTCAGGTTACGCGACACCAAGCCTGCTCGGCTTCTCTTAGTCGTAGTATAATGTTATATAGCCTAAAGAATTCCTCGAAAAATGGGCTATCCAACACAATGTTTTTTTTCAATTCGTAGCATTAATTCCTGAGATTAGCGCGTTCAACCAAACAAAGTCTTCAGTTTTATTGTATTGGTATAGATGGGCCACCGATTCCTGAAATAAATGCAGTAATAAAAATTAAATAAAAGTAAAAAAAAAGCTTGATAAAACTATCACAAATATATAAATAGCTCTTATTTACCGAAATGAGGGAAACTGTTTTATTGAAGCTTCAGACACATAATTAAGCAGGATAGGTCTAGAAAGCTTATAAAATCAGCTCAGTCTTTATGAAAAATAAGGACTTGAAAGTTTGTTAGAAATTTTAATGCCTTACCTACTCACGTCGTTGATCTTAATTTATAATGTTGGTAACAACGCCTACATTAACTTATTATCCCTTTTTGAAGATTTATTGTAATCTTTATAATCTGTTAACTTTGTTGCCTTAACTGATTACGGTAGCAAGCGAGGTAAAGTTATGCCAAAGTTTAAACTCCAAAAATGTATTTACTTTATTCTAAAGCTTTTACTTGTTTTGTACTTTAACGTTCGTCTTTTCAGAAAAGGTAGTCGTCGGCTTATTACATATTTTGAAACAGAAAAATAGTTTTCTTATTGGATGTAGAAATCATCATAATGCCCATCTTGTTTGGCGCGGAAGGGAGTTTCCGACACTCACCGCAGCTAGAGCAAACCCATTAATGACTTATTATATCTCGCAAGAGAAAACTCCTGACATGGTGTTTCCACCAAAAAAGAGTAGAGAGAAAATGGCGCAGTCGGCAAAAAGATTAAAAATGAGCTGGCTCTGGTAATTAGACGACCGAACTCTTTCAAGGAGTACTTTCCAAAATAATAACCATTTTGCGCACATTACCCTTTCGCATTGGAATCCGGGCATAACTGTCGAAAAATCTACCTCGTTTCTTTACATTTCTGCGCTATTAACGTTACACGTTGTAGGGCACTACAACGTGTAACGTTAATAGCGCAAAACCTCTCGTGGGGTAACTCAGCCCATGTTACTGAACAATATTTGTTCCAAGACTTTTGGAAATTTGCAAAAAAAAAAATGAGAAATTGATCGGGCCCATCAGTGTGAAAAATCTTTTGTTTGCGAATTTCCAAGTCTTAGAACAAACATTGTTCAGTAACATGGGCTACCCCACGAGACGTTTTGCGCATTCAACGTTGCACGTTGTATAAGCTGCAGACTTGAGGTAAGTACCCAGTTGCTTACAGAGGCACAGATTCAAAATAAAATCTGCTATAACATAAACAAACGATAGTAAAATTAGCATGGTAACATAAGGGCCACAATAAAGGGAAATGGACGCTCTACAAAGATTTAAAGAAGAAACTTTCCATTTGTACAAATAAAAAAAAATACAGACGCTACGTCAAACCCACAAAACAAATCGTTTAGACCACATGACATTGGAACCACAACTGTCAATTCAACTCGATTCACAATAGATTTATTCACGTAAACAGGATGATGTCAAAAACAGAAATACAAGGTACGTACATTGCCCATTGTACTGACGCAGATAGAGACTGTTACGAACGAGTGGACATGTCCAAAACATTATGACAGTCTGGGGAAACCTGATATGCGGATTGTACTCACATTGTACATTTGTCATAATTATTGGGTCGTTCACTTTGTGACGGAGTGGTGAAAATGATAATGTTTTATGTAAGAGAATACAGGGAAAATGTTTTTTATAATTTATTTATTTGACGGCTTTTGTGTTGTCAGTTGCGGATATAAAATTACAGATTTTCATAAAAGAATTAGAAAAGTTGATAAAATTAAAATACGGTGAAATTGTTATACTGATATCATTTGGTACATTTCTAAAACGCTGTTATAATAATAATTTAAGCTACTACACAAAATGTTCCATAGAAAATATTCATTTTGACACAAACAGTTCGAAGAAGAAGAAGAAGCACGAATTGAAATATACTTGATATTTCAATTCGTGCTTCTTGCTGGGCTAGAAAAGGAGGCGGCGTAATGCGTGAGGAACAAAACATTGTGTTTTACGCTCGCCTCCAAGACTGTCAGTATAAAACAGGGCTCCTATAGACGTCCAAACCTGCGCGTCGGTCTAAACATTCTACCATGAACTACAGGTTCTTAAAGGCAATTTAAGGAACACGGTAGATTTTAGTCAGTAAAGGTGGCGGTTCGCGCCGGAGACCGCGACACGAGACCGCGACGTTACTTAACGTTAGGCAATGTATGAGCGGCAGTTCGCGAGCGAGACACAGACAGGAGATAGATACGGTAGCGATCTCCGGTCGCGGTCTCCTGTGTTGGTCTCCTGTCGCGGTCTCCGGCGTGAACCGCCACCTTAAAAGTCTGAAAGTCCTCATCGCTCCTTCCAGGGATGCTGATGCTGCAGAGCTGATACTACTAAAGCTGTAATCATTCCAGGAACGTAAGGGCTATTGAAGGATCACCGATGATATTAGTCAATGCAAATCTGACAGACCCTCCAGTCCCGCACTGGATAGGAGGACTCATTAACTGCCCCGTTGTTCTCGTGGTGCAAGCGCGAGCTTGGGGTCCAGGGTTCGATTCCCGTGTAGGGTGTAAAGTACTGTTAGGTTTTTCTAAAAAAAAGAAAATTTTTAGTAGCTCCCCGGTGTTTGGAACTTAGCGGTATAATACCCCCGTGCCTCGGAAAGCACGTTAAGTCGTTGGTCTTGCGCTTGATTTCTCTCCGGTCGTGTCGGATTGCCGTCCCATCGGATCTATGAGAGAGGCACAGAGAGTGCACCTGTGCCTGCGCACACACTTGTGCACTAAAATATATCCCGCGCAGTTCGCTACCTCCGTTGAGATTAGCCGCCGTGGCCGAAATCGGTCAGGAGAATTTTTAGGAGGACTCTTTTGATGATTTTATCATGATAAAAATATAATGATAATCTTTCTTTTACTCCCTTGGCATATGTTTTTGGCATTACGTAAAATACAATGAGACATTTAATTTGAATATGAAAATTCATTAGAAATCATGAAGCTAAACAAGATAATTAAAAAAATAACAGACAGCTTCAGGCTTAGTGTTACAACGGATTCTGAAACTCAATTCAATTCTGAAAATGAAACCAGCACCTTATAACTGTACCAATAAATAACATTTCTCGACCAAAATTTAAACAATTAACAGTATATAAAGCAGTTATAATCTAACTAGCTCATGCTCGCGGCTTCACTCCAATTAATTTAGAATTTGACAATCAATTTGATAGACAAGTGGTGCCATCTATCATCGTAGATAGCGCTATATAATGAATGATAGATGAAAGAAAAGAAAAAAAGTCAGGGAATAAAATAAAAGTTAACGACTAGTGAGCAGAGGTGTTAAATTTTGTGTAGCAATTGCGGTTTATTTGCTGTTGTTCATTGTAGTTTTCCTTAGAATTCTCCAAGATCCCATCGTCAGTTCCTGACCTGATTACCATGTTACCTTTTGGGAAGTACACGCTTTCAAACAGAAGAAGATTTTTTCAAATCTGTCCAGGCATTTTCGTTTTTAAGAAAACCGTCCTCCTGCCGCAGTCGGATAAAAAAAAGGAATGATTCCGATTTCCGACTAATTGACAACCTCTTTTTGAAGTCAAAACTTCTTAAGCGGCGTTGTACATCATTTTGGTAATGGGTAACAGCGCGCCACACGCATCCATGGATGGTGACAGCTTATCGCTCGACCGTCTGTGTAGGGGCCACACTACTGTGTATTCGTAAAATTCGTGTTATATAATTTATAAAGTGTTTAAAATATGGAAATAAATGCACAACGTAAATTTATTCAAGTTTTCACTTCTGCCGGCACTCCCGGAGTGCAATCCATCGTTTTTTTTTTTTGTTTTGAAGCCGTTTTAAAAGTTAGGGATTCAGTGTTTTAGGCGTCAAAAGGTAACAAACAAACTTACTCTCGCGTTTATAATATTAAGTTAGTAATTTCTGCAGAGAGTGTCCTCTTACAATGTTTGAAGGCGTTATAAAGTAATTTGTACCGGTATTATTTGAATGAGACTTCTCTTAACTTATGTAATTGCTATCGTTATTCTTAGTTAGCACAAGTTATTCCGTACCATGACCGTATTACAACTTCTGGAGATATTACTGTGTTTATTTATCGTTTAAACTTCGAGTTTCTGTTATTTGGGAAGATAACTTGTAAAACATAGGCCAATTTGTAAGTATAATATCATTTTATTTCTGTTAAACGTTTCAAGTTGGTTTGTACTTGAAGTTGATAAAGTTTTCGTTATTTAACTAATTTTCAGTTGCACGATATTTAAATTCAAATATGATACACCGAAGGTTTATAATGAAATGGTACTTACAGACTTAGTGGTCCACTTTGGCCCTGGATCGCGAAAACTGGAGGCCATGTGGAGAGGCTTTTGCCTAGCAGTGGGATGAACTAAACTAGCAGTATCAGTATCAGTACTTTAGCCTTTTTTTGTTCGTTTATGTGGTTAAATCAGGAAATGAATCCTCCCGCCCTGGGTAGAGCCAGAGGGACTGTCAGACTCGTACTGACTAAAAACCACAATGTTGCTTTAAAAGCAGGGTCAGGGTTTAACGTATTGAGTTCCGCGACTCCAGCAGGCTTTGGTCCTTTATGCACCCGTCAGATTGCAGACGGCTCTTTTTTATTTAGGCTTTCAATTACGTGTCACTTTGTATTAAACAATTAATAAAACGGGTTATAAATATATACCTACACTGTACGAAGTGTACGCACTTTTTCATTTTCCATACAATTTACGTCGTACTTCAAGAATACTGTACTGCTTTATACGTAGAATTCATAGAACTTCAGAAGCCCTAAATTACTACACATTTTATCATGCTCCTTTTCAGAGTACAATTAATTCATATGAGTATCATTGCCTTTTCTCATCATAGAATGTTCGTTTCATGATAAATGTGTTGTTTTAATGAACAATGACACCCCCGACACGTTTTTCATTAAGAAATATTTCATCATTCACGTCATATCAATTACAAAACATATTTTCAAGGGCTAGTGTCTAGACAAAAAGGTTTTTGAAGTGATTAATTTATTTTCATTGTTGTTTGAAAATTCATCACATGAGCCCTCCCCGGTGTCTCCTTTGAAAAGGACTGACATACTTGAGTGACTAAAATCGCCTCTTTGCCTTCCGTTACCCTTTGCGTACAATGGCCGCTATTATCTCATAAAACTGTTCCGCGACCCCATCAGGCCGTTCTTAATTGACACCTCTTTGAGGTGTTAAGTGGAACACGACGCGCCATCATCCGGGCCTAGTTCTTGATCGGACGACAAGCTACCCATTACTTGCAGTCCACAAGCCCGCACCTACGGTGGGTAGCGGCGAGGCATGCGCGTCTCCTGTGTCGTGCCCTTTAAAAACGAAACCTACTCCCACAATTGACCTAGATTAGTTTTAAACCAAATCCAATTCTCTTTTGTAACAAAAAACAATCATGCTACTTAATAGGATTTATAATTTCGAATCATCCCTGAGGGCTTGGAGAAAGGACAATAATTTTTCAATGAAATGTATCAAAGCGTTTTGTTACTATGACTACAAAAACCAGTCTACAAACTCTTATTATGTCTATTCCATAAAATTTTGACTTTCGTTAAAATATGATTCCGCGTGTGCGACACTGTACGGCACAAAAATATTTGCTCTGGTCAACTCTCTCTCTCTAAAACTGTTTGCACACACCTGTACCTTAAAGCTATTGTCAAACTGACAGACGAACCGAATGCGTGGCGTATCGTTTTTGTTTGTAATTTATGGAATTGTTTGAAGCCTGTCACATAGAGTAGGTATCGGATAGCTTTCGCATTTTTATATGACATGATTCGGTTCGGTTCGCTATCGCCTGTCTGTTTGACAAAGGCCTTAGCACGAGGTTTCACTCTTTTACTTTACAGCGTCTTACCAGTATTTAGGTACAGCGTTTTCTTGTATGAAAAAATGGAACAGCGCCTCTGGTGTGCGAAGAAGGAACTAATTTTATCCTTGAAAATTGACAATTTGAAATGGTCAAAGTTCCATTTTACTTTACGTCTCCAATACTGAAAAAACGTTCTAAGGGTACTGAATATTTTTCTACGCCCACGTGAGCAGTGGACTCGCTATTGTGCGCGCACATTGCTAAAGTCAGTTCAATGAAAACGTTCGTGCACAAATGTGCTGCATTGTGGGCGAACAAAATTTTGCGGCTGTGCCAATGGACATGATGGCTAAACGTGATAACAGCTTAGTGCGCGCACAGCTGAAGTGCCGCACACCTTTTTCATGGAATCGTACCATTATGGCTTTTCGGTTCTCACTCCTGGGACATAAAAACCATCTTTTATGTGTGAGAGAAAGTGGGTTGTATTCCAAACTGATTCAGTGTGGATAGGTAGGTACAATCGACAAAGTTGAATCATGACCCATTTTGACAATAAATCGTTTGAATCCGTCAAACAAAGATCAAATTCGTTACCATGGATAGGTATGTATGTTTACGCGAATGTAGACCTAATTGTATTTCAAAGTCTGTAAGAAAATAAGCTTATGGTGGGTCATGATTCAACTTTGTCGAGTGTAGGTACTTTGTTACATTTTTAATTTTTTTTATTCATGTAGTCCATAAATCACTTTATTTTTCTTCCTCTTTTAGTTCTATATTTATGATTTAATTAAACATAACAAGGATAATTATCTAGTAGATAACATTGACCCGGAAACTTTAATTAAAGGCTGCTATTTTTGGATACATTATTTTAAAACAGTTTCAGTATATATGTACTTACTACTCTGTCATTTCGAGAAATAAATAATAATCTATACTAATATATAATATTATAAAGTAGAAGAGTTTGTTTGTTTGGTTGAACGTGCTAATCTCAGGAACTACTGGTTGGAATTGAAAAAATCTTTTTGTGTTGGATAGTCCATTTATCGAGAAAGGCTATAGGCTATATAACATCACGCTATCACCAATAGGATTTTAAATATAATTATTAGCCTCAAGTCCATCTACCAACTGACCTAGGTAAGCGTGGCTTAACCGTGAAGAACGAACTGTTACATCCCTACAATACACCCTTAAGTGCCTAGTCAGCACCACATCATCAGTCCTATCCAGACTTAGTGCATTAGCCAGGTAATAGCATCAGTTCGGGTTGAGACTCCTACCGGATAGGTCGCGAGCCAGAATATTGACCAAGTTTCCCTTTTCTTCAATATTATGTGCTTTCAATAAATTTATCTTATTAATATTCGATAATCGTTTTTTTTAAAAGGGATTTATAAAGTGTGTCCTAACATTGGTGGCAGCTGCAAAAGGGATTAGTTAGATCCCGTGGAACCTCTCGTGAAGTGATAACCAGTGAAAGAAAGTGTCCTTGTGCCAAGTGTATCTTGTGTGCTCCATAAACCTGCGACCCGAACTCAACGCGACCCATCAGCGGCCTGAGGCAGGCCAACCCTGGCTGAAATAAGCCAACTCCAGCGGCCTACGATAGGCTATCCCCAGCTCAAAAGAGGCCTAATCCAGAGCCCTTTTGAGGTGCATCCAAGTCGTCACCTGTCTACTGTGCAGTGGTACTGGGCAGCGCGCTGCAGGCGCATTCTACGGACCTGCTCGTATCCAGCACCGACCAAGATCAGACGTCCTCCGTGTCCCCCGAAAATGAAGTGTTTTTGTGTCATGTGAGTCAGTTCAGTGCTCTTAATTTTAATTCTATTTTTAGACCTGCTACAATAATAACTCATAGTCATAAGTTAATCTATATTCCTGGTTAATTTGTATCTGTCGATTTAAACCTGTGTCCAGACCGTAGTCTAAACATCCTTCGCCCACGTATTCGGTTACTTAGTATTCGGAGTACTGATAAGCCGTCTAGAACCAGTTGGCAAAAGTTTTATTATCGTGACTATAGTTATTGTATTTTGTTCCACAGCAAGTTATTTAGTTACATAAAATGTCTAAATCTGATTCAAAAAAAGACATAAGAGAGGCAAGAGATGAGGAAATACCGCTTAATGTTATCCTAAAATTTATTAAACCGTTCGACGGTTCTAGAGATAAATTAAATGCCTTCTTAGTAAATTGCGATAATGCGATATCCTTATCGTCGTCATCCCAGGATGACATTGTCCTAAAATATATCATTAGCCAACTAGATGGCAAAGCGCAAAGCGCGTGTTCCATCAAAGACTTTGACAACTGGTCATCTCTCAAAGAATTTCTAAAAAATCAATTCGGTGAGAGAAAACATTACGCGCATTTACTTACCGAGCTTCAAGAATGTCATCAAACCAACCAGGAGACGGTCAGCCAATTTCACCTGCGAGTCGAAACTTGCCTATCCAGGTTACTTACAGAAGTAACAATATCCAACACGAAGAAAAGCGAACTTGTTGGTAGAGTGGCTGCGATGGAAGACTTAGCGCTTCATACATTTAATGTAGGTTTACATCCTCGTATAGCTACTATTGTAAGATGTCGAGATCCTAAAAACTTGAACGAGGCTGTCAACTATGCAATCTCCGAAGAAAAGATCCAACAATATTCTCTGAAACAAAATGTTCATAATTATAAAAAAGATAACGGTAGACCTCCATCGAAGCCACATCTACCTACTAATAACAATCAACCTTCTTCCTCTAAAGATTCGTCGGCGTGCAGATATTGCAAGAAAGAGGGTCATAGTCTAGCCGAATGTAAATTGCGCGAGTATAATAATAAAAAATATAATAATAATAAATTCAGTTCTCCCGCGCAAACACACCCAAGTAACACAGTCTGGAAGTTTTAAAACCAATCTGTCTATAGACTGTCTATTCAGGGTTAATCTTTAGATACGGGCTTTCTAAAGATGGGTTTGATAAAGAACATTTAAGAGTTTTTTATCTAAAGCTTTATTATTTTAAGAGCATTTGTTCTATAGAACACTTATTTTAAGTACGTTTATAGTTATAACGAATGTTTCTAGATAAAATGCTCTACAAATAGTTAAAAAAGCCTAAAGGTACCTATTTTGAAGTGGTTTTATAGATAAAACGATATATTTGAAGACAAAACTTTCTACAGATATTCTATTTTAGCTAATGGTACTCTTATCTTTTTTTTCTATAGATACTTCAGTCTAGATAAAATACTTTACTAGATACTTTTAAGTTTGTCTGGAAAACTGATAGAGAAGTCGTGTTTTTAGAGTTTTTATCCTTAAAAGTGGCTTAGTTAAGTGCATTTGCACTAGAAATTTAAATTGGATGAGTTTATGCAATGGAGAAGATGATACAAATTAAAAGATCTGGTGGTTTTCGTCGAAAAATCCGCAAGTATTTAAAAAGAAAGAAAAATGAAGAAGAGTCGACCGAAGAAGAATCGAAACTTCCTAGTAACTTCCTCCAAAACGTAGAAAATTGTTGATGATATATTGGTATCAAAAATGAAAAGGTTTGCTGTCAAGAGTACGAAAAAAAAATCACATGACTTAAATCCAATATGGCGGACAGGCTATTTAAAATACACCCCCATAATATGGGTATCAAATGAAAGGGTTTGCTGTCAGGGATACGAAAAAAATGGTCACGTGACTTAAATTCAAGATGGTGGACTGGCTGTTTGAAATTCACCCCTATGATATGGGTATGGGTATCAAATAAAAAGGTTTGCTGTCAGGAATACGAAAAAATAGTCACGTGACTTAAATTCAAGATGGCGGACTGGCTGTTTGAAATCCACCCCAATGATGTGGGCAGTGGGTATCAAATGAAAGGGTTTGCTGTCAAGAATACGAAAAAAAATTGTCACGTGACTTAAATCCAATATGGCGGACAGGCTATTTAAAATCCACCCCCATGATATGCGTATCAAATGAAAAGGTTTGCTGTCAGGAATACGAAAAAAATAGTCAGGTGACTTAAATTCAAGATGGCGGACTGGCTGTTTGAAATCCACCCCAATGATGTGGGTCAAATGAAAGGGTATTAATGTAATTACAATTATAATTATTATTTCTCACATTGTTTATACTTAATTAAATCAGAAATACTTTTTACTCGGGTACCCTCTTGTATTGATTAATAATTATATTGGTTTGTTACTGCATAAAATGGTCTTACGTTCACAACACATGAAATTACCTATTCACTGAAGAACGTCTAGAAACACTGTGACAAGTTAAAAAGGAATACAGAGTGACAGTTACTAGATAATTTTAAACCACTCTTAAATCTGTTTATTCTCTCACTAGATAAATTAGTATGTAGTAAGTAAAATTATTCTAGAGCCATACTACAAAAAAATCTCTAGACTGTTTGTTCTATAGAAATCGGTTTTCTAGTAAATTTTATCTGGACGCCATTTTTATTGCCTATTTTTTGCTTCAAATAATTTTTTTACGTATTTTAATGGTTTTTATCATTAATTCATGTCTAATTAGACATTTGATAATATATGTTTTAAATTACTATATTTTAAATAAAATGAGTATTTTAAGCATTAAAATGTAAATTCGAAAGTTTGCTTATACCAAATAATATTCATATTTTGAAAAAAAAATGTTAAATCTTACATTTACAGCGGGCGCTCTTATTTTACAAGAGTTTTACATAATATTCAACGATAGAATTTCAATCGCATATTGATTTGCTTATTTACCCATTATTAAAACACAAATTAATAAAAAGTAATAAATTTGTTACGCCATGATGCAAATATGTATTACTAAGTAAAATAACTCTTGTAAGTTCCACGCCATTATGCGTCACTAGTAAAATGTTACTTAAAGTTGTAAGTCTTAAGATCATTTGGTTTTAAAACTTGACGAGCAATGATTCCTTTAAAGGTCTTAACTCTATCTATAAACTATCTACTAGTACGCTTCTAGATAAACGTGCTGTCTATAAACGGTTTAGAGAGACACTAGAAACATCTCTTAAGTCAATTTGATCTGAACTCTATCTAGTCATGTTTTCTTAAATCATTCTTAAGAGAGGGTACAAGAATGTGCCCACTTTTACTAAACTCTGTCTATAAGCGTTCTAGAAGATTGCTTATAGATATTTTATTCTTATGGTAGACAGTTCAATTTAATTCTATAAGCTATCTAGTAGTACGTTTCTAGACAAGTTTGTGTTACTTGGGCATTCTTCTAAACCCAAGAGTCCTCATATTAACTTCGTGGACGACGAAGAAAACTTCCTCACAAATGATTCAAAACCTGATCAAGACGATTTAAATTACTAAACGTCTCGATAGGGTGTCGCACGAGACGAACTTTAAAAGACGATGCCATTAATCCCATATCCAATCACCATTCATTCTCTAGAGCTATACGACAGGGTAACCAGCCCCAAACTGGCAGCTCTCATAATGTCACGCGACAGGGTAACCAGCCCCAAACTGAAGACATTCTCCCTAGAGCTATACGACAGGGTAACCAGCCCCAAACTGGCAGCTCTCATAATGTCACGCGACAGGGTAACCAGCCCCAAACTGAAGACATTTCCAATCCTCCTCAATCCATGTGTGTCCCTGAAAAAGAAAAGAAAAATGATTATAAAGTATACGAAGTAAATACTAATTTAAAAACATACTTACCTTATATCGTCGCCCAGTCGTCTGTCAGCACGAAACCACTTACCCTCCTGATAGACACTGGAGCTTCCTTGTGCATCTTAAAGAAATCATGTCTATCCAAACCCTCTGATTTAGGGTTTGACATTGTCAGAGTAAAAGGTATTGACTCAAAGGACCCGATCACGAGTCACGGTAACCTTACTCTGGACTTAAGTCTATCCCCTGGATGCATAGTATCCCACAAATTTCATATCTTTGATAACTTAAGCTTTCCCTATGATGGTATTATAGGTAACGACCTATTCATTCAAAACAGCTGCCGAATAAATTATGATTCAGGTACGCTGGAAATCGCACACCATCATATAAAGTTGTCATTCAACCATCCGTCTTACATAATAGAACCACGAACCGAAACCATCATAGAATGTTCAGTTAAAAACCCAGAAGTTCAGGAAGGTATAATCTTGGACCAACATATTTCTGATAAATTGTTAGTAGCTAATTCGATAGTGAAAATAAAAAGTAATAATCGAGTAAACGTATCGATCCTGAATGTATCTGAAAAACCTATTTCAATAAATCCTAATCTCTCTTTGACCTTAATCCCGATAACTAAAAACGAAATATGTTTATCCCAACCTAACGTCAATTGTTATGAGAGAACAAACGAGGTCCTTAAACAATTACGAACTTCCCATTTGAACTCTGAAGAGTCTGAAGTTCTTTACGACATCTGTAGTCAATATGCAGACGTATTCCACCTTCCTGACGATGAACTTACTTCAACTAGTGCCATCAAGCACGAAATCAAAACAAGCTCCTTGCAACCTATAAATGTAAAATCTTACAGATTTCCTGAAGTTCATAAAGACGAGGTCAAAACCCAGATCAGTAAGATGCTAGAACAAAATATAATTCAACCATCTACTTCTCCATGGTCATCCCCCATTTGGATAGTCCCAAAAAAAGTTGATGCTTCAGGCAAAAAGAAATGGCGCATAGTCATTGACTATCGCAAGCTCAATGACATCACAATTGGTGAGAGCTATCCAATTCCCCAAATTAACGAAATCTTAGACCAGCTAGGTAAGAGTAAATATTTCACAACTCTCGACTTAGCGTCAGGCTTCCATCAAATAGAGATTTCAGCTGAGGATGTCCCTAAAACTGCTTTTAGTGTACCCGAAGGTCACTATGAGTTTATCAGGATGCCATTTGGCCTCAAAAATGCCCCTGCAACCTTTCAGAGGCTCATGAACACAGTCCTATCAGGCCTGCAAGGTATACATTGCTATGTTTATTTAGACGATATTGTCATATATTCCTATGATCTTCCATCCCATGTCCAGAAATTATCCCACACATTTGAAAGATTGAGAAAATTCAACCTGAAATTGCAACCAGACAAATGTGAGTTCCTTCGCAAAGAAGTTACTTACCTTGGCCACACTATTAGTGAAGAAGGCTTAAAACCTAACCCCGAGAAAATAAAAGCCGTAGGCGAATTCCCTATTCCAAAATGTCCAAAAGACGTAAAATCATTCCTAGGTTTGGTGTCCTACTATCGTCGCTTCATACAAGATTTTTCTAAACAAGCTAAACCTCTTACATCCTTGTTAAAAAAGGATGTACCATTTGATTGGACTTATAGTCAACAACTAGCTTTCGAAACATTAAAAAATAAGTTAATCTCAGCACCTGTCTTAATATACCCCGACTTTACTAAACCTTTCATCCTGACGTGTGATGCGTCAAATTACGCTATTTCAGCGATACTCTCTCAAGGTGAGGTGGGAAAAGACCGCCCAATCGCTTTTGCCTCACGCACACTAAATAAAGCTGAAACTAATTATAGCGTAACAGAAAAAGAATGTCTGGCTATTATTTTTGGAACAAAAATATTCCGTCCATATCTTTATGGTCACAAATTTAAAATTATAACTGATCATAAGCCATTTAGGTGGCTATTCAATTGCAAAGAACCAGGCTCCAAGCTAGTAAGATGGAGACTAAAACTCGAGGAATACGACTATGAGGTTGAATATAAAAAGGGCAAGATCAACAGTAACGCTGATGCTCTCTCCAGATACCCTGTGAAGTCCATTCAGTCACCAAACACCGCTCACGTACTTACCGACAAAGTACCACCTGTGAGTGTTCCAACTCCGCCTCAGCAACCTGAAGTCCCTCCTGTTGATCCCGAAAGCCCTGGAATACCTGAAATTCCCGACTTACCTGACTTTATTGACTTACCTGAAAATTTTGAGTTACCCGATGACCTCGAACTCCCTGAAGATTTTAACATCCCAACTCCACCTGAAATCCAAAATGACGACGATACTTACCCTAAATGCCTGAAAAAAATAAATAATAAATCTAATCAATTTGATACTATAATTCATGAACATAGTGAAACTCTATTAAAAACAAAATTAAAAACCATTATTATACCAACTTCCATTGACCTTGACGAGTCAAATCCCTATATTTCGGAAGTTATCGATAAAATTTCGGAACCAAACGATATCCTTGAAAAAGAAAGGACATTACATTCTTTTCTCTCTTTCGAAAATAATAATGTAAAATTTTACTTACTTTTTGTAAAAGTCCATCACTTCGATCAGTGCAACTATGAGGATATTTTTAAGAGCCTTAAAAATCTGAAACATGAATTGATTAATGAAAACATATCTGAATTCGCTATAACGGACTTTCGTAATCCGTTTGATTCACATAGTTTTATGAAAATTCATAACATAATTACATACCTATTTCACGCTACTTCAATCACTGTCCATATTTTCAAAAACATTATAATTTATCCCTCACCAACTGAAATCAGCAAAATCCTAAAGGAGAACCATGATATTCCCATTTCAGGTCATTTAGGCTCAAATAGAATGTTGAGTAGAATCCAGGAGAAATATTATTGGCGCAATATGCGCAGAGATGTCGAAGATTATGTCCGAAAATGTGAACTATGTCAAACCAATAAAGCCCTGCGTAGAACCAATCGAGCTCCTATGCAAATCACAACGACATCCACACAGCCTTTTGAACGCGTGTCCCTTGACATTGTTGGACCATTGCCCGAATCAGGCGCGGCCAAGCTCAGGTTCATTTTAACAATTCAGGATGACCTCACCAAATATTCAGCAGGTTATCCCATCCGAAATGCTACAGCAGAAGAAACCGCTGAATGTTTAATCCATTTCATATCCCAGTTTGGTATCCCGAAGACTATTATTACAGATCAGGGAACCAATTTCACAGCGGAACTCTTTAAACAAACCTGTTCCTTCTTGAAAATCAAACAGTTATGGTCCAGCCCCTATCATCCACAAACTCAGGGTGCTTTAGAAAGAAGTCATGCGACGCTGAAAGAATATCTAAAATCTTTCGTCGATGACAACCAAAACGATTGGCCGAGATATGTTTACACGGCAATGTTGACCTACAATACCACAGTCCATTGCACTACTAATTATACACCATATGAATTATTATTTGGTTGCAAACCATTTATACCCACTTCTATTTATGATACAGCATTAGAACCTACTTATCCTAGTTATGTCCGTATACTCCAACAAAGAATGAAACTCTCCAGAGAGAAAGCCGTAGAAAATATTCTTAAATCTAAAATTACGTCAAAAAATTATTATGATAAAAGAACAAGACCTATGAAATATAAAACAGGCGATATGGTGTATATCAAACACCATCCGCGACAGAATAAAGCTCTGTCGCCTATCTGGAAAGGTCCACATAAAGTGATAAAAATTAATGGCAACAATACGTTGACCCTTCTCGTTAATCGCCGTCACGTCAAGTATCACTATGACGAATTAAAGTTGGCGGAAATAAGTGATGTTTAGTTTTTATTTTTATATTATACCTTAATCTAATAAATGTAATTTTAATAAAAAAAAAATATAAGTTAAATATTATGTCTAATATATTTCAGAATATCTACATTCCTGTCTCTTGCAACATCTGATATCATCGAACAAGTCACTGAAAGCCCTGGCGTATACTTCGACCCAATAGGAATTATGAAACAGACTA
Organism: Agrotis clavis; assembly: GCA_954870645.1. Classification (NCBI taxonomy): domain Eukaryota; kingdom Metazoa; phylum Arthropoda; class Insecta; order Lepidoptera; family Noctuidae; genus Agrotis; species Agrotis clavis. Next base: position 15,449,467 of record OX940935.1, read on the forward strand.
GTGACCATATTCATTTACTTGTACCTATAGATATTGGATATATAAGACCCCATATAGATAATATAAACAATGCATTAAAAACTTCTACGCTTTTGTGTCAACAAAACACAATACTTAAAGAATCCGAATGTACAAATATACTACAGCCTCTGGTTTTGCGACTTACCGATATTCTGAAAGACTGCAATGCCATATCTCATTTAACATCTGGGCGAGAAAAGAGATCTGCTTGGTTTGCAGGAGTTGGCTCTCTTTTCAAACAAGTTACTGGCACAATGGACGAAGATGATGCCTTAAGATATAATAACGCCATTCAAACCATAAATAATAATAATATTAAGCTTGCGTCCATTTTAAAAGATAACATCCTTGTAACAAACACGGCTCTTTCCCGTTACAACAAAACTCTTAAAACTATAACCACAAACGAAGTCCGTTTGAATGACGCTATTATTAATCTATCTAGTACTTTTAGTAACCTGTCAATTATATCTAATAAGCTGTATATAAAATCAAAGATGAACGATGTCTACACTGAACTATCATCTTGTCTACTTACTCTGTCATTTAAATTGGACGACCTTGTAAATGCAATGTTATTCGCTAAAACTAATACTCTCCACCCATCGGTCATAACACCAAATCAGTTGTATAATGAATTAATAAATAACGTTAGAAAATTACCTAGTTATGAAGAATTGCCTTTAGATTTAGATTTAGATAGTATTCATGCTTTGATTGATATATCAAAGTTGTCATGTTATTTTGTAAACAATAAGTTAGTCTTTGTAATTAAAATTCCTCTTGTACACTCTTTTGAGTTAGATCTATTTAAAGTTATTCCAGTACCTATACCACACAATATAGAAAAACCAAACTCCTATGCTATGATTGTACCATCCTGTAACTATGTTGGCATTAGTAAAGATAAACTAACATATACCTGTATAAGTAATCTAAAATCCTGTACTGAGCCCGTAAACAGAGTTTATATTTGTGATAACACCGACACACGCTCAATTCAAGAAACACCAACTTGTGAAACTGATATACTAACAAAAATTGTTACAGAAATACCTAAGTATTGTATAACTAAATTAATGTATGGTCAGATAGATATTTGGCAAGAATTGCAAGGAAACAAATGGATATTTGTCCAATCGGAACCAACTAACTCATCCCCTCCCGCGCGCTGTCGAGACGACAACACGTATCGCGTCACACTCGTACATTAAAATCTAAAAAAGGGGTAAAAAGTTCATATTCCGACTTTAAACGAATATCATTGTGTAGTCAATGCTACGTGCTACACGGAACTTCAAACTGTTCTTCAATCCATCAATTTGAATAGAAGATATCAGCAGTTTTCTCAGCACCAACGGCAAGTTTATTCAAAAACTATATGTACACGGCACGGCGCATGAGTCACCGTCAAGCTAGCTGCGGTCAAAGGTGTAGCGACACATCAAGGTCGTCGGGCGTCCTTCGATCGGCAAACATCGTGTGACCCGAAGTACAGCGAACTTGCGCTCTCGAAGAAACTCGGCTACCTGGTTTGGAATTACGACGTGTAGCCGACAGAGAATAACAACATCTGTGTCCTTCATGCTAATCATGCTATAGTGTGCGGTGTAACGGTGCAAGTTGGATATTGTATGTTCTAGCGGCTACTCCTGCGCAGCGCGACTACACTTACAAAAATCACGTAAGTTGTTATAATAATTATACCATTCACAATTAAATACGTAACAGCTGGGCTAGTCTATTTCCGACTAGATAAACTTATTAGGACAAATTGTACACGTAATAGACACGTCTTGTCCTACCGGCTGCCACTATGCTCTCCGGTGTTGCGCGTACCCCGCCAAAGACTCCTACGGCTCACTACGGGTCTGAGCCGAACCTTAACTCGACCACCAGCAAAGATAGTTGTCCCAGTAATGACATGAATATAACCTTAAGGAAAAGGAAACGTGGTGAGGATGAATGGGAGAGAATGGAGGAAATGATGATGGAAATGAAGGGTTTGTTTACTGAATTAGTCTCTAAGCAAAATGCACAAAATGATAAAATGACCTCATTGCAGTTGGCTCTCGAGGACATACGAGCCCAAAATTCTGAAATAAGAATTCAAAATAACGGAATCCAGAGGTCAGTAGATTTCTTATCAGCAAAGTATGATGAAGCTTTAACGGAAATAAATGGTCTGAAGGCAGAATGTAGCCGATATGAAAAACGTTTAGTAGCACTCGACGCGAAGATAGACTTCTTGGAAAAACAACAAAAAGCACCATCCCTAGAATTTAAAAATCTTCCGACATCAACTCTAGAAACTCGTGAATCCCTAACTGATACAGTACTCAAACTGAGCCACATCGTAAATAAACCCGTGTCTCCTTCAGAAATAAAAAACATCTTCCGTTACAAGAGCAAGTCCGACACAGTGGGCACAGTTATGGTTGAATTTACATCAACGACTATCAAAGAGCAATTTTTAAAGTCAACAAAAGAATATAATAAAATCCACTACGAAGATCGGCTTAATACCACACATCTAGAAAATACCGGTCCTAAATTGCCCATATATGTCAATGAAGTCCTGACAACTATGACCAGACGCTTGCACTACCTTGCACGAGAAATAACGAAGGAATCTAAATATCATCAATGCTGGATAGCTAATGGCAAGGTATATATACGCGAGCAAGACGGCATGCCCAGCAGACTTATTAAGTCCGAAGAGGATCTCGTGAAACTCCGTAGGAAAAATTGACTAGATATGTGTTTACCGTTGCATGATATTTTTATTGTTCAAACCCTATTTTCGTTACTTTTAAATGGTATTCTAAAAGAACATAAATTTAAACCTAAAAATAATTTGTCATATTTATATTACCCTGTACATCTTAGCTTATCACTAACAATAACTATAATTACACTATACAATACAAACACTACACATAAAACTCTGTTGTCTACACTTCACATCATTATCACGGACAAACCTAATAGGGGATCAAACTTATTAAATCAATGCCAACTAATATCTTATAGTGGCTATATAAGCGTGAGTTATTACTCTCAAGAATTAGCGTATCTCATAGAAATGTCAAACCGGGAAAACTTCAAATAAAATTCGATAACACTCAGCAAAATTTTAATAATATAGATGCCGTCTCTGTGTCGGATTCTTCGACCTGTGAACTAGAAAATTGTATTCCATCAAAAGTCATTCCCAAGCAATCATTTAAAATTATTAATCAAAATATAAGAAGTATAAATAAAAACATAACAGGCTTTATGACCACACTAGCTAGGACGAAAGTTGACTGGGACATTATCGTATTGACCGAGTGTTGGCTCCCTAACGCACAAAGAATTCCGGAATTATCGAATTATAACCATTTCCAAACTAGAAATAATTGTACGCAAAATGAAGGTGTAGTAGTCTACGTTCATAATCGGTTGCAGTGCGTTGTTGAAGAGCCACCATTCTTGGAAGCAAACTGTCTCAAGGTAAAAATTGATGCTAATACTGTACTCTTAGCACTATATCGTCCTCCAGGTTATAAAGATACAACAAATTTTCTTAACTCGCTTAACGATACATTAAACGGTCTAGCTCGTAATAGCAATATAATTATTACAGGCGATATCAATATAAATATTTATGAGCAGTGCCATGATTCTATTAAATACACGTATTTAAACTTGCTGGCCGCACATGGCTTACTACCTGCACATACACTACCTACGCGACAAAATGCATGCCTAGATCACATTATACTGAAAACACGTCTACCAGCTTCAACAGTAGTGGCACACTCAGCGTTAACTGACCACGATACAGTTATGTTATTCTTATCGAAACGCTTGCGTAGGGAAACTGTGAATTCATATTCTACCCGAATTAATTACGTTCAACTAGACGCTGACATAAAACGACTAGATTTTAGTGACGTTTATGAATCGCAAGATCCACATGAGGCAGGTGAAACCTTGACTCGTTTAATTAGGGACGTAATCAGCCTTCACTCCAAGGTAGTTAAACGGCCAAATCGCAAACAAATATTAAAACCGTGGATTACTCCTGGATTATTGCGATGTGTCCGACATCGAGACAGATTGCATAGACAATTTAAACAGGCACCTGAAAACGACATTTTAAAGCTTACCTTCACGAGATACAGGAACTATTGTAATAAATTATTAAAAAACATTAAGACAGAATTTGAAAAAAACGAGTTTAGAAATGCTGGTAAAAACCCTAAACAAATATGGAAAGCGATAAATAGCATCTCAGGTAGGTTATCTAAAAAAGAAAACACGTCTTCACACTTATTAGCTTCGTCAACAACACCACAACTTTCCGTAAATCATATTAACGATTACTTTGCAAAAATAGGTGAAAAGCTAGCAAAAAATATCAAATGTGCACCCTCAACTTCGCAAAGGCCTAACTTTGTTACCCCATCTCAGTCTATGGTAATGCTACCAACAGACGAGGAAGAGGTAACCAGAATATTAAAATCGCTCCGTAGTAACTGTGCTGCGGGTTGGGATGGAATAGGTAGTGAACTTTTAAAGAAACATGAAATTACCATTGTACCACCACTGACCTATGTATGTAATCTTGCCCTTTCCTCGGGAAAATTTCCCAATGTCTTTAAAAAAGCCATAATTCATCCGGTTTACAAGGGTGGGGACAGAGACCGTGTTGATAATTATAGACCTATAGCTGTTCTCACTGCTTTTTCCAAAATCCTAGAACGGGTCATGAACGTCAGACTTGTAAATTATTTGGAAAATAACAATCTGATTGTACCTACGCAATATGGTTTTCGCACAGGCAAATCTACCTCTGATGCCGTTCATGACCTGACGGACCATATCGCCACAAAAATGGATGGTGGGGAGAAGGTTCTGGGGATATTTTTGGATCTAGCAAAGGCTTTCGACACGGTTTCTGTTCCGAATCTTGTACGTAAGATGGAAAGTTTGGGTATAAGAGGAATTTCGCTGGATCTACTTAAGGATTATTTGAGTGAGCGTACACAGAGAGTGAAAATAGAAAATTTTATCAGTGAGGAAGAAACCCTAAATTACGGAACGCCCCAGGGAAGTGTACTTGGTCCTACCTTATTCCTCATTTATATGAATGACCTGGGCACGCTCACTCTTCCCAAGGGCAAAATCATAAGTTTTGCAGATGACACAGTCCTCTTGTTCACAGGAGTTTCATGGCAGGATGTTTACGAGCAAGCACAGCTGGGGTTCAATATTGTATCAAACTGGCTACAGAGTAATCTGTTGTCTTTAAATATTGCAAAAACATGCTACATGACATTTAGCTTAAAAAACAACGCATCGAACAGGTCACTTCCACAAGCTATTGTCTCTCACTCCTGCCCAGAACCACGATCCCGAAATTGTACTTGTACACCACTTTCAAGGACTGATAAAGTGAGGTACTTGGGAGTGATCATTGATAACAACCTCAGGTTCCAAGAGCATATAAACACACTTAGTAATAGATTGCGTAAACTAATATTCGTATTTAAAACTCTCAGATGCGTAGTTGATAAAGATACCCTAAAATCGGTGTACTATGCTTTGGCTCAGTCAATAGTAACCTATTGCATCACTTCTTGGGGTGGCGCTCCTAAAACTACTCTGCTTGAACTAGAGAGAACACAAAGAGCCATTCTGAAAGTGTCGTTCTTCCGGCCATATCGGTACCCGACTGAACAGTTGTACAAAGAGAGTAAGGTCTTGACAGTGCGCCAACTGTTCATTCTACATATCCTGCTCAAACAACACAAACTGTTGGTATATGATCCATCCAAGGCCAGTGGAAAGAGACGCTTTGATCCTGTGCAGCGTCAACGTCATAAAACAACTTTTGCTAAGCGTTTCTTTTGTCATCTAGGCGGATATTTGTACAATCGGATCAATAAGATATTACATATATTTAATCTTACTAATGTGACTTGCAAAAAGAAGCTAATTGAATGGTTATTAAACTTAAATTACGATGACACTGAACAAACTATTACTAATAATTCATAAGCTTATTCTCTTCTAATTATTTCCCCAAACTAAAACATATTTACCATGCTCACACACATATCTACTTAAACACATACACACAAACATAACTAACTTCATACACAAACACTATACACATATACAGTGACAAACACATGCCAAACACACACACTTATAGGGATACATAACACAAATTACATGACTAACAGTTCTATACTTTGTTACTTACTACACTCGTCAGCGCTAGTGTATAGTTTGAGGTATTGTAAAAGATAATGGGTGGGAACCTGGTGTCCTGAAACACAGGCTACGAGCCTAGCTTAGGCACCAGTCTCCCACAATATATGATTTTAACTATATTTCTGTCTCAAAACTGTTGTTCTGAATACTGTATATTGTGGTGAGAAATAAAGAATTTATTATTATTATTATTATTATTATAACTAAACTTTCTGTACAGTGTAAATCTGATTTAATAGAGTTCAAAATATTGGGTACTGGTATACTTAATATTCGACCTAATTGTACTGCTTATTGTAGAAATAAACAACTGTTCGGAAGGAACAACATTGACATAAACGTCAAAACTGTAGTTTCCGATTTTAACCTAATTAATGAAGCCTGTTGTAATCTAGAAAAGTTTAACATATCAAAGCCTAAATTGTTATCTTCTAAATTATCAAATATAGACTTAGAAAAACTACCTAGCGTTATCAACAACCAAATGTTGTCAGATGTTGATAAGATAATAAATAATCCTAATACTAACCTAATTGAATATAGTTCTCACTATCCACTTTTGACTTACCTTGTATTCATCCTAATTTTAATTTTTATTAGTTATAAACTTTGTAAGAAGTTTGGAAAATATTCTGGCTGCAAAACAAAACCTAAATCACAAAACGATAACACCTCTGATAACGACCCGGACACCGAACCAATTCCTCTTCCAAGGCTAAGAATAAATTCGTAACTTTCCATGAAAACCGTAAAGTTCCTCTTAAACGGGGGGTTGTTACATCCCTACAATACACCCTTAAGTGCCTAGTCAGCACCACATCATCAGTCCTATCCAGACTTAGTGCATTAGCCAGGTAATAGCATCAGTTCGGGTTGAGACTCCTACCGGATAGGTCGCGAGCCAGAATATTGACCAAGTTTCCCTTTTCTTCAATATTATGTGCTTTCAATAAATTTATCTTATTAATATTCGATAATCGTTTTTTTTAAAAGGGATTTATAAAGTGTGTCCTAACAGAACGTAGGAGTTTAACTTAGCCTAATACTTTATAATTTATTAAGTCTTCTGCGTGCTAATATCATTATCATCTGCCTTTTCCCAATTATATTGGGGTCTGCTTCCAGTCAAACCGGATGCAGCTGAATATCAGTATTTTACGTGGAGAGACTGCCTATCAGACCTCCACAATCCAGTAAGTGGGTAATACGATACCCCATGGTAAGACTAGTTGTCAGATTTTTAAAGCTTCCATCAGTACCCTTAGCACGAGTTTTCAGTATTTGGGACGTAAAGTAAACTGGAACTTTGACAATTTCAAATTGACAATTTTGAAGGAAAAAATTAGTTCCTTCTTCGCACACCAGAGGCGCTGTTCCATTTTTTCATACAAGAAACGCTGTAAATACTGGAAAGACGCTGTAAAGTAAATGAGTGAAAATTCGTGCTTAGGGTACAGTAATGACTGTCAAAGATCTACAAATGACAGTCGGGACCGTCATGACAAAAAAACAAAAACCGTCTGCCATACTTTTTTTCATACAATTTCTATGATTGTAAAAATATATTTTTTTATTTGAGACCGTTAATTACCATTTTCCTAAAACATCACAACCGTACCGGTTTTTGTGCTCTACACCTCCTAGCTTGGGGTGCTAAGACAGGAAACCTCCACGTGCGCCCGTGGACTGGAGTTCCCTCTCGGATACGTCCGGGGGGAAGACCAGTTTTTCGGGCCGGTGCACCCTGGGATGCGGGCAAAAACTCTTCCTTAGGCACTGTATGCCTAAGGGGTCTCTTTGCCCGTATGCGAATAGCCTGTCTTGTGGACGCTCCAACGCGTGTCCCTCTGATCAGCAGAGGGCACAGCGTCGGAGCGGGCTTGCGGACGGTGAGTAGTGGGTAGCTCGCCGTCCGACCAAGGACCAAGCCCGGGTCGGAGGCGCGTCGTGTTTCGCGCCAAATGCCTGCTGGGGTCGCGACTTTTTCTTAACCCAGGTTACCGTGGCCCCGGAACGTAAAGGGCATCCGAAGGAACACGGGTGGATTTTAGTCAGTAAGAGTCTGACAGTCCCTTCCGTCCCACCCAGGGCGGGAGGACTCATTTGATGATTTTACCACCTTAAAAAAGAAAAAAAAAAAAATAAAAAAAAAAAAAAAAAAAAAACACCTCCTAGCTTTTGACCAAATTTTTCTCTGTTAAAAAAAGTATATGAATGTTTGAAGAAGGGTACATTCTGCGAAAGGGACATTTTGCGAAAGGAACATTTTGCGAAATGGGACATTCCGCGAAAGGTACATTTTGCGAAATGGACATTCTGCGAAAGGGACATTTCGCTACCTGTCGACATTTTGCGAAAGGGACATTTTGCGCCTGAGCCCCACAGAACAACACCGGCCAAGCGTGGCTTAACCCGGAAGAACGGCCTGTGCCACTATAATTATTTGGCTTATCTTAAAATTAATAACGAATAAACGAAGTTTACGCCCTCGTAAATTTCAGAACGTCATAAAGAAAAAATACGAAATCTTTTTTTTTGGTAATAAAACATTAGTTTGATTCCGTCCATTTCGTTTATATGCCGCCATTTTTATCTGGAATGTTCCATTCAAAATATTTTATTTTTATACGGGTATACCTGAATAAATTGTTGGATGTTGCCTCAGGTGTGATATGTATATTTATGGGTTATTCCTTTGTATTTCAATTATATCTCATAGTTCTCTTACCTATTACTATGATATAACTAGGATTTTTCTTTTCCTTACATAGGTAAATTATTGACATAATACTTCAAGTAAGCTATACGGCCATTAACGCAAAATTTATACTAGGGTCTCAGATAAAATCTCGCCATGAATATTATTATCCCCCATTATTAATTTTTCACAATAAATCATTAACTGTTCTCTCATGTTTAATTTTGTTTCAAGTCAAAGCAGACTTGTTACTTGTATAACTTCCTGATTTATCTGTTTCCACTTGAAATTATTCCTAACTTAATATTAAAGAACAAGGTTCAAAAATGTATGGACACCGTCCCCACCCTTGTAGCACCTTAAAACCTATGTTAATCGAAGGATCATAACCGTCTTATCATTTTATTGTTCTACGGCGAAACTAAAATGTGCATCCGAAAAAAGTTATATGGACATGAAGGAATCGGATTCAGTCACAAACAGGGTTGGCATGATTAAAACAATTTGTTTTAAAACACATGTTTAAAACAGTGTTTAAAACAGTTTGAAATTAAACAGCGTTTTTTATTACATGTTTAAAAACAAAGATTAAAACAAGTTTTAAAACATTGTATAAAACAGTACGAAAAAAAACATGTTTTAAAACTACTTTTCATGTCGCAATCTATACATATAATAAAACTGTAGAAAAATCGTTTTTGTACATCAAAATAAAATCCAAAAAAAATTGCTAGGGTGTTGAAGGACAACCAACAGAACCCATTTCCAGCATTTTTAGAATTTTTGTCTGTTTGTCTGTTTGTCGGTTTGTCGGTTTGTCTATTTGTGGCTCCATCACGTAAAATGTACAAGGGCAATGTAGATAACCTTTATACACAACGATCGAGCGTAACTTGAGGACTAATTTAGTTTTTGTTTCATTGCAATCGGTTAAGTCTATCAAAAGATATTTGAATTTAAAGTGTTCCAGACCCAGAAGTAAAATTACGGTCAGTTTACACCGAGACGCGTAGTTCAGTAGCGCGATCTAGCTTGGAATAGAAAAACTACATACCTATTCAAATATGGTGTGGACTGGAGGAGTGGAGTGGTTTGGAGTGGAGTAGAGTAGAGTAGAGTAGAGTAGAGTGTAATGGAATAGAATGGGATGGTTTGGGATGGAATGGAAAGAAAGAAAAGGTTTTTATTAGACTCACACTAGAATGGGAATGAGTGGGATGGAGTGGGATGGAGTAGGATGGAGTGGGATGGAGTGGGATAGAATCGGATGGAGTGGGATGGATTAGAATGGAGTGCGATGTAGTGAGATGGAGTGGGATGGAGTGGGATGGAGTGGGATGGAGTGGGATGGAGTGGGATGGAGTGGGATGGAGTGGGATGGAGTGGGATGGAGTGGGATGGAGTGGGATGGAGTGGGATGGAGTGGCATGGAGTGGGATGGAGTGGGGATGGAGTGGGATGGAGTGGGATGGAATCGGATGGAGTGGGATGGATTAGGATAGAGTGGGATGTAGTGGGATGGAGTGGGCTGGAGTGGGATGGAGTGGGTTGGAGTGGGATGAAGTGGGATGGAGTGGGATGGAGTGGGATGGAGTGGGGTGGAGTGGGATGGAATGGGATGGAGTGGGATGGATTAGGATAGAGTGGGATGTAGTGGGATGGAGTGGGTTGGAGTGGGATGGAGTGGGTTGGAGTGGGATGGAGTGGGATGGAGTGGGGTGGAGTGGGATGGAGTGGGATGGAGTGGGATGGAGTGGGATGGAGGGGGATGGAGTGGGATGGAGTGGGATGTAGTGGGATGGAGTGGGATGGAGTGGGATGGAGTGGGTTGGAGTGGGATGGAGTGGGTTGGAGTGGGATGGAGTGGGATGGAGTGAGATGGAATGGGTTGGAGTGGGATGTAGTGGGATGGAGTGGGATGGAGTGGAATGGAGTGGAATGGAGTGGGACTGAGTGGGATGGAGTGGGATGCAGTGGGATGGAGTGGGATGGATTAGGATGGAGTGGGATGTAGTGGGATGGAGTAGGATGAAATGGGCTGGAGTGGGATGGAGTGGGATTGAGTGGGATGGAGTGGGATGGAGTGGGATGTAGTGGGATGGAGAGGGTTGGAGTGGGATGAAGTGGGTTGGAGTGGGTTGGAGTGGGATGTAGTGGGATGGAGTGGGATGGAGTGGGACTGAGTGGGATGGAGTGGGATGGATTAGGATGGAGTGGGACTGAGTGGGATGGAGTGAGATGGAGTGGGATGCAGTGGGATGGAGTGGGATAGATTAGGATGGAGTGGGATAGAATCGGATGGAGTGGGATGGAGTGGGATGGATTAGAATGGAGTGCGATGTAGTGAGATGGAGTGGGATGGAGTCGAATGGAGTGGGACTGAGTGGGATGGAATGGGATGGAGTCGGATGGAGTGGGATGGAGTGGGATGGAGTAGGATGGAGTGGGATGGAGGGGGATGGAGTGGGATGGAGTGGGATGGAATGGGATGGAATGAGATAGAATGGGTGCTCTAATCCAATAGCAATTCTTCTGAATCTGAACGACAGAGGGCGTTTATTATAATCACCTCAAATATTCTTGAAAAATAAATTCTAAATACAGGGATTATATGAAAACGATATGATTTATAAAAAACGTGGCGAGAATTAAGCGCTTCGCACTAAAAAATACATTGTTAAATTCCGACATCCACGCGAACGAAGTCGCGGGCACAGCTAGTAACTGAATATAAAAGGAAAATAAAATAATAAGTATTTGAGCCTGAATAGTTTAACATAAAACCAATCGAGTCACTATTGCTGTTATATTTTTGAACTTTCAATGGCATTGTAATTGACTTAATCATTTTTTTTTATAAAACTTTGCCCCACACTAGGAATATCTACTGTGTCGTGGGTGCGTTTACAAACATATAAACTCAAACATGCCGCCAACATTATTTTTATGTTAGTATGTAGGTATTTAATAATAATATAATAATAATAATAAGCGTTTATTTCTCCTCACACATACATACATTTACAATAATAATTGTGGTTGCACTTTGTAAGTTACATTCTCATACATAAATGTGAGGAGCTGGTGTCTGATTTAGGTTAAGCCCTGTATTACAGATCACCAGGACCCCACCCCTTGAAACATTGACAAACATTTTTGTGCAGTACTAAAAATACGGTATACGAGTAAGAGGAGATACACTGAGTAACTCAATTTTTAACTAATAATAAACTCAATAGTTGAATTTATAACCTTTGTCTGTGTGCGTGTGTGGGTGTGTGAGTGAGCGTGTTTGTTGTGTGTGTCTGTGTGTACGTGTGAACGTGTAAGAGTTCTTCGGTGTGTTGTTACAGATATTTTAATAGGTTTTCGGTATCTGCATAACTTAACTTCTGTAAACATTCCTGAACCAGTATTTTGCACCTGCATTTCGAGAGTGGATAAATAGATAAGATCTTGTTTAATTTATTGTATAGGTTCGTGCTTTGATAACAGAAGAAGTGATGCGAGAAATTAGTGTGAAAACGTTCCGTTTCGCAGATCCTATCCTTTCTGCGGATGTTTGTAGCTTTATCGGGTTCATAGTGCATTTGGGAGTGCATTTTTACGATGGTATAACATATATATAACTGTCGAACCGTTAAGACTTTAGTTAGTTTATAAACATCTACAGTGGGATGGAAGAATGAAAGAAAATTTGCTACCTTTAATATCGATCTTTGTGCTCTTTCAACCTTCAGGAAGTGGGTCTTCGCAGAACCTCCCCACGACGTGATATAATATGTCAGTTGGGACTGGCACAAAGCCATATATATAGACTTTATCTGTTCTTTGTCGGCCACTTGTCTCAAGTTCCTGAAAATTGTCATAAGTTTTCGTACTCTCGCTGAAAGCATATCTATATGACAGTGAAAGTTAAGCTTCTCATCAATCATAATGCCAAGATATTTGAGTGTCGAAGTTTTTTGCAAATTTGGACATGTACAGTTAGGGACAACCTGATTGCAAATGTGGGATATAATGCTCTTTTTTACAGGCGATTTAGTACCTATGGATTTTATGGAAAAAGTCATATATTTAGTTTTATCCACGTTTAGGGTTAGGACATTATTATTTAGCCAAGAAGTAACTGAATTAAATCCGTTTTGCGCATTTGAAAATACTTCATCCCATGACTCTCCGCGGAAAAGCAGCGCGGTATCATCGGCAAAAGTTATAATTTTTGCATTCGGGAGCTCTAGTTGGCAAAGATCATTAATGTAGATGAGAAATAATGTGGGGCCCAGGATACTACCCTGTGGCACACCATAATGGACTGGGATCTCATCACTTTTAACATTATTGATCTCTACACATTGAGTGCGGTTGGATAGATAACTCTCAAAGAGCTTTAACTGCTGGCCTCTGACCCCAACGAGTTCAAGTTTTCTTATCAGAATTGGGACAGAGACTGTGTCAAAAGCCTTCGCTAAATCTAAGAAGATGGCAATGGTTTTCTTTTTGTTGTCAATGTTTTTTACTAAATAGTTTGTTAATTCATGAACTGCGTCAGATGTAGATTTATTTGCTCTGAAACCAAACTGTGACTGGGATAATAGTGAGTTTTCTTCTAAGAATTTAACTAACCTCTTATTAATTAGGCGTTCTAAGATTTTGGACAATGAAGAGAGAATCGAGATAGGCCTGTAGTTATTGACACAGCCTCTGTCACCAGTCTTGTGAATCGGATGAATTCTAGACCTCTTGAAAGCCAAGGGGAACACTCCAGTTGATAGGGATAAATTACAAATGTAGGATATCGGTTCACTTAAAAGGTCTCGATTTCTTATTAAAATATTTCCTGGAATCTTATCCAAGCCAACGGCACTGTCAGATTTTAGGTTGAACATAAGAGATTTCACTTCCTCCACGTCAGTAGGCAGAATAACAAAAGATTTGGGATTAGATTTCAACGTCACTTTTCCTAAATCAGGATTATTTGTTGTAATGATAGTGTCAGCCAAGATTTTCCCCACATTAGCAAAATAATTGTTAACATTGTTAATGGACTGCAATGGATTGTCAGTGGAAATCAATTCGGTTGCACTCTGTTTTAATTTAGCAGTATGCGTTATTTCTTTAATAGTTTTCCATAACTGTTTACTGTCTTTCCCTGCACTCTGAAGCTGTTGTTTTTCATAATTCTGTTTTAGTTTTTTCAATAGTGAGCAACAGAAGTTTCTATATCTCTTGTATGTGACATGGATGATCTCATTTTTCGGATCATTTTTATGTTTTTTGTATAATTTATCCCGGTTCCTAATACATTTCAAAATGCCTGCTGTTATCCAAGGTTTTAGAATTTTTTTCCGCCTACTTATTTTAATTTCTTTGGAATTTGATAAAATTATTGTGCGTATTGACTTTATTAAATATTCTGTGGCATCATTCACGTCTGTCATTGAGTATAATGGACTAAAATCTATGTTTTTGAGATCCTTAGAGAGATCATCATAATTTATACGGGTTGAGGTTAAGGCAGGTTTAGATTTCTGACAAGCCGCAATATAAAGGGCCACACTATTATGGTCTGTAAGGGTTGTTTGGAGAATGAGACAATGGGCGCTTTGAGTTGTCTTTAGTAATACGTGATCGAGGCATGTTTTATTGTGTGTTGGGAGTGTGTGTCCTGGAGAGATACCGTGAAATGCCAACATCTCCAGGTAGAAATTTGAGGAGGGGTCTACACTATTTTCTCCTATGTCAATGTTTATATCGCCCACGATAATTATATTTTGACAAGATGTGTATTTCATAAGTATATTGTTGAGTGATTCTATAAAGTTTCCAATATTTTTATTACCAGGGCGACGATAGATTGCCAAGAGGACAGTGCTTTTATTTGGTTTTAATATTATACAATTTGCATCTGATATTTGCAAATCTTCTACTTCGGCTATTAAATCATGCCTATGATAAACTACTACTCCTTCATTTTGGGTTATGTTGTTGTCAGAAGCGAGGTGAGAGTAGCCGTCTAGATTTCATTCAATCAAACAAATATCTAAGTACCAGGATTTGTATGGGACAAGATAGCACCTATTTTTGAAACATTATCATAATAATTTCAAAACAATTAAAATTGTAACAATTTTAATTAATAAACAACATTAGTCATAAATAAAAAAAACCGGCCAAGTGCGTGTCGGGCCACGCACAGTGTAGGGTTCCGTAGTTGCCCAGCAAAATACTTATGCGAACTAACTAAACTGAGTCGCTGAATTTAATTTTAAAAAGAAGAATTTTCAAAATCGGTCCAGGAGTCTTTGAGAAATCGGGCAAAATACATTAAAAAAAAGATTACGACGAATTTAGAACCTCCTCCTTTTTTTGAAGTTAGTTAAAAATAGTTGACGATAAAAACCTACCTATCCCCAAAAAACATACCGTAAAACATACCTATTAAAGCTGTAAAAATAAAGTTGACAAACTTACATTTGCAGTTGAATAACATGTTCTCCGATACATTTTGTTTAAGAAAAATATTATCCAAGTACATTTTATAAGTTGGTCGACTATTACTCGTAAAGTTGTAAAGCCTACTAAGTCATGACAATTTTCTTTTAAACTTCGTTATATATACTACTACTGTGAATTTTCTCACACCCCCACACATAACCGTTTAGCTGGTAGAGGGGGGGGACACTCGAGTCGAGCAAAATTTAGCACTTTAAAGCTTAATATTTCACAAACCAATGTTTTTATCAAAAAATTGTTAATGGAAACTGTCAATATTTTTTAAAGACCTATTTAATGATACCCCACACTATGGGGTACGCGAGAAAAAAAAATAACATCCCCACTTTACGTGTACAGGAGATACCCTAAAAAAAAATATTTTACGAGATTTTATTTTACCACTTTTTCGGCACAACAAATCCATATATTTACACCAAATTATAGCTCTCTAGTACTGTGCGTCTCTGAGCTAAGCTGCGGACAGACGGACGGACGGACGGACGGACGGACGGACGGACATGGCGAAACTATAAGGGTTCCTTGTTGACTACGGAACCCTAAAAACGTAAACTTCGATCCCTAATGTCGGCTGTCGAAAGAAATTTGGTAATTCCCCTATTTTTTAGACATATAAGTAGATCGGTGTTTCTCGGTCCATTGTTCATAAGGTAAAGCCCCGCACCGTGGCGCGGGGATATACGCGGGGAACAATGAACTATTCTACGAACGAATAGGAGGCGCGCCGCCTGTCCCGCTAGGAAAGTCCCTACGTGTCGCCCAATATAAAATCAACATTAGAACATACCTACCGGGTGAATGTGAAGCGTTTGATTACGCAACATACAAATAAATGTTATCTATTGATCGTTTTTTTTGTAAATATTTAATTTATTAGGGCGAGTTTATAAAGATCTAGCCTAGAAAAGAAACATAGTCGAATTAATTTGAAATAATGCCCTAAACTAAAAAAAAAAACAAAAAAAACACTTGTTTAAAACATTTTGAACTGTTTGTTTTATATAATTTAAAAAAAACTGTTTTTTTTCCAACCCTGGTCACAAAACTATGTTCCCGATCACGATGGTTTTCTCTTTAATTATTACCGTGGAATGATTTTGTCCGTTCGTGGCTGATTGAGAAGTTAGCGGCTAAATAATTACAGCCGTACAGGGCGATCATTTAGGTTAAGCCGCGCTTACTGAGGTCGGTCTGTGGATGGGTACAATCTGTCATTGTAGTTTCCTCCGTGCCTCGGAAAGCACGTAAAGCCGTTGGTTCCGGCCATCATTGTAGATCTTTGACAGTCTTTACAGTCAGCAGCTCTCAAATCTGACCACCAGTGTTACCATGGGGTACCCAGTCACTGGGTTATGGAGGTCCGATAGGCAGTCGCTCTATGTAAAATACTGATATTCAGCTGCAACTGGTTCAACTGGAAGCCGACCCCAATATAGTTAGGAAAAGGCTAGGAAGATGGTGGATGATTTTGTTCGGAGTTTTCAAACAACTCTTTGGAACTAAATGGTGACTTCCGTACGGAAACAACTCACAGAGCAGAAAAAAGTTCAATGAAGAGTTCTAATGAATATCGTTATTGTGAAGTAATCATTAACCGTTTTTAGTAGTATTCAAATAAAAATATCTTTTTAAATACAAATAAAATCGTTACTTTTTATCACAACAAATACCTACATTACTGGGTGTCATCACACATCACTACGAGGTTCGCTCGGAGGATATGGTGCAGGTCTACCCTTGGGCAGAGCATCACCGTGTCCTCACGACGGCGATAGGCGTGCCAGCGAAGGAGGAGGCAGGCTTCGTGAGGGACAGGACAGCTCGATCCCACAACCGAAAAAGGTATTTGTTGTGATAAAAAGTAACGATTTTATTTGTATTTAAAAAGATATTTTTATTTGAATACTCCTAAAAACGGTTAATGATTACTTCACAATAACGATATTCATTAGAATTCTTCATTGAACTTTTTTCTGCTCCGTGAGTTGTTTCCGTGCGGAAGTCACCATTTAGTTCCAAAGAGTTGTTTGAAAACTCCGAACAAAATCATCCACCACCTTCCTAGCCTTTTCCCAACTATATTGGGGTCGGCTTCCAGTTTATTCAGATGCAGCTGAATATCAGTTTACATAGAGCGACTGCCTATCGGACCTCCACAACCCAGTAACTGGGTAATACGATACCCCATGCTAAGACTGGTGGTTAGATTTTAGAGCTTCTGACTGTAAAGACTGTCAAAGATCTACAATGATGGCCGGAACCAACGGCTTTACGTGCTTTCCGAGGCACGGAGGAAACTACAATGACAGATTGTTACCCATCCACAGACCGACCTCAGTAAGCGCGGCTTAACTCGAATGATCGGCCTGTACGGCTGTAATTATTTAGCCGCGGGCTTCTCAATTAGCCACGAACGAACAAAATCATTCCACGGTCATAATTAAAGAGAAAACCATCGTGATCGGGAACATAGTATTGTGACTGAATCCGGTTCCTTCATGTCGATATAACTTTTTTCGGACGCACATTTCAGTTTCGCCTTAGAACAATAAAATGATAAGACGGTTATGATCCTTCGATTAACATAGGTCTTAAGGTGCTACAAGGGTGGGGACGTTTTGGGCATTGTTCTTTATTACGGAACTTTCTGCCATCTGAAAATATTAGTCCAGTGAGATGAAAGAGATGACATGTTTCGCAATAAGGTATAAATTGCACTGCAATTATCCCAAAAACTGTAGTTAAAACATCTAACATAAAATAAACTTTTTACAAACAATTACCGACCCTATATCACCAGTCATTAAAAACATTCCTCCCCAGATAATTTACCGGGACAGAACGACAAAACAAACGAGATTCACAGAGCTTAGTCACGGTCTAAGGCGTCTGTCCCATTGACGACGAGAAGCGGGTAGCTTTCAACTATGTATTTTGTAATTTAAAAATGTACACTAGATGTAGGACCCACATTGATAAGAGCAAGCATGATATATTTTCATACTTGGATACTTTATTAAAATTCCACCCTGATCCTTCAGTTGCTCTTTGCGTTACAGGGTTACTGTTACCTTCACAGATAGTCCCTCAAGATGCTCACTGGTCATACAAATTAAAAAATCCTTTTTTAATGTCAATTTTACTTATGACAGTCGCTCAAAGTGCCCGCCTGTCCTTCACCATTTCCTATTTAATTGTTTTGTCTGGGAAGATGAAGACTTGCAACTGCCTGAGCTCGCATAATCATCATCATCATTTGCATCCATGGCGCAATTCAGAGAAAGCGAAGGGTCTGAGCTATACAGTGTTGTTCACAAATCAAGCTGATCTTCTAGCCGCTTCCTCCACCCGCTTCTCGCTAATCGCTGGCAATAGAACAAGTACCTTAGCCGCAGCCTAAGAGCGACCATCGCAAATGCAGTGTAATGAAGTGCCACAGTGCATTCTTTTGGCAGCTGAAAATTGAAGGTTTCATGTAACTAGATCCAAAAATAGGTCTCTGCTTTATTCATTTAGTTCGGAGCACAGAAAACACGAAATGTTTGCATTGCTTTGAGTTCCGAGGGGTGTTAATTAAATGGGCGGATGAAACAATCTGTCTGTCTGTGCATTGGGTTACATAAGTTTTACTAGGTAGATAAAATTCGTTTTATCCGTTCACTATATTTAAAGCGTACTGGATAAAAGTGGTTTTATTTTGGTGGTTTCTAAGTTAATGTTTCCCATTAAAATACCCAGAAAGTATCGAGAAACTTTGTAAAAATCCTTTAAATAAATAAAAATACCTGCATATTATTTCGTCAGATAAAATCTTCACCAAAGATTTCAGGGACATTTTCCAATTTAAAGGAACGTCAGAGGAAGCCATCGGTTTCCCAACACTACATCGCAGTTGGAACGGTATAATATTTTCATAAAATATCGCATTAGAATATTGAATCATAGGCGATATGCTAAATTCAGGTTAACGTACAGCGAATAATTTTCAGAAACCTGCAATATTTCATCAAACCTAACCAAGGTAAGAATAAAATACGTTTTGCGTTTTTTCCTTTAACGATAGGAAATATTCGTGTCCACCCAGTCACCTCCCAGAAAGGTGCCGCAGGCGTCAGTTTTTTTTTTACGGCACGTTTGGTGCCGTGGCCTAGCAACCGACTGTTGAGCGGCGTGTTCCGGGTACGATTTCCACACGAAACAAATACTGATATGATCTACAAGTAGTTGTTCCGGGTCTACCTTTTATTCATGCGAGTTTTAATGCTAAACTTATAAATTTTAGTGGAAGGAGTGGAGGGAGGCCTTTGCCCAGGAATGGGACACAGAGTAGGCTCTTAAAAAAAAAAAATACCTTAGCCGACACAGAGCAGTGGTGACCCAGTGGTATCGGTCCCGACTTACGAATCGTAGGTCGTGGGTTCGATCCCCGCCAGGCGCATTACTTTGTGCAATCTATTTCATCACCACTGCTCTCAAAACGGTGAAGGAAAACATCGTGAGGAAACCGGTTAGAACTAAAAAATCGAAGACCATTGTGACATCTACCAACCCGCAATGGGCCCGCGTGGTGGATTATGGCCCACTCCCTCTCACAGATAGGAGGCCTGTGTCCCAGCAGTGGGAACATTATAGGCTGATGATAAACCTTAACTACTAAGTTAAAAACATACAAAGTCATCGCATAAAATGGTATTATAGACTTCCTGGGGATCTAAAACGTGATTTTACGTTTTGTAACGTTAACAGAGACTTTGACGTTAATTTTATTGAAAAACGTAGTCTTTTGTTCCATACTAGACGCGCTTTTTCATAAATAACAGTAAATACTTCAAGTACGCAATACATATTATAAAATACGGAAATCTTTGTACTAAAGATTCGAATGGGTAATATTTTCAGAACTAGTTTTGAATCTCACTGCATTACTTTTTTGCCTTAATTATTTTTGCAATGACATGAGGTAATAATCGTGTCAGTCGACCGGACACGCAAGAAGACAGTATCAGCTCGCGAATTAAAATAAATGATTCAGCTTAAAATGTAGCCGACACGAGCTTTAACGACGCCTTTAGAAATTCGATACTTTGCTGTGATTAATGAATGACAAAGGAAGTTTCCTTGTTACTTTATGGTACACTAGTGACTCGTCCCTGCTTTGTATGCAACTGATACGACGGCGTGTTACAAAGAACATTTTCTTGCTTTTCCCATTTATAAATTTTATAATATTGGTTAGAATAGATTATATTGTATGGCTACAATGGTGGTCTTATCGCTGGTAGAGATACGAGTATCTTGTGCTGTTTGCGTTTTTATCGAGGTCCTATCATGGCTTTTTCCTTTTTTGTGACGTAAAATCAAATGGAACTGACGTTAATTTTAAGGAAACAATTATTATTGTGCCTCGATCGGTCGTACATCAGAGACGGTTTCTCGCTGTTCCTATACTACGAGTATATTAAACACAGTTAACTGCAAGTACGCTGTAAATAAAATACAGAAATCTTGTGGCCTTATGCCCAGATTTTCGTTTTGTCAGATTTCATTTCGTCGAATTTTCGTTTCTACAGTTGTTTCGAGAGCAAAAGTACAATCACAAGGAATTACTAGTTTAGTTCAAATGAATATTTATCACTACAGTTTTTTATTTTTAACTCAAGGTGCACCCACAACGGGCACGCCGCAATTGCGGCGGTAAGACCCCTCTTTGAGGAGTGGCTGGAGAGAAGTCATGGCGTCCTTACTTTCCGCCTGACGCAGGTCCTCACCGGGCACGGATGCTTCGGGAGGTACCTGTGTCTAATGCGGAAGGAGGAAACGCCTGGGTGTCACCACTGCGAAGATCGCCCGGAGGACACGGTGGAGCATACGGTGCAGGACTGCCCAGCTTGGGCGGAGCACCGACGTGTCCTCACGGCTGCGATAGGCGGAGACCTCTCGCGCCCGGCATTGGTTGCGGCCATGCTGCGGGGCGAGACGGAGTGGGAAGCGGTCAGCTCCTTCTGCGAGGCAGTAATGCTCGCGAAGGAGGAGGCGGGCCGCGCGCGAGAGAGGACAGTGTCCTCCCTCCGCCCCACCCGCGGTGGTGCACGCCCACGGCGACGGACGTCGCAGGACGATCTCCGGCCACCGTAGGCGCGGGCATGCGGGCAGCGAGTAAAGGGCAACTCGCTGCCCGACCATGGACCATGCCCGGGTCGACGGCGCGTTGTGTCCCACGCGCGCCTCAAAGAGCGTCATCATAATGACGGGGCCCCCCTCTCAGAGGGCCAAAGCCTGCCGGGGTCGCGGGATTATTTCCTTACCGTGACCCCGGAACATAACAGGCTACTGAAGGACACCGTGGATTTTAGTCAGTAGAAGTCTGACAGTCCCTCCCGCCCTGCCCGGGGCTGGAGGACTCATTTGATGATTTTGCCACGTAAAAAAAAAAAAAAAAAAAGGTGCACCCACAAGGTTGACAGATGATCTGATGAAAACCACAGGATCGTGCTAGATGCAAGCCGCTTCCGATCGGTACTATTGGAAATCTATGGGCCTCATATTGAAAATAAACTTTATATGTATATCACTCTTTGTGATTGTCTTTTGCTGGCGAAACAAAAATCTTGTATGAAAAACTGTCCGATATCTTCCAGACAACCTTTCGATAGACTGCGCTTACAATGTACATGAATTGAAAAATATTCTATACAAAAGTTCTAGACGCGCTCAGTTGCAGAACTGCGCTCCTTGAACGCAAGATATAGCAAACAAAGACATTGAAGGTAAGATGGGAAAACAATATACCACAACAATATGGTATGTGTGTATATGTAGCTCCAATTCTCTATCAACACGTCGCTTTGTGCTGTCATTTGCAGAAAGTTTCCGCAAAATAATTTCTGGTTTGTCTTATTGTACAGGATATGTTTGGAAGATAAGTAAACTTTTGATTGCTTTTATCTTCAGGGATATTATTACAGCTGGCCGATCTTTATGGTTATGCAATAGTTTCTGAGGTACATAATATATCCATACAAAATGTCCCATTTATTATTACGTTTATTCATTTGAAACATACCTACCTTAATGTTTTTTAAAAAATCCTAAAAGATTAGAAAAATAAAATAACATTTAAAAATACAAAAATAGTGGTCCTCCCGTTTGGGAGCAGGGTCCAGCTACCGGTGGTTAGGGCTCCAAAGACAGGAACCTCCTCACAATGCGAGTCGTATCGAGGAGTACTGCCTTCTGAATCAGGATCAGTACATCAATAATTTTATTAAGATAAACACATTTAGTTGAAAAGTTAGATGATATATTTCGATTGATATAAATTGTTTGTTTATGTACTTAAATTCTTAATTTTTTTTAGAACCATGAAAAATTCAGGTGCGAGTGGGTCTCGAACCGACAGGACAGTTGTTCCGACTCCCAGGACAATTACTGTCCTGTCATATACGGAGCAGGGTTTACTCAAAAGTTTCGAGTGGCTTTCGTACGGGCCCGTATTTTTGTTGACGAGAGTACACCGCCTGGAACAAAAATACTATGCAAACGACTCCGTTTCTGAGTTTTATTTACTAGAAAATATTTTTGAAAAAGATTCCGTTGCTCGTTCTATTTTCTATCACTTTTCGATAGAAAGAAACATTCAAGAAAATGAAACATGACAGAAACAATTCCTATACTCTAAGAAATCTTGAGTTACAGTTCAAAGAGCAAACAAAGGGCAATAACAAAAAGTCAGACTATAAATAAAAATATAAGAACTTTCACATACCTATTTTATTTTATTTAAGTTTGTATTTAAATTAAAAGAGCTTATTTTTGTAACTCTATTCTATAT
Organism: Agrotis clavis; assembly: GCA_954870645.1. NCBI lineage: Eukaryota > Metazoa > Arthropoda > Insecta > Lepidoptera > Noctuidae > Agrotis > Agrotis clavis. The sequence continues at coordinate 15,472,800 of OX940935.1, forward strand.
ATATTTATTTATATAATTCTATTTTCGTTATGATAAATGCAAAAGTTTATGAGAATAAATGTTTTAACTCTTTCTCGTAGAAATCTCTGAATGGATCTCCAATTTGAGACAATAATAATTTTACAGCTGGTTATCCACTATGTTCGCGAACCTCTTGGGCTCCGCGCTCTTGCAACAGCTCCGCATAGTGGATACGTTTGCGAACTTGGAGCGCGAACGGTGCGCGCTCCGCGCTCAGCGCTCCACACGGTGGCAGTAAATTGGGCGAACACAAAGGGAGCTCCCCTTTGTGTTCGCCCAATTTACTGCCACCAGTCTGTTCGTGGACGCGAGCAAGATATCATGTCAAGTGCGTACGTGTCGTATATCACGTTCCGCGCTCGGCCACTTAATTCTTGAGATTTGAGTTCCAACACCAATGAATTTGGACGTCTTTTCTTGTAAATGTCAGATTCCCAAAAGCGAGGAAAGCTTCTGTAGTCTTCGAGTAAATAATGAAATAAAATATATGCTGCACTAGCCACTAATAGTGACGGCATGTTCGCTCAATGTTCACAAGAGGACTGTGGAGCATGCCGTGTTTCTATTGAGATGCGCGTACCGTCTCCATCAGAAGGCTAATTCACGTAATTTTATGACGCGCCGATGAAGTAGTAGTGCAGTTGCAGTTAAGTTCACGTTCGAGTGATAGACGGTATTGTAATCTTTGAACTGCGCGTAAGCTGCGCGTGAACTGCACGTCAACTGTACGACAACCAAACCAGGAGAGAAAAATTATTGCCCACTGAATTAATCCAATGGAATCGATTACATTTCAACGAATATGACATTAAAACTGCACGTTGATCGAATTGAAACTTGTATACTGTCATTTTGAAACGTCAAACGAATAGTAGAATACCGATCATGTTGCGATCCAAAGATCCAAAACACGCACGCGTGACGCGAACTTGACGCGAGCGTGTGACAGCGACAAAGAATACGAAAAGCGTTGTTTTGATCGAAACTTAACTGCAACTGCACTGCAACAGCACTTCTTTAGTTACGTGAATTGCCCTACAGAGCGGTTACGGGAGCGCGGAGCGCAAGAGGTTCGCGAACGTAATGGATACCCAGCTTAAGATAATTTTATCCCTGTCTCGTGATGATTATGTGGGAAAATTATCAAACTCTAAAATTACTGCCGAAGTCACGTGTATGTATAACATACTTGGTAATATTTTAGCACATATCTATTTACAAATTACTCGTATCTTACAGAAGACTGGCTCAATATAATAAATATAGAACTGTAACTTTGCAGGAACATTGCCGTTTTAGAATCCCTTAGTTTTTCCGCGAACATTCTTTAAAAAGGAGAAAGAGGTACTCAGTTTCCATTTCATATTTTGATGAACAGGGTAACATAATGTATTTTCATAGTCTATCGATAGGTATTTCTACAAATACCTAACGTAACATATCGGAACCTAGGAATATATGGTATAACATCAATGCACTGGACTGTGAGTAGGCAAAGATACATTCTATTTCCATTGTCCATATTTCCTCGTATTGCTCACTACTTTAGATTGCTATTTGTGGAGTACCTACCTACTCTTTATGTATCCGTATCCAGGCGTCTTGAATATCGTACCGTATGTAAATATTACAGGTTTCTTGAAGAGTTTGTATAAATCTGTGGTAGTGTGCTTAGAAGCCTGCAATGTGTGAGGATTTTCACAAAGAAGATTGGGTACATAAACGAATGGAGTTCAAACTGTTGCCTTGACCGAAATTGGTTGGATAACATGATCATCATCAGCTCAGTGGTATCGGCAAGATGTAGATCGCGGGTTCGAAGAGAGACAGACACTTATTTTGGTTACCTAATTCTTTCTTCATTAAGGCTTTTGAAACGGTGAAGAAGAAGTGAGGTTCTACAGTGGGGACTTATGGGGCTATGCTATGCATACGTTTTTAAAGTTGAATTCATTATAAATTTAACTAAACGAGGTCTGTTTGTCTGTTATTTGAATTGTGTGAAAAATAAAGAGTATTCTGTCTATCTATCAAAGTTGAATGACTTCTGCATCTCGTACCTCACGATTATAAAAAATGCAACAATTATTGTAAGACTACATTTAAAGTAAAGTAATCTATTGCTTCAGTTATAATATCGATGATTCATAGCTTACTATTATGAAGTTAGTTTATTACACTATATTTTGGAAAGTAAAAACAGAAAAAAAAAAACATTTTCTTTAAGAGAGTATTCTAAACTTGAGAGAGTATTTTATGTTTTTTTCTTGTTGTTTATGGATATACCAAATTATTATGCGCTTACAGTCCGTAATATATTGCGACTAACAGGGCTTTAATAGTAAATTATATGTAAAGGCTCATGTGTTATGTAAGTGATTTATTTATATATTTTCCTCAGACTACAACACATACCAACGTCATACTTTTATAGGACTAAGCAAGTGTGAATAAACAATGCGTTTGCAAACACACAAAACACAAGTTTATTTTAAACAGACGCAAATAACCAGGAAAAAGCGTCACAATGTCTTATGACACATGAATCAAATTCGTATACAACTACATTAAAAACATTTTTTTCAGTGAAAGCGTATCCACGAGTATACGGTTTATGAATAGAGTTTGTTTATTCATAAGCTTGGAATGGGTTAAAACTCATAGCGAGAGGGGAACAAAAGAACGCGGAAAACAATGCTACGTGTCATATTTCCAGACGTGTTTCTAGTTAGCAATTATTCTGAATGTACCATATTTTTAACCGAAAAGAGCTCAAAATAATTTGGTGTGTTTGTACAATGTACAAAATAGTATTTGGAAGGATTTTTCCTTATTAAAATAACGCTGGCAGTGGAATACGCGCACAGCTAAATTATGTGAAGAAGGAGCGCAGAAAGTTGATATTATTTACAATATGTTCAGTTTCAGTCTGCACAAACTTAATAATAACTATTCAGAAGGGGTTGGGTTCCGACTTTTATTGTCAGAATCCAGCAAGCAAGGGGAGGTCCTTTGTAAGTTTGTACGGACCGAAACGGCTTTATACCCAAGTACATAAAGTTAAAAATCTATTAAAGTCTACTTAGCGTTTGCGTTTGTCGTTTGTTACATGGCTACAGGCCCTGGCGTTAACTTATCGCGTGGCGACGAACGATAATATCAAATGAATAGAAATGTTAAAAACACGCCACGAGGCTTGCACGAGGCATCGCCAGTGGCGAATTCGCTTACTTTGAAAGTAAAATGTCTTATTCACGCCACCCGCCGCACAGCTTACCGATTAGATCAAAGTCGTAAAATTAGTAATAGTGTCGTAATATAAAACAACATTACACACACAACATAACATGCTTTTGATTGATATACCAAATGTCAAAGATCCTTGAAAGAAAGGACTATATGGATATCATCTCTCAACGAAGGCAACGCGTATTCGATGATGTATTATTTCCAAGTGATTTTTACGTGGGCTTAAATCAACTAACATTTCACAAACGCTGTCCCATATGTTTTAAATCATGACTAATGTGTGAAAGAGATAAATCAAAAATAAACAAATGTGAGAAATCAAACGTTCTAGTTTTAAAACCGGTTTTAAAGACAGCAGTTTTATTTATTTACAATCGTGTCAATATTTAATTTGGGCTGAAACAGGTATGATGGTTAGTTTTTTGTTTTTTTTTTTTAACATTATGAAGAAACTTTATTAATAAACTTTATACCATTCCCACTTTAAAAAGTTACTTTTTCTCACTGAAAACAGTGAGTAAAAAGCTCTTTTTCTCACTGTTTTGGTGTTTGAATTTAGAACACATTGCTGCGGTCCACCCCCGTCAGCCCCGTGTTGTTAGGATAATGTTACTCTTAATTTAAAACATTGTTCAGAGTTTAATGTCAATTTGTTGGCGCAGTGACCAAGCGATTGGACTACTTCGTCGCGTGCAGTGGGTTCGATTCCCGCACGGAGCAAATTTTCGTATGATCTACAGTTATTTGTTTCGGATCTGGGTGTTTGTGTATGTGAATTTAGATGTTTGTAAACGCACCTTTGTCTTTTTTTTCTTCGTTAAATACCTATCTATTATCGCTGAATTATTATTTTTCTTGTGGTCATGGTATAAAGTATCGTATGTAACTCGTGAATAAAACGGATTTAAATCGAGGGCCTGAATCACTCGCGTCGCTCAGGATTTAAATACTTTAATCCCTCGCTTCGCTCGTGATTCAATCATCATGAATCACTCCCTGCGGTCGTGATTCAGTCATTAAAATCCTTCGCTTGCTCTTGATTCATATATAAGGCCCTCGCTTTAAATCCGTTCTTTATTCACTCGTTGCATAATGTACTATTACGGCCACCTAGCGTTCTTTAAACGCTGAACAATAAAAAAAAACTTGGATTTCATTCAAAAGTTTTCTGTAATATAATTTTTTATTTTATATTGAATGACTATAGAATCTTTAACGTTTTAAAGCTGGTTGGTTTCTCTTGTCTTTTTTTTGGGGTGTGTAATCATCAAATGCGTCCACTCGGAAGTACTTGTGGAGCGGAAAAGACTGCCAGACTCGTACCGACTAAAAATCACTCTTTGCCTTTGCCAGTTGTCCTTTGCATTCCAAAACCGCGGCACCCTGAACAGTCCTGCAACGAATCTTCCGTAACCAAACTAAAAGTGTGAAATAAAAAGTTTATTTTTAAATTAAAGTTGACGCATACTTATTTACATGTTAAACTTTCCATACGAGATTTCGATGAGAACCTTGGTTTTCCAGTCTATTCAACAAATAAAAAAAATAAAAACATTCACTCAGCAATGCTCTTCGCACACATTCCTACCTCAAGTAACCCATTTAAACTAAATGTCAATCCTGCGCTGCAATTTTCCGCAAATACTTTTTCAATTTAAATCTCTCATTCCATGAGGCTTCATGTGTGTTTATTAAATCCGTAAATCTACTTAGCGCTCATCCACACGTACGACAACGCAACGACATCGCACGCGATCTCTGCGACAGAACTTTTTTTTAGATGATAAAATTATCAAATGATGAAGTAACTATTCAAAAATTGTAACAATAACTTTGTAAAACCATAACTATATTTTATAAGAGTAACCATGGAGTTTCTTGCCGGTTCTTCTCCATGGAATCGATCAACCCGAACCGAGCACCTGATGTCGACGTTTTATAAGTGCCCATGTGAAATAAAAACATTTGATTCTGATTAAATGTTTTTTTCCCCTCTATTAGGTACAGCGAAACGGAATTTCAGACTCTTACTGAATAAAATCCACCGTATTCCGTCAATTGCACTTTGCATTAAAGGGTCAAGTTTAGTCGTTTGGATAGTTCGGGAACCCAGGCAACTCTGCAGCTTTTTGTAGTGGTGTTGTGGTAGCAACGTGGTTCCGTTTTGTTTACCGCACAACACGTCACGACGACAATGCAGAATGAATGAGTCATTGCGATCGATAACGCAATGACATCGTTGCGGTGTCGCTCGGTATGATTATGATATGATTGCGATGCGGTCAATATCACCCATGCGGTCGATAATGACGACGAAACGCAGTCCGTGTGATTAAAAGTATTTAATTTTATTTACGCGCCCTTCGACGTCACCGTCGCATCGCTGTGTTAACGTGTCGTTGTGCTACTACTGGTACAGAGCCTTAATACGGGAAAGGAGGAATGGTTTGTAACAAGGAATTTAAAGTACTTACGTAATAGAGTTTTAGAGGAATCCGGTTAACATGGATGCTGGAATTTGATTCATTATCCGAAATGAATATTAGTTGTCACACGAACGAAATGTCGATTTTGATGAGAAGGAATTATTCTTATTGAATGAAGAGATATTACGATTTTAACAGATATGATTTTGTATCTCTCTTGTGATTGCGTATTTGTTGTAAACATTTGCATTTTACGTAAAACCTAAGTTATTATAAAAGTCTAAATACAATTAAGTTTCAAAGGTTTAGTAGGTATATCTAGAAAACTCACAGCAACTAATTTCCACAGGTAGCGTTTCGCAGTTTCTGCCTACCCGGATGGAAAATAGTGGGCTGATAACTGAAAGAACAAGAAACAGAGTGGATTTTAGTCAGTCAAGACTTCGGACAAGGGCCTTCCCTTGGACACACTTCCCTTACACAAGGCGACGCAAGTCACCGATACCTTACGACTTTAGTATTCAGGTGACTAACGCAATACAAATCCATAGTGGTTCGTACCCACGCGTCAATGGACGTTAAAGTTATAAGGTATTGGAGACTTGCGTTGCCTATTGTACGAAGGGTCTAAGAGTTCTTTCCGCTTCACCAAGAAGGCGTAATCTAGATAAATCTTCCGGGATGCAAGAAATCAGAGTACTCAAAGTAAAAAGATATAAAAAACTTTTCTTGTGCACTATTTCATTTTTAATTAAGAAAAGTGCTCCAATGTTCTTAACAAGCAACGCAAAACAAATAAGTTTAAAGTTTCTCATCTTCAAGAAATTTTTTGAACCGTGTAAATTAGTTTTTATAGTAATTAAAAGCAAAAATAAGCTCCCGGAGCTTTTGTTACTGACGTTTTTGCATTTTTTTTTTGTTGTAAGGTAAATGTTTTCAAACTAATATTATAGGTAAATGCGAATCTTTTTAACGCGAAAACGGCACACCAATATTTTTATTATGCACGTCATAATTATGCGTCTTGCTTCTATTTCCATTTGCCACCACTGGCGACAAATGGGAAAGAAATTCCCGATTGTCCCCACAGGCGATAAACGGGAAAATTATTCCCTTTGCAGTATGTATATGCAGATGACTCATTTATTTTTACTCAGTAATGGCACCGACGAAGTGACCATCTGCAGTTGGAATCGGAATCATGACTGCAGCAACATGATGCTGCGACGTGTCGCTGCGACATATCGTGACGTCACGTCATGTGCTGCTAGTGGTTGCGGTCGGCTGCAGACAACCTTTGTTGTAACTGTCTCCCTCTTTATATGAATACAAATGATTATTAATGTTATACACTATGAGCAGAGTCGGTAGTGGATACTATCAAATCGATTGCAGCGCGCGATATGACGTTACAGAGATCTGTGAACTAATGAACTGACTGAGAACAAACGATGACGTAGCCAAGTTAAACATGCTCCATTACCTTTTTAAGTACTTTAGTAGGTTTCATTTCATTTTTAATAGTCGAAAATCTAATTGGCAGAACTTATGTCCCCAACACTGATGAGTAGATGCAGAACTGATGCCGTAAGGTTCTCGAATGGAGACCACAAATATGACGTGCACCCGTAAGGTCAGCAGATGATCTTATGAAGACCGCAGGATCACGCTGGATCCAAGCCGCATGCAACTGGTCCTGTTGGAAATCTATGGAGGAGGCCTATGTTCAGCAGTGGACGTCTTACAGCTGATGTGATGATGATGAAGTCCTCAAATAATAATATAATAATAAATAATAATATAATAAGAAAAGAAGAAAATAAAAATAAAACGAAAGCGCTGTCATCGCTCATTTAGCGTATACATTTGGCCAGTTTTTAGATTTAAAGTCCATGTGAGTAATATTTAAATTAAATACAAGGACAACAAATTATGGTAAATTCTGGGAACTAATGTTAGGTAAGTATTTATAAGTCAGTGTACGTTTTATTCCAATGACTGAACATTAAATATTACATAAATTGCCTTTTTGGTCGCCTTAAGCGGGACCGCATGACGTCTTCATGTTGAGAAGAGTTATTGGGTTTTCCTTAGGAATTTCATAGTAGCAACCACACAGCCTGGATTTTAAATACCATCGTTCCCTATAACATGGTAGTATAACTGTAGAAAGGGACTTACTTCCTGGTTACCTAGGCCGAAGTAAATCGGCAAATCCACTGGATCGACCGGAGAACACGGTGGAGCATACGGTGCAGGACTGCCCCGCTTGGGCAGAGCACCGCCGTGTCCTCACCGCGGCGATAGGCGGAGACCTCTCGCGCCCGACATTGGTCGAGGCCATGCTATGGGTCGAGACGGAGTGGAAAACGGTCGCCTCCTTCTACGAAGCAGTCATGCTCGCGAAGGAGAAGGCGGGCCGCGTGATGGAGAGGAAAGCGTCCTCCCTCCACCCCAGCCGAGGTGATAGACGCCCACGGCGCCGGACGTCGGCAGACGGCCACCGTATGCACGGGCATGCGGGCGACGAGTAATGGGCGACTCGTTGTCTGACCATGGACCATGCGGCATGGTCCATGGTCAGACAACGAGTCGTGCGCACGTGCCGTCGCGCGTCGACCCGGGCATGGTCCATGCCCGGGTCGACGCGCGACGGCACGTTGTGTTCTACGAGCGCCTCAAAGAGTGTCAGCACAACGATGAGCCATTTTAGTCAGTACAAGTTTGACAGTCCCTCCCGCTCTGCCCTGGGTGGGAGGACTCGAGGACTCAACAAAAGATCTTTTGATGAATTACCACGATAAAAAAAAGTAAATAGCCGTAGCTAAGCAACGAGAACGACTAAACCAAAGTAAGTGCTGAACGTCAATCTAAGCATCCGTTTCTTTGGAGTAGAGTTTCTTTGATTGAACCAAAGAAACTACAGCAATACAATTTATTAGTATAGATTGAATCTTATTTTTCTCGGGAAAAGTATTTTTTTTTTCCAAATGAAAGGTACCCTATGTCCGTCTCTGTACTCCTGACAACGTATATTTGTGTATTTCAGGATGATTAAGTGTGAAAAGGTACAACAAACAAACTTATTATAAATAAAATAATAAAATGAATAAAGTAGGGATTACTTGTTAAATTTAAATGTAGCTAATTACAACAAAGAGAACGAGGAAAATTAATAAGTTTTTATTATCATTGGCAATGTAAGTTTGTAATAAAATTAATGTTCCATTATTTTGGGAATACATTCAAAATAAGGACATGTTTACCTCATTATTTAAACAATTACCCAGAAATGAATGTTTATTGAATTAAGAGAGAGTATTCTCAAAGTTGGCAACGCCACGGTGGGGCATTTATTCAAATTAGGCGGCCAAAATTATTTTCTTTGTTTTATGTATTCTAAATAGTTTATTATTATTTTATTTCAATTATAAAAGCTTTTGGTGAACATATATTCAAGTAAAACACAATTGTTGATGAAAATTACGGTTTATTGAGAAAAAGTAGTTTTTTATTTTACAATGAGGAGTCTCACGTCTCTTCACCAGATTTTTAATCCATTTGCATTTCATTTTAATCTATTTCACTGTCAGACTCTTCTGCGGCCGTTTCCTCATCCGAGGAATTCTCTTCAACCGTGTGGGCCTCAGCAGGCAATGAGCATTTGTATTGCTTCTTCACTATGTGGCATTGACCTCTTTTTAGGTTTTGGTCTTATGCTAGATATTAAGGGATCTGAGCTGAGCAATAATCTGTTCATTACATCTAAATTGCATTGCTCTCTAGAAAATTTTCTAGCGTAATCTTGACGGTACAGTCGAATATGCTTATTACGCGCCTCTGCTGCTTCTTCTGACAGTAAACCAATAGGCAAAAGTGCATTTTCCATGACAGTTGCGCCATATATTAGTATTTTATGCATTGTGGGAGTCATCGGATGCCAGGGATATAAATCAATGTACGTCTTCGCAGTCTCATACCCACTTAGAGCAAACTTTTTTAAATCAACTTTATAAGAGCTAGATATGACTTCCAAAATCACTTTCAGGCGTTTTATTAGATTAAATCCACACCGGTGATTTCAGCAGCAATTTCTGGATTGGCAAAAAATCTTCTACTAGTATTGCCATCATTGGTATTGCCAAAACCAGCTTTCGGCACGTTAACGTTATTCGCACTATAACCACTTATCATTCTTTTGGAGGAAAAGCTGTGATTTTTATGACCTTCCATCCACTTTTTCTTAAATTGAGACTTCAAATAGGATAATTTATGCTTTACTTCCTTCTTTTCTTCGTCACAATACTCATCTTGTGATAAAACAAATCTCTCGGGATAATTCAACTTTTCGTCAAAATTATGCAAGTTTTGTTCCTACATTTTGTTAAAAAGGTATCTACGCGTTACTACTCGCATCCCTGAAGTACCCCCACCTTCTGGAACAAAAGGAGAACTCGCTTAAACAAAAATTATAATAAATAGCAAATTCGATGAATTTGTACTATAACTTTCAATGAAGTAGAAAACTTTGTTTTCACGGGGGATCACGGCCAATTTAATCGTTTTTAATTAGTTTAAATAGCCTTTTTTATATTACAACTGACAAAACCGATGGGACGAACCCTGAAGTACAACAAAAACGTTTTAACTACAAAAAAATAAGAATTTAATACAACAAACACAAGCATGTTTTTGTAATCTGTCTGTACTCAATATTGTTTTTACCATTGGCTTAAAACGTATTAATATGTATGTACTCTTACCCGTTATACTTGAATCCATCACAATTTTTTTCACAACACACTCCAAAATAACAATATTCACTTTTAAAATAACAGTTTTGCAAGAAATGTCTAAAAGCAATACGTACACTAGAGCGACGATCAAGTTTAGACTGGCACACCTAGACGCGCGCTCCGAGTGGGGACGCGGGTTGGGTCGCCCATTGTTCTACGGTTATTTACCAGTCTCAGGTAGTAGTTTTTTTTTACCTGAGACAAATTTTAAGAATTGTATTTTTGGCCGCCTAATTAGTAGAATTGCCCGTCCCAACGTCGCTAATGGCTGTCAAAAATATACAAGTTTTAATTAATTTAGATGTACTCGTACTAGATGCAAATAAGAAATAGGGCTCTGTAGTGCACTAAAAAAAATATAGTTATAGGAATGCAATCAAAACGCTGAATTTGGTGTTGTAACCGTTTTAGGTGCAAAAAAGGCATTTAGAAAGTTTCCAAATATTTTTTTACTGCTAAAACTATGTATTCGGTGTTACGATATTGATTAGTGCATTCCCTAATAAATGTTTTAGTGCACTACAGAGCCATGTTTCTTATTTTCATACAGTAAATTAGCTAAATTAATTAAAACTTGTTAAGACTATCGTCTACCGAGCGCTCGTCCATACTAAAAGAGAAAACGTTTTCCTGCCCCTAAATGTTATCCTATCTCAATGATTTTTTAGAATGCATCTGACACTGTAAAAAACTAGGTTTATAGGTTTTCTTTTTATCAAAAATTATAATAGTTTGAAAGTAACAGGCGCCTAAAAGTTACTATTTTTATGACAAAATCTTCATTGAAGTAAAACCTTTGTATTTTAAAAACAAAGAAGTTTTAGAAAAAAAGCAACCTACAAACCTAGAACATAATATGCTGAAACGATTGACACCAGAATCTAAGAGATTGGACGTGATTTAGTATGTGAAAAACGTTTTCTCCCGAGAGACAAATTTCATATAAAAATTACTCACAGTCAGTCGCGAGCTGCAACGGTCTCTGTCGCACGATCGGGGGTTTTTCAACGCGCGAGAGGGACAGCACGAGTTTTTCTAAATACCTATTTTTTGAAGAGGCAGCCGCTATACAATCCTCTTAATATTTGACAACTATTTGCGACGTTGCCACCTTTCAGAATAAGCGCTCTTAATGTTACTTCACAGAATACCATCACACTTTTTAGTTCAAAAGGATCTACAGCACGCGTAGCATGGCGCCGTAGAAACGGGTTTTGCCGACGGGAGAATAGACAAAATGACAGAACGTAAAAGATTTTTATCGATTTAAGCATAGCAATGTTTAAAATATAGAAAAGAAATGATTCTATTATTTAATGGTGTAAGAATCGTGTCATACTTGTGCAAAAAAACAGTCGATTTGTATAGAAATAACGACGAAATAACTTTGTCTTTTCTTGGTAGAATAGAGATAGAATCGCCATGCTACGCGTGCAGAAAAGGTTTAGAATTATTTCTCCAATTCAAAAGAAGACACGGGTAGAGTGGCTGAGCTATTGACTGCAGCGCAGCTTATCGCGGAACAAATATTTTTGTGATCTCCAAGTACTTTATCCGGGTTTGGGTGTTTGTGTATGTGTATGTAAGTTTCTATGTTTGTAAACGCACTCACAAAACAGGAGAAATTCCTAATGTGGGGCAACGTTTTATATTAAAAAAAAAACAATTAATCCGCACTAGACCGCTAGCTGGATTACACGCCGTGTCTCCCAGAGTGACATTCATCATCATCATTAGCCTATAAAAGTTCAGACTGCTGGGACACAGGCCCCCTCTCTGTGAGAGGGAGTGGACCATTATTCACCACGCGGGCCCAGTGCGGGTTGGTGGATGTCACATGTTTTCTAATTTTTGGTTTTAGTACATTGCCGTATTCCTCACGATGTTTGCCTTAACCCATTTGGCCCAGCCGTGCCCAAACGAGGACACTTGTAGAAGTATCTCCTATTTTTTAATTACTTAATTTCTTCTTGTTTTCATTGTTGACTAATAACATTTGATAGTGTATCTTTATGTTTTTAGTCCAAAAATATAATATTGAAAGTTAAAATAAATTCTATAGTGCATTTAAGAGAGGTGTTTCAAATTCTGTAGATGCCGAAAATTAAACAATTTTTATTTTTAACTTTTTCTTCAAGATAAGTTATTTTTTGTTAATGAAATACTTAAATGTACTCTGTATAAGTTAATAAAATTATTTCACAACAAAAATATAGAAATCTCTTAGTACAATAAGTGATTTTATAACGGTGTCCCCAATTGAGGACGTTGGGCACTTCAGATGTATTTACTACGATTTTTATTGTGACATTCATTTTGAGCAACTACTAGCACAAGTGACATTTACAAGTCAAAATTACTACCATGGCCGTCAGGAAGCATTTGGTGCTGTGTTGGAAGGAAAATATGGTTTGGAGAGGTAGATTTAGTAGGTTTTCCACCAGAAACAAGCGCCTAAACGAATATACGAAGGTGATGATGACTATATGCAAAACTATGTCATATCATGAGATATACCAAGCAGAGTCGATGTGTTTACGGGACGAAGAGGAATGGGGTAGCAGCAACTAGAAAACATGAGATGCTGTAACCAAATGACATAGTCTAATTTATAAGGGGCACGTCTGTCCTATTCGGCTTCTAGACCTCATTTACTCATTAATTTCGAACGCATCCTGCTATGTGTGTGGCTAGTATTTTGGTAAATGTCCTTGGCTATATCCTAGAGCCAGTGGATGTTTGCATACCACATGTTTTACAAGAAGGAATGGACGAGATCGAGCAAGATGTACAATCTATTTCTCTGCATCACTTTGATATACTTGGCCAAAAATGTTGATGGGGTTTGATCACATATACGTGCTGGATTTAGCAGTTGTGACCGCCTTGTGTGTACACCTACTAACTAATGAAACCAAGATAGATCAGCTTGTCTTTCACTGTTATATGGCTTCTAATTGTTTGAGACACACAACTTGCGTAAGTTTTCGGCCAGCAGTTGTGATGGTATCATGCCTGCAGAAAAACGGGGTGGGTAATAATTCTATAAAACATTCCCAACAACTATGACGCGTTGCACTCATAAAAATGCTTATTGGTAACACAAAAAGTATTGTAAAACACTGTGCGTCGGTAAAGACTGTTTTGAAAATTTTGACTCCGTATGAGCCCATCGTCCCCATTTGAGGACGGCATTTTTTTCCTATAAAAACAAAAAATATTTTTAATTATTTTGATGATTTTTGGTTTATTTTACTGTTTTCTACCCGTTACATAAGAAATTGCTTTCTTCCTACTGCTCATTTATGTATGGGTCCAAATGGGTTAACGGTTTTGAGAGCAGTGGTGATGACATAAATTACACAAAGTAATGCGCCTGGCTGGGTTCAAACCCATGACACAACTCGCAAGTCGGGGCCGATACCACTGGCCACCACTGCTCGGTTGGGACATTACAGGCTTATTATTTAAACATAAAGTTATACATTTTTCATATACCTAGTTGATGGCACTGTAAATTGTTACTTATTAGGACTATTTACTGGACACAAGCGGAAAAACATTTATCCTTAAATTTAAATAAATCAGACACTACATTACTCAGTGAAAACACAATTTATTACTATAGTTAAGTATTTACAATATTTTCCTTAATTTTAGAAAACTTTAACTTGGTCTACCTACCTATACAATTGCTATACATTTAGAAAAAACTTGTTAGTACATAAATCTTTGGCTTAAATGACAGAAATTATTGGTAAAATATTTCCCAGTAATTGTTCTTTCGTTATTTAGACCAGGCCGCCAGAAGACATCCGTATGCAAAATATGAGGACCGAGTTTTGAGTTTTGTAAAATATTTTTAGGATTGTCAAGATATATTTTTTTGATGTTGCCAGCAATTATCGTGGTCCAAAAAAAAAACCGCACTGTGGTCTCAGGTCAATAAAACGTTGATATTTGCGGGTTTTAATCTGAATAAATTTCATATGATATGGCATTACATACTGATTATACTTTATTATGACGAGACTTTGATAAAATGATTGGAAAATATAGTAGAAAAACATAATATGAATACATAATTATCTATTTAATTAAAGAACAGGATTTTTTATTAAGACTCGACTACAGCCGAAACCGCTAAACGTAGAAACTTGAATTTTAGACAGCAGTTGCAGTCTATTATGTAGGGTAGCAATAAGACGGGATTTTGCGAAAATCCTCCTCTAAGGGGGTGAGAAGGGGTGAAAATGTTTGTTTGAAAAATCTTATTCCTTGGGTTTATAAACTTGAAACTTACCACTAATAAGAACACAAGTAAATAAAAAAGATCAGCACTATTAGTTTTTTAAAACTACCCTCCATTAGTGATCTAGTCGATATTAAAGTTTGTATGGAAAAATCATAACGCGTGATCCGATTACTTTGAAAATCAGTATTTATATACGAAAACAGAAATTATCAAACACGTGTTTTTGGATTTTTCGAAAATCACCCCCAAAGTTAGTGAAAAGGGGTATTCAAGTTTAAAGGGAAGGATTTTAAAGCGCTAAACGTTTAACCTGAAGTTTGGATGGTAGTTGCAATTTATCATGTAGGTGAGCACCAAGAAAGGATTTCACCTTTGAGGGGGTGACAATGGGTATTATTAGTTTTTTAAAACTACCCTCCAATGATACTCTAGACGATGTTAAAGTGTGTATAGGAAAACCATAACGTGCTTACCGATGAATTTGAAACCCGGTATATGGAAATTAGATCTAAAATAATCAAACACGTGTTTTTGGGTTTTTCAAAAATCGCCCCCTAAATTGGTGAAAAGGGGTGATTAAGTTTTAAGGGAAGGATTTTACTACGTGTAGTGCGGTAGTATTTTATAAATTTCTGGACCACTCCAGACACTGGCAACATGCATTTTTAAATAGTCCAAGAACCCATTTGCATACTTCATAAAACAGATTGCGGTCCTCATATTTTGCAAACGAAATTCCTTCTGCGACCTGCACTAATTTACAAGTTATTACTATTTCATAAACGTCGTTATATTAGTGTTACTAATGCAAACGGAATTAAATTATAACCTTTTAAAGCGGGTACACTACGATAATACGAAAAACTTTATTCCGAAATTCATAAATACGAATTTCAAAATACCGATTTTCATAATTCCGAATGGTTCAAACAACTCCGATGGATCAATATTCCTATTTTAATAATTCCGAAATTTCAAAATTCCTAACGTTTATAATTACTATTTTCAAAATACCGAATTTCAATAGACCGAATATCGAAAATTCCGACTTAATATAAATATTTTCCGATACATAAAAAACGGTTCACCCTTGTTTGGTAGAAAAACTTTTGATATAATTTTACTAATTCGAACAACGTTTAAGAAAATAATCAGTTTGTATAATATCGGTTAACTTAATTTTTATTTCATCGAATATTTATTTGCGATAACAACATTTGCGCTATTGCTCAAAAGGTATAATATTCATTTGATATAATATTCAGGTGGTATAACATTTAGTTTATCGAATATTCGATTGGTGTAATGTAATGCAGAAAAGAAAACATTGTAAATATTTGTTCCGTCGATCTACCTTGGTAGGTAGTAATCAGTAACTAAACTAAGGATGCAAGAGCGAGTGAAGCGAGCTCGGAACTTGGGGCACCCCGACTCGGACAGGTTAGGTTCGAAGGGGATGGCGGGGTCTGAAAGACCCCGCCATCCCCTTCGTGTTAGTTTACTGTAAACCTTGCAAACAGAAATAGGAGCCCCTTGAAGCGGGGCTCCGTCAAGCTACCTCGGTAGGTGGTTATCAGTAATATACGCTCGCCCTTGCATCCTTAGTCAAATTGTCGATTACTACCTACCGAGGTAGCTCGACGGAGCCCCGCTTCGCGGGGCTCCTATGTCTGTTTGCAAGGTTTAAAGTAACCTAACACGAAGGGGATGGCGGGGTCTTTCAGACCCCGCCATCCCCTTCGAACCTAACCTGTCCGAGTCGGGGTGCCCCAGGTTCCGAGCTCGCTTCGCTCGCTCTTGCATCCTTGGTAAAATTGCTGATTACCACCTACCAAGGTAGCTCGGCGGAGCCCGATTTTTTTATAGACAATGAAAGGAAACGAATAATTAATTAACTGAATATTCGATGCGATATTTCGACTAAATCATTATTAGTCTAGTAAAACATTAGTTTAAATAAAATTAGTGCATTTGAAAATTCGGTCAAATGAAATTATTTCTAAGAAATAAATAGGCTAAATAAACATATAACAATTAATTATTCGGTGAAATGAATAATTCTACGAAACGACTTTATTGTAACCAAAATTAGCCGGAGTGATTTTCGACGAAACGATGTTCTGCCAAACAAGGGTGAACCATAAAAAACACGAATACCGAATATTAAAATACCGATTATTATAATTCCGATTCGGGTCCGTCAGGTCGAAAAGTCCGAGTCGGGGTGCCCCAAGACACATTTTGCTCGCTATTGCATCCTGAGTTATAGCACCACCAAGGTGGTTCAACGGAGCCCCGCTTCGCGGGGCTCCTATTTCTGTGAGCAAGGTTTAAAGTAACCTAACACGAAGGGGATGGCGGGGTTTTTCAGACCCCGCCATCCCCTTCGAACCTAACCTGTCCGTGTCGGGGTGTCCCCAGTCCCGAGCTCGCTTCGCTCGCTCTTGCATCCTTGATCAATTTGTTGACTACCACCTACCAAGGTAGGTCGATGGAGCTCCGCTTTGCGGGGCTCCTATTTCTGTGAGCAAGGTTTAAAGTAACCTAACACGAAGGGTCTTTCAGACCACGCCATCCCCTTCGAACCTAACCTGTCCGAGTCGGGGTGCCCCAAGTCCCGAGCTCGCTTCGCTCGCTCTTGGATCCGAAGTTCTCCTGATAACAATAAAAATCCTGAAGGCAAACAGTGAAAGTTAAGAGGATACGCCTCGCTACTCCGTGCCTACACAGGCTTAAATAACACTCTGGGAGTACGGTAGACAAAATTACGTGTGGCCGGTTTTGCACCAATTTGTTTCTGTCACTGACTTTGTGGAATGAGAAACGAAATTCAGATTTTCAATATTCCGAAAAAATCAGTTTATTCGGAATATTGAAAAACGGATTTTCATTTTGCGGAATGAGAACTCATCGACCATTACATTTTTCGAATATGTGAAAATCGGAAAAAGAAGAAATCGGACATACGAATTTCGGTCAAATAACCAGTTGATTGACCATTTTTAAATCTGGATATTTTATTTTTTTGTACGTACGTACGTAAGCACTGATGCAAATACGAGTCTTCATACGAATCTTTCGCATATTTAAATGCGGAAATTCATAACATCGCACTCGTTTAGTGCACTCACATGAATTTTAGCAGAGGTGGCATAAGGTTTGACAATAATGAAGTTAAAACCACTCTTGCTAAATAATCCACTATGAAAACCATAAAATAGGTACTAATAAAATGAGAATCTACTAAATAATTATGTTTTTCCTTTAGCTATTTAAGAATTTATAACATTTAATGCAAGCTTTGCCTGCATAGCACATATTCTGATAGTTATAAATAAAATCAATGTTTCTTTGCGTTAACATAACATGAATCTGTTTTATCCATCGACAATGGCATTAAGTATTGTGTGTCCGGATCCACTTGTATCACATTTTTTGAACCACCATTTTGATCTCGTGTAGGCGGTAGATCATAGACTGGTATATCGTCTAGTTCATCATTATCAGTATCTGTACCAGAAACCCTTAGCCTGTTTCGACGAGTAATGGTATCATATTGAACTTCGTCACCAAGCTCACGTTCAGGGCCAGAATGTCTATAATGATTTGGGACGGTATCATATATGGCTTGATCAGGGCCAGGACCCGAATGTCTAAACCTGATCGGACTAGGTACGGTATCATATTCGGTCTCTGAATCACTGTCATCTTCATTTTTGTCACTTTCAACGGTGTTTATTTCAATTTGTATGTTTGTACTTTCAGAAGGTTCTGTTTTAGTTTCGTTAGTTGCTTCGTTCTTAGTCTCTTGTTTGATTTCTGGTTTATCGTCTTTCTCAGTTTCTAATTTGATGTTTAGCTGTTCCAAATTTAGCTTTTTCAGTTTGAAAAATGGTGAATTAATTTCAGATACAGGTTTATCTTCACTTTTGCTTTCTTTTTCCGATTGCTTTATATTTTCACTTTTATTTTCTTTTTCAGATTCCTTAATATCTTCACTTTTCATTACAAAAAGATCGTCTTTTTTTTCAAACTTAAGGAGTTCGTTCAAATCTCTGAAACTTGCTGAATCAGTCTTTTGCACTTTTCTCAATACTTCTTTACATATTGCATCCATTTGTCCTTTAGGCATCACCGGTCCTAAAGGTCTTAAAGGTTTCTTGGAGAAAACGACTTTAGTATCTTCAAGACGAGTTGGTGTTATCGGGTCGCTAGCCCTGGATTCACTTATTTCAATAAGTCCACTGTTAACAGTTAATGTACTTCCATTGTTTTTATTTTGTTCATCGAAATTAGCATTGTACAATGGTATTACTCCTGTTGATTCTTGCCTGAAATATTGTTTATTGTTTGCATTTAAACCGAATACTGATTTCTTCTTCACAGATAAGTACAATGCCACAGCTAGCAGAATTATGGCTATCAGCATTATCAACATTGAAAATCCAATAAGATAAATTGAGTATTTTGGCAACGTTACGTAGTTCGGAGTTGTAATGTTATGTTCATAACCATGTGGAGTTTCTCGGTTAAGAGGTAAACCTGAAATTGAAGAAATTATTATGGTTATTCATTTATTTTATTTTATCAAGTAATTTTTACTTGAACATGCAAATTGACCATTTTATTTTCGTCATTGTTCCGCTATTTTGTTGTACGCACCATAATTTGTAATACATAGTATAGGAAAGAGGGACTGTATGTTCCAATACTATATTAATACTTGAACTTTGAACTTCATCACAACAAAAAGGACTCTTTAAATTAAATTCTCTTTCAAAGTTAATACAAAAGCAAGTCTTTTAGATTAACATAACTGTGGTACTTATTTTAGGTATAAAAATTGAATGTTAATAAATCAATATCAGTCTCTTACAATAGAAAGTGGAATAGGACAATAATATAAATCTACATTTCAAAACAATGTGGGTGTTTTTTCTGCCAGAGAGTGCTATGCTACGTTTTCATGGATTCGTTTAAAATCCACCAATCATTTTCATTGGTCCACATGACATATCACTGGTGGAAATGGATTGAACTAAACTACTAAACTAAGCTACGAATGCTATGAATGCGAGCTATAGAAGTTCGTAATGGTCTACCTACACTATCGTCAGCGCATAGCTACCCATGCGCTGACGCTCTCCCTGTCATAACACATCTTAGTCGCTTCATAACGTAACTCAACTATCAGTGGAATGGTAACATAGTTTCGTAGCTTGAATTTTACATTATCGCAACATAGTTTGCATATAACATCTCTGATGGAAAGGTACCCTAAATAACGGATTATCTCTTACTAGTTTCAAACCTTTTTTTGGATTAAGAAATAATTACTAGTTTAAACTGATGACGAAGACTAGCAATACTCAGGGACAATTTAAAAAAATATGTTGGTTTAGGTTACTCACTTTTAGGATTTGCCACAGCTATTTTTGGTAAAGATATTGCATCTTCACCGACAGTGGTAAAAGCCTTAGAACTAACACTAGATAGAACACTTAATATTAAAACTAAATAAAATAACTCCATTTTTTCTAACTAACGTGTAATTCCGAGCATATTAACTAAATACTGAGCTTGAATATTCCTGTAGTGACTCCATTAAGGAAAACCTATTTGATGACATTAATAACTTCGTGAAAAAGAAAACTTTGCACTTTGTTCAGTGGGTATATGGTTGAGAATGCTTTGTTTTAGTAATTTAATGTATCATTACGTTGTTTACCAGTGAGTGTGACAGTCAGATAGTTTATTAAAGTTTTTGTATTGATAATTATGTTTGTTTCGTATTGTTTAATTTGCTACTAAATTGAAATATTGTTTGCCAGATTTTCAGTGTGTGATCTGTCAATGTATTCGATGATTTATTTTCCTTACCGATTTTTTTATTTTATTTAAACTGGCGATCGTCCATGCAAAAAAAAATGTCTTGCAACTATCTTTCGGTACAAAACTTTAACAGGAATTTTAATATGATTAAATTAATGTGATAAGTAACCAACAACTACTCGGTTTTATTTATTAAATCGTCATCATCTTTCTGCTCTTTTTGTTTAGCGTGGTAAAATCATCAAATGATTCCTCTCACCCCGGGCAGGGCGAGTCTGACAGTCCCTCCCATTCTGCCTTCTAAGGAAATGGGATGGGATGGGATTGAATCTACACCCATTCGCTAAGGTAGGTTGTATGAAGAAGAATGGGCAAGAAACTCCATACTTACTCTTTTTAAAAATGTTTTACAATATTTTTATAACATCATTTGAAACAAAGAATGTGAAATCAATGTACCTTGAAAATCTAGACTAAAATATAAAAATAAAATAATAGGAAAAATAAAAAAAGCAAAAAGGTACATGGTGTTCACATTTTCACAAAAATATTGCAATTACACAATTTATAAATATAAGTGTGTGAGCATTCAAATTTCAACCAGCTTGATTTCGGTTAATCCCTACATTGTACTATGAAGCAGGACCAGCATGTTTCCAAACATTTTTATCTTGGATATAATCTTCTTATTAATAATATGCTTGTTTACTAAGTGTGTTTTTTATATAGCTTTTAAATTTTCTTTCATTTAGAGTTAAAATTTCGTTAGGTATTTTATTGTCTCAGAGGGCCAAAGCCTGCCGGGGTCGCAGGATTATTTCCTTACCGTGACCCCGGAACAGAAAGGGCTATTGAAGGACACCGTGGATTTTAGTCAGTAGAAGTCTGACAGTCCCTCCCGCCCTGCCCGGGGTCGGAGGACTCATTTGATGATTTTACCACGCTAAAAAAAAAAAAAAAAAAAAGGTGTTTTATTGTAACAGGGGGGGAGCAGATTACACCGCGTAAGGCAGATCTGCGCCTCCGTAGCCGCGCGCGTTAGCTGTCGCTCCGCGAACCGCGGCGGGGCGCGTCTTCAGTGGGTTGAGCGCCTTAGCACGCTACAAACAAAAAGCTGGCTTGTGATAGAATCTATGTTCTATGTTCTATGTTAGGGGTTTTGGTTTCCGCACTTAGTCCTTCATGTGGACCATTGTGCGTGAGCCATAGTGGCCTTGGTGGCTTATTCCAACCAGCCCACCTCCCTCCAGAAGTTGATCAGGTTCTTTGGTCTGTGGAGAACATCTGTGTAAGTCCTGGGTGTCCCGAGGGTTTCTGTCCTGATCTGTGTGACACCTGTGCACTCGAAGAGCACATGCGCGACGGTTTCCTCAGTCTCCATGCATGCCCTGCACAGGGGGCTGTCCGTTATGCCTATTGTGTGGAAGTGTTTGTTTAGGGAGCAGTGTCCCGTTATGGTCCCTGTCAGCAGGCGCATGCCGGTCCTGTCCAGGCGTAAAAGACGTCTGGTTAGCCTGCCATCTAGGGATGGCAGGGCTTCCTTGGATTGCCTGCAGCCTGGTGTCGAGGTCCACCATCTCTCTGCTTGTGTGAGGGTGCGCTCCTGCAGCCATCTACGTATCTGGTTGAAAGGGATGGGTATAATGGGTTCAGGTCCGCAAACTGATGCGCTGGATGCTCTCCTAGCTAGTTCATCAGCCGCGTCGTTGCCCAATGATCCGCTATGTCCTTTAATCCATTGTAGTGTCACTTTGTTGCGTTTAGATACCGTTAGACGTTCTAGTGCATTGTGACATTCTAGTATTAAGCTTGAAGTGGTATATTGTTTCTCCAACGATTTAAGGACTGAGGCACTATCAGAGAGTATACGTATATGGGTGTCCGTAACTCTTCTGGCCTCTATCGCGTATGCTGCTTGTATAATGCCCATGCATTCCGCCTGGTAGACGGTGTTGTACATTCCCAGCGGGCTGGATATATTTATGTTAAGGTCGTGTGAGAAGACTCCAGCCCCGGTTCCGGAATCATTCTTTGATCCATCTGTGTATATCCTCAGCTCTTTCGGGCCTGAGTAGTCACACTGCTCTTCTGCAAGTGTGATATTGTAGTGCTTTTCAAAGTGGTATTGTCTTGGGGCTTTGTCGCATGGTGATGCCATCATTGGCTGTTGTTCGATCGCATCATTCTTAATTCGCGTGTGTTTAATTCTGGAGTCTTTGTTTAGGGTTCCCAGGGCATAAAGCCTAAAGGCGGCTAGGGCCGCCTCTTTCTGCACGATGAGGTGTAGAGGTGGCAGTCCAAGCATTGCCTGTAGGGCAGCGGTGGGTGCAGTTCTCATGCAGCTAGTAACTGCCATACAAGCAAATCGCTGCAGCTTTTCGAGGTCTTTTTGGGTTGTGCTCAGGTTTGTTCTGGGCCACCAGACCAATGAGCCGTACGTGACTGTCGGTCGTATGACAGTGGTATATAGCCAGTGAGTGATCTTGGGACTGATCCCCCAGTTCCTGCCAAGCATTCGCTTGCATTGCCACAGGGATATGCTGGCTTTTGTGGTGATGTAGTTGATGTGTTTTGCCCAATTCAGCTGTTTATCCAAAAAGATGCCCAGGTATTTGGTTTCAGTTGATAGGCTTAGGGTGGTTCCAAAGAAGCGTGGAAGCTGTAGGGTCGGTAGCTTCCTCTTTTTTGTGAAGAGAATCAGCTCGGTTTTTGAAGGATTTACAGATAGCTGGTGTTTGTTGCACCAGTCCTCCACTATTTTCAATGCTTGGCGCATGAGGTTGCACAGGGTATTTTCGTGAGTGCCATTTATTATTATGGTTATATCGTCGGCATACCCTACAGTGAAATAACCATTTTCATTTAGTGTTTTAATGAGGTCATCTACGACCAGGTTCCATAGTAGCGGTGAGAGGACTCCCCCTTGTGGGCAGCCTTTCGCCACGATGGCCCTGGTAGTGTCATTTACTGTAACTTGTACAGCTCTTTGCTTGAGCATGTTGCTAATCCATCCGCTCAGGGTTGGGTCTATGTTGTGCCTGTCTAAGGCCATGTTGATGCTGTTGAACGTGGTTTTGTCAAAGGCGCCCTCAATGTCAATAAAGGCGGCCAGTGCTGAGCATTTGTGGTCCACTGCACATTCAATCTTGGATACTACGCTATGTAGCGCGGATTCCGTTGATCTGCCCGTGGAGTATGCGTGCTGTTGTTTGTGAAGCGGTTTTTCCCGAAGAGGTCCGTCTCGGATATACCTATCACAGAGTCTCTCGAGGGTCTTCAGTAGGAAAGATGTAAGGCTTATAGGTCGATAAGCTTGTGATAGAAATTCTAATTAATTTTACGTGGTTATAGGTAAAAATAGGTTAGTCATCAGTCTAACCAGCAACTTACGTAAGGACCCATTAACACCACGTTTTTTAAACGCACCATCGACGTGTGTTTTTAAACGCGCCGTCAACGCGTGTTTTAGAAACGCGCGTCCATGGCGCTCTTTTATCAATCAGAGCAGTTTATTGTCGTTTGTATCGTTACACACGCGCGTTTGCGTCCCACCTGTATCGCTACAAACGCGCGTCTCTATGGATTCAAACGCATATTTGATGGGTGTGCAAAGATCTACAGGCAGCGTCTGACTTGCGTGCGTATATCGCTTCTGTGCCTGTGTCTGACAAACGCTCATGACAAACGCGCATCAACGGAAACAGAGCAGTTTGTTGTCGTTTTTATCGCGTTAAACGTGCATTTGCATCACGTCTGAATCGCTACAAACGCGCGTCTGTATCGATTCAAACGCGTATTTGAATTTATACAACTCGCTTAGTAGGTAAAGTAAGATAATAAACAGGAAAAGTGCTTAAATAATAGTTATTTATGATACTAGTGCGGTAAGTTGGTTTTTACAAACGAGTAGACGAATGTAAGCCCGAGGCGAAGCCGAGGGCTTACCATAGTCACGAGTTTGTAAACACCAATTTCTGCACGTGTGTCATACAATGTTTTTCAACACATTTGCGAGAAAACAGTACCTACAATATGTAATTAAACAAACTTTATTTATCAGTAGAAAAGTCGCAACAATTTTTGAAGTTCCTAATATGAAAATGGCGTGAATTTGCAAATGGCGCCACATGCACGTGGTGGAAATTAGAACTGCATCTTTCGTCTCATTTACTCATAAGTATTAAAGTGAGACAACGTATTGATCAAAAGCGCTTCCAAGGAGGTTCGATCAGTCAGGCTGTTTATTCTCATACACATTATGAGAATAAACTCTTTGGTGGAATTCTTTTTTTTTTTAATGGAAATTAAAAAAAAACCGTAAAGAAAACGCACGGTGCTATACAACGGAGCGTGCGGTAAAGTAGGTACTTATGTGAGAGTACCTATTTTACCGCACGCTCCGTGGTATGGTGCGTAATTTTTAACTTTCGAACAATGCATACAGGCTTCGTAAATGCATTTTTCAACACATTTGCTCGAAAAATATATATATGTGTATAGCACCGTGCGTTTTCTTTACGGTTTTTTTTTTATTTCCATTAAAAAAAAAAGAATTCCACCAAAGAGTTTCACATTATGAGAATAAACAGCCTGACTGATCGAACCTCCTTGGAAGCGCTTTTGATCAATACGTTGTCTCACTTTAATACTTATGAGTAAATGAGACGAAAGATGTAGGTAGTTCTAATTTCTACCACGTGCATGTGGCGCCATTTGCAAATTCACGCCATTTTCTACTGATAAATAAAGTTTGTTTAATTACATATTACGTACTGTTTTCTCGCAAATGTGTTGAAAAACATTGTATGACACACGTGCAGAAATTGGTGTTTACAAACTCGTGACTATGGTAAGCCCTCGGCTTCGCCTCGGGCTTACATTCGTCTACTCGTTTGTAAAAACCAACTTACCGCACTAGTATCATAAATAACTATTTCGAGCAAATGTGTTGAAAAAACTTTTAATACCCACTGTTATAAAATAATTATATTAATACTTGGTATTAATAACTCACTTTTAATTTCATCACACGTTTCAATAGACATACTTGTTCACTGAGAGTACTTCAAATCAGGCTGTTCGTAAACCTTAATTTTTTAATAAATAAAATACCTACTGTTTAATTCTGTAAAAACTGTGCAAGTGATATTTGCCATGTGTAATAATAATACCAGTAAATGCTGGTATAGGAATATAACAGTGGATAGTAAAGATTATAAGGTAAAGTGCGACTATGATAGCGGCGAGTGCTGGCAGGCAAAAGTGGACCTTGAAGACGATTTTGAAAGAGAGCGCCGTTTGCTCCGGATTTTTATGCATATTGAAAATGTGATAGAATACACTGTGCTTCTTCTTTCACTATCTGCGCTTATATACGGAGTCTTATCGTGGAGGACCTTAAAAAAGTTCCGCAACTACAAAAATTATGTGTTCCTCAACACAATTTTGGTGAACTTTTTTACATATTCGGAAATCAAAATTATGAAAAACTACAAAAGTCTTGGTCTAAAATCATTACACGATAACGATTGGTCACGCAATTTAATTACAGTTCTTCTATTATACTTCGCAACTGTCAAGAACCACTGGTTGGTAGTTCTAAGTCATATGTTTTACGTCGATCTTGTCAAAGTTTTTAATGGAAATATCCGAAGAAAATATTTGAAAAGCAGCCTCTTTGCTTGGATTGTTCCTTTGATATTAACTATTGTGATTTTCACTGTATTTGAATGTTGTTTACCAGAAAAACCTGGACAAACCCATAAGATTTTTGGTCCTTTTTTGATCGATATCGCACTTGAAATGTTACCATTAATAGTCAACTTTTGTTTTTACATTTTTATTGTATTTTCACTTTGCTGCAGTTTCAACACGGGCGCAAATACAGCTGCTAACATCCGGCGTCCCTTGTATATAGCAACTTTGATTTTTATATTGAGCGACGTTTTATTGTTGTCTGATTACCTTGTAATGATAATACTTTTTCCTACTTTCTCTAAAAACTGGTTAGCGATACGTATAACAGGATTAATATTAAGAGACTTAAATGCATTCATATTGCCTGTTTTTTTGGTTATTTTAAAGAGCAACCGGGAGATGTGGTACGAATATTATTTAAAAAAAACCGATCAATCACCAGTCGGTATTGCCTAAAAGCCCGTTCACACCTTTGATCGAAGCGGTGAGCGAAGTGACGGACGGCGCGTAAAAGATGTTTCGCCACTGTCGCTGCGTCGTGGCGTTTTTCAAACATTTTTATGATCTTACCGCTCGCCGCCGCCGCCCCGCACAGTAGGTGAATGCTCACAGCGCCAAGGTCGTGAATAGGCCGTAATACGGGTTATTTTATAAGTTCGCATTCCTTGTGTGACGACTACAAAATAAATCGTTCATGGTATTTCTATACTAATATTATAAAGGGTCGACGGCGCGTTGTGTTCCACGCGCGCCTCAAGGAGCGTTTGCATGATGACGGCCCCCCCCCTCTAGAGGGCCAAAGCCTGCCGGGGTCGCGGGACTTATTCCATCACCCGGAACATAAAGAGCTATTGAAGGACACCGTGGATTTTAGTCAGTACAAGTCTGACAGTCCCTCCCGCCCTGCCCGGGGTGGGACGACTCACTTGATGATTTTACCACGTTAAAAAAAAAGTACTAATATTATAAAGAGGAAAGAATTGTTTGTTTGTTTGTATTGAACAGGCTCTGAAATTACTGTACCTATTTCAAAGATTCTTTCACCAGTTGAAAGCTGCTTTGGCCGCTGGCAAATGCTAGTATTTTATATTTGTTATTATGCCAACAGGTTACTACAATATAAAGCATTAAATATAAGTATTTTAATGAAGAATTCGGTTATTTTACAAACATTGCAATTGTACCCAAGATTGCTATCTAAGTGTAATTATAAATGATCTCTAAAACTTTAGCTGTTTTATTTCCACTGCCCTGTTTTCTAGAGTATTTTTTCCTACTGCTATATGATGTATGAGTACGAAGTACAAGTTTAATTTTTTAAATTATGCTCAACTTAAAAGTACCGGCAATACTTATATGGAGCGTAATTAATTTGAAACTTTTGTAACAACAACTTGCGTAAAATTCTACATTTTAAGGCAAACAAAGTCTTCTTTTTTGTAATAAAAAACTTCTCTAATTTTATGTGTTAAACTGCGTAGAACTTACGTTTTTAATTTTGAAGTAAAACCGCTTTGGTAAATCTCGTTACGTTCTAAAAGAAGAAAATTATTTGTTACAGTTGAGGTCTAAGCTCAAAGAGAGCTTAAAAACTTTTTTAAGGTTCCGTATAAATCCCGAGTCGACGGGGCGGCGCGGCGCGTTGTTTTCCACGTGCGCCTCAAAGGGTGTGTCAGCATTATGACGGGGGCCCCCTTTAGAGGGCCAAAGCCTGCCGGAGTCGCGGGACTTATCGATTTACCGTGAGCCTGGAACGTAAAGGGCTATTGAAGGACACCGTGGATTTTAGTCGGTACGAGTCTGACAGTCCCTTCCGCCCTGCCCTGGGTGGGAGGACTCATTTGATGATTTTACCTATTTTACGATAAAAAAAAAACTACTAGACCGGTTAAGTTGAAAATTGTTTAATTACACATTATCAATTCCTGTGACCCAAACGCAGAGATTTGGGTAACAGGACGTGACTAGACGAAATCTGAATAGGACTGTCACTTCAGGGGTGTCAGATACTACTAGGCTCGGGGCTTGCGGACGGCGGTAGTTCGCCGTTCTATCAAGGATCATGCCAGGGTGCAACCATAGATCCAAACGCTAGCCGAGGTAACCACGAGATGCTTAAAAAAAATAATTTCTAACTAAGGCAGGAAACTGTAACAAATCGAGAACATTCGTTACCCCTAAATACGAGTATAAGCCATGAAAACCAATATTTCACACAGGCCCTTTGCTTGTCAATCTTATTACATTTCATTACGTAGGCAAGGCGGCAGAAACATGGCTTATTGAACAACTCTGTGCCAACGTAATGGCAGCGACAGACATATTATTGTTGCCAGTCAAGCTTATTCGATTGGCCGATTGACGTTTTTCATTTGTTTCTAGATTTCGAAGCTTAGAAGAACTTGTCACTAAGAACTCGTTCACATGAGGACGTTTGATGAAACGTCTTTTTTCACGACTCATTTTCATTTGACGGCGGCCGTGCCTTCATAATGCATGTTCACTCTAATCACGAACATTGCCTTTTAAAAACTACGCCGCGTCCGTTAAAACTAGGAATCCTGCATTGGATTTTTCTGACGGATCATTGTGTAGTGTTAATTTCAATTCTTCAGTTCACTTCAATTTTACTTGTATGTTCTCACAACGCGCGTTAGCAAAACGAGCGTCTGAAAGCGCCCAATGTGTACGTGGAAAATTCTTTTGTATTGTATTTCACGCGCGTATGCGTGTTTAGCACGCTTGCAATGTAGAGTGCTCTAATGACATACACGATGGAGTGTAAGGGTTGAAACACATCTCGTCGTATCCTACGAATAGGGGCGTAACTGCATATTAGCTACTTTTCAGGAGACACTTTTTTGTGTTTAATTAAATTAAATGTGAACAAATATGTATTGGTGGTTTTATATAACGTGTATTGGTATTTTATGGTTTGGTTAGCATTATTTTAAATAAATTATCTTTATATTTTATACGATTTTTGTCCCTTAAATCCTTATTCTCCGTTGTGTTAAGGCTTAGTAGGACTGGACTTGAGCAATAAGTTACATTATGCCTTTTATCTGCGGAAATGTCGAAGCCACAATCGCCTTAAAGCCCTGTTTATAAAGTGATGCGTGTTTTCATTGTAGGTATGTCATAAACATAAAAAACAAAAACATAATTTGAACCTAGAAGAAAGACATAAACGCAATTAGGGCTTTGTCTCTTCTATAATTATAATGTAAGCAATTAAGCCATTCCATAGAAAACGGCCACAATCACCATGAGGGTTTTTTTCTATGTACTTTATATTGAAAATGAATAAGTAATTAAAATGACTGAAGTACAAACTCGTTGATACTATATTATTTGAACTTGATCTATACAGTACAAATTAAGAAAACATAATCTTTATCTTAAAATCACTTGAGGTAGTACAAGCAAAAATGTTATTTTTATTTAAAAATCAGATTACGCTCGCCGCAACTAACAATCTCCGCGTTCCGCCGAATAGTAGCCGAACGGCGCTAGCACGCACTCCTCGCGCCCACGCACACCCACTACTCGCGAAGAATGAAGGCGCGACGGCAGTTGTGGCTTTATTCGACGTTGAAAACGTAGTGCTTAAAATTGTGGCTTTTTAGAAAACCTTATTATTTGATAACCTGTACTGTTTTTAATTGTTTTGTTAAACTGGTAATATGTGGTATGATGAGTAGAATTGAATTATGCAATAAAAGAAAAAAGCCCCTATGTTCGTTAGGGCACTATTCGTAGGATACGACGATCTGGCAGCACGGAATCGCATTTTTCCGTCGCCCTTTCTCTTTCTGCCGCTTAGAACTGCCATTTGCTAGACCGAGATAATGCGATAGCACGCGGCCGGCTCAAGGATTCCGCCGCATGCTATCGCATTATGCTTTCTATCTCGGTCTAGCAAATGGCAGTTCTAAGCGACAGAAAGAGAAAGGGCGACGGAAAAAGGCGATTCCGTGCTGCCAGATGTAGTGCAACCCTAATTTATTTGCCTCGAAATCGATGGATGTACTATGTTTGATGTTCTGTGAGAGAATATGCGATAGATGTTTTATTACTTTATAGAATTCTATTATTATTTTTACATGTTTTATTTAATTTATTTATTTTCCTATTAATTTAATAAATTAATTAATTGATTCATTTATTTTCTTATCTATACATATAATAAAATAGTAGGAAAGTCAAAACTGTACATTGAATATTTTTTGAAAAGAATACTTGGGGTGTGATCTACAATTGATACCGAAGCCAAAAATATAGTTTTTAGAATTTTTGTCTGTTTGTCTGTTTGTCTGTTTGTCTGTTTGTCTGTTTGTCTGTATGTATGTCCGGGATAAACTCAAAAAGTACTGGACGGATTTGAATGATTTTTTTTTTGTTGTATAGGTACTAAGTCTGGCCAACACATAGGCTATAATTTATCTTGGAAACTTGAACACCTGGTGCAGAACCGCAACGGACCAGCTAAACTATAAGAGATACAAAAATGGTGCGATAGCAAAAATTGTTCCGCGTGATGAGCATTTTCTGCTGAGGGAATAAATTTGAAGATCTGGAACACCTGATGTGGAACTCCAAGAGCCCAGCTACACTATAACATATACAGGAATGACGTCTTAGCAAAGTTGTTCACCCTGATGAGCACTCTCTGTTGACGTATAAAAATTGAAGAACTGGAACACCTGATGTGGAACACCAAGAGCCCAGCTACACTATTACATATACAGGAATGACGTCTTTGCAAAGTTGTTCAGCCTGACGATCACTCTCTGTTGACATATAAAAACTGAAGATCTGGAACACCTGATGTGGAACACCAAAAGCCCAGCTACAATATAACATATAAAGGAATGACGTTTTAGCAAAGTTGTTCAGCCTGATGAGCAGTCTCTGTTGACGTATAAAAATTGAAAATCTTGAACACCTGATGTGGAACACTAAGAGCCCAGCTACACTATAACATATATAGGAATGACGTCTTAGCAAGAGTTGCTCAGCCTAATGAGCACTCTCTGTTGACGTATAAAAATTGAAGATCTGGAACAGCTGTTGTGGAGCTCCAAGAGCCCAGCTACAAAGGAATGACGTCTTAGCAAAGTTGTTCAGCCTGATGAGCAGTCTCTGTTGTACGTCACTAACAAAGTAAGATGCGTATTTTTTTTTTGTTTTTTGTTGTTTAAAATCCCATTTGACTAAGACAACACTGCAACACTCAACGTGTTCGTAGTCATGAAACTGTGACAAAGCAAAGGTGTTTCAGGATTGTAATGTAGTCGTCTTCCCCTGGAGCCGACGGCCCTCCACCGCGTCTATCGAGGCGCATCGCCAGGAGAATGATCATCTCATCCGCACGCAAAATACGCCCATATGACGTGGAGTTGCGGATACCAGCCCGCTATACAATACAATACAATCGCCAGGATGAATCCCAGGAAAGAGCTCAGGCGCGATCACAGGGCAATATGGAGAGAGCGACTGTCGCAACCGAGTTCCGGGCACGCCCCAACTAGGGTTGCCTACATTTTTTTGTCAGAATGTAGTATTTTTTTTTTTTAAATGCCATAAAAAATATAGTACGCTTCAAAAAAATATAGTATTTTAGTAGGGAATAATAAAAAATAGACTAAAGTTGTATTTTTACTTATTTATTTTTTTAAAACTAATTTTTTTGCACTTCTTCCAGATTTTTTAAAAACGTCCCAAGTAACAATAGGTTCTATAACCTAGGCGTTTTATCACCAAAGAGTGATATAGTACGCCTTTAACAGTAACCATTGTGACTGCATGTACTATAAAGGTTTATAACAAAGCATTTTGGTTCTATAAGATTAAAGAGCATTTAAGTTCTATTATTTAGCTCTTAGAACGCTTACAGGGCCATTCAAAAGAATCTTTAAAGTGTTGCACTGTAATAGAAATGAGAAAAACGATTTTGGTACTATTTAGTACTATAGACAACCTTACTGATACTTTTATGTATCTATTTTGCTCTAATAATGCGTCAAAATAATTTTTACAGTACTAGGACTGTAGCAGTATCGAAAACACTATAACAGGATCAATTTGCACTATAAAAGTACCATACACAACCATTACGTATTACAGGATCAATTTGCACTATAAAAGTAACTTACACAACCATTACGTAACCGTTTAGCTTCATAAAAGCTCCCTCAATATCGCTAAGGGGCTAGTTCTGTAAAAATCATGAAAACTCTTCTATAGTACTAAATAGTACCATAGCGACTCCTGGCGCAATTGCTAAATACTTAAATTCAAATAGCTCTTAAAGTGAGTTGGTGTTACTGAAACGAGACTAAAGCGTGACAAAAAAACACTAAAATTCATCATTAATGGACTAATTGGACCTTTAATGGCTTTTCAGTAACAATTACATCACTAGTATTTCTTAATGTCGATTGTGTTCTGGTAAAGTTTTAAGTAAAGGTTTGATAATGGATTTAAGATCGCTGCGTCAGTATAATGAGAGTGGTAGTTATAAAAAAAGGTAAAGAATCGATATACACAAGCATTATCATCAATACAACAGGCTCATGCTCAAAATGTAAATACTGGTCAAGCGGGTCCAGAAAATATAGCACATGGTTCTGCACAAAATATTTGTTTTAAATCACAACAGGGCTGTAGGAACATTAATACTACTATTAATGTTCCTTTTGCTCAAGGTTGTAATAAGGATGAAGAATACAGTGAGAGCACCTGTCTTCAAAGTTCCCAAACATCGGAATGTTCAGAGGAGGAGAGCAATGACCAATTATACAGTGACCTAAGAAGATGGTGCGTCACTTACAGTATACCAACTGCAATCCCAAATTATGCCCTAGTGTGTATTTAATGCAACTCCATGCAAAGAAATTTATTTTGACTACACTGTTTTATATTTGGACAAGGACCCCTAATTGGAAAATATGGCCGCTATTTTCTGCCGCGATAGCACATTAGTAGCACAGCTGGAGCCAATGTGTACTATAGGATCCGTATTCGGGACAAGTCCTTATTTTATTAATTAAAATTTAATTAAAACACGAAAATAATGAGGGCGCATTGTCAAATTCGAAATCAGCATATTGATTTTAACGATACAATTATTTTCGCAAGTGCAAGTTATGGCAGTTATGGCAGAGTTGCATGTCTTTTTTATTACAATGATACGTTAGGCAACATGGCAAATGACATGAGTCTTAAAACTTATCTTGAAGAACACGACTGACACAACACAAACAAAAAATTATGAATAATATAAGTGTCAAGAAAGATCTCTCAAATCGTTAACAGTGCAAAATAGCACTTTAAACATGTTTTGGTTACTTTTATAGTGCAAATTCGTGACATTATTGCACTTGTGGCACTATTTTAGTACTAAAAAGCGTTTCACTACACTTTTACATCTCAACTATCGAGCTGATTTATCACCGTGAGAGCCTTTATGTAATGTTTATAGAATAAATTAGTGATAAAACTCCGGCCTATTTGGGGTTTTGTAAACGTTTACAACACCATTATAGTACTATTGTTTTGTTATTGTGGAGCTTTTTAGCACGCTCCAAAACGTTCTCAGGTCTTTTATAGTACCAATTTTTGTTACTTGGGGTGTTCGTAAATTGCAGGAAGTTTTTTTATTTTACTAATTTTAGTAATGAAATAGAAACGCAAAATATAAACATTTAGCTATTGTACGGAAATATAGTATTTTCGCGTACTTTATATTTCTTCAAAAGTATATAGTACGGAGACCCTAAATATAGTACAATAGGTACTATATATTATAGTACGGTTGGCAACCCTAACCCCAACCGCGGTGGTAAGACCCGTCTTTAAGGAGTGGCTGGATAGGCGTCACGGCGTCCCGCCTGACCTACCACATGACGTAGGTCCTCAACGAACACGAAAGTTTCGGGAGGTAGCAGTGTCGGATAGGGAAGGAAGAATCGCCTGGGTGTCACCACTGCGTGGATCGCCTGGAGGACACGGTGAAGCATACGGTGCAGGACTACCCACTTGGGCAGAGAACCGCCGTGTCCTCACTACGACGATAATCGGTGACCTCTCGTGCTTAGTATTGGTCGAGACCTGATGCTGCGGGGCGAGACAGAATGGGAAGCAGTCGCCTCCTTCTGCGAAGCAGTCATGCTAGCGAAGGAGGAGGCGGGACGCATGAGGGAGAGGACAATGTCCACCTCCAGCCCAGCCGCAGCGGTAGACGCCGATGGCGACAGACGTCGCTACACGATCTCCAGCCACTGTAGGCGCGGCCATGCGGGCGGCGAGTAAGAGTGCACGTTGTGTTCCACGTGATGTATTACGATGCTAAAAAAAATGTCATCGTCTGAATGTACCATGTCGAACAAAAAAGCCATCGAGGCCGTGGACAGAACACTTTGAGACATTCGCCATGATGATAGACCCATTGACAATATCACGGTAGGTACTGTTCTCCGGAAAATTCCGGCAGACACTGCCCGTTGTAAGAAGAATTGATAAGTTACGTATTCGGTGTCCCGTCAAGTATAACACTTCAGGAAAATTCTTGGCTATTCGATCGTGCGATACTAAAAAAATTACCGAACCGCTGCAATAAATGAAAACATGTTATTAGCCAAAATTGTTGGGAATGATGTGGTTCACACGTCATACAATAACGTCGTCAATCAGGATGATGCCAGCAACTACCCACTCGAGATTTTAAATTCATTAACTGCCTGTGGTCCTCCAGCTCATAAAATAACCTAAAAGTAATAATAATGCTTCTAAGAAATCTAACTCCACCAAAATTGTGCAATGGAACGCGACTAATAGTTACTGCATTACACAGAAATTTAAGCGAAGCTGAAATTCTCACCGGATGTGGCTCAGGGGAAACTGCATTTATACCGTGAATACCACTCATCTCCAACAATTTCCTTTTCCAGTTCAAACTCACACAATTCCCGGTAGCCGCTTAGTTCACGATGACCATAAATAAGTCCCAAGGACAGACCCTGAAGGAACCTGATGTCGACCTAAGGTCCAACTGTTTTTCCCACGGCCAACTATATATAACACATGCTCGCCTGTCAGTAATGCTGACCAGCTTTTTATTTTAGCACCAGAGGGAAAAACGACCAAATGTCGTATATAAAGTGTTGTGTCTGGAAGTTTTCATTTCATTTGCTTTAAAGTTTGTAATAGATTCTATAACAAACTTTAAAGTGGGACATCAGGTACCCTCACTTTCTCAACGAATTAAAAAAGAGAATATTGGTATAGGTGCCATAAAACCAAATACAATGCGGACGAAGTCGCAGGCAACAGCTAGTTAATTTAATAAATTGAATCTTGGATTATTACGTTACAAGTGAATGCTCCGGTGAGGACGCGTCGTAAAAGAAATGAAATAAATTATCTGTGATTCAAATTCCTTTTCGTACAAAATAGTGAAATTTTGTGAGATTGTATCACCATTTTTTTAAACTATCCAATTACTAATCTCCAGTTTTTGGATCTGGAATATAAAAGGTAATTTCAATGTACTTGGGTATAAAAAAATGCAACAGCTAGTATTTATAATGACTTACTTAAGTATATCTAGTATCACATACAAATTCCTTTGCTTTGGTTAAAGAAATCGACTACTTATTATTAACAAGGGACTCTTAGGAGCAGTGTTAAATGAAGTGTCAGTAATGAGCACTCAATGAGTCGTAAGTAGATTAAATGATTAATCTTCAACTTTTACCTACCTCATTTACTTTTAAGCCCGCCATACGCCTTGCACGTGTATATAAATCTAGCCAATAAAATTTTTACGAAACAGCGCAATGGTTGTTGAGGAGCTCGTGGCTAAATAATTAGAGCCGCACAGGCCGATCTTCCGGGTTAAGCCGCGCTTACCGAGGTTGGTCTGTGGATGGGGGACCACCTGTCATAGCGAGTTTCCTCCGTGCCTCGGAAAGCACGTAAAGCCGTTGGTCCCGGCTGTCATTTGTAGATCTTTGACAGTCGTTACTGTTAGTCAGAAGCTATAAAGTCTGACAACCAGTCTAACTATGGGGTATCGTATTACCCGGTTACTGGGTCGTGGAGGTCCGATAGGCAGTCGCTTCATGTAAAATACTGATATTCAGCTGAATCTGGTTCGACTGGAAGCCGACCCCAACATTGTTGGGAAAAGGCTAGGCAGATGAGTTAGCGCAATGGTTGAGCGATTGGACTGCTGCGCTGTGTGTGGCACGTGTCGCGGATTCGATTCCCGCACGAAGCAAATATTTGTATGATGTCGAAGTAGTTGTTTCGGGTCTGGGCGTTTGTTTGTGTGAGTTTATATGTTTGTAAACGCACCCACGACACAGGAGAAATTGCTAGTGTGGGACAACGTTTAAAAAAAAAACTGACAGGCAAATGTTACATTAATTTAAAGAGTTGGGACTTTACTCATGGCGCGACGCGATATCGAATTGCATCGATTGACGATATCGGTCAGATATCACACAAGCGTCCGGCCGAAGAAAATGTATGGACAATCGCTAGTGTTTGCTGAGTCTATCGGATTGACGATATCGCTCACAGATCTCCTCGATATCGAATTGCATGTGCGTCCTAATGACAATGCACATGATTCTCTGTTCAAAATTCGATTGCGCAACTACTCGTCACGTGCGACATCTTTTGTCTTTGGTTTGCAGCGCCTTTTTGTCGTAGCCAAAGAAGAGATTACCAATGCATTGAGTTCCACGTTCAACCCTCAGGGGTTGAATGTGGAAACGTTTAGGGGTCGAACGCAGAAGAGGGTAGAAATTATTGGGGGTTGAACGCGGAATAAACCGTAGTAAGGTGGATTTTTGAAGTGCATGGTCGGATTGCATCGCATCACTCCATTAGTAAATACGTGCGACTTAAATCGGCAATCGACTCGATATCGCACGAATCATGAGTAAAGTCTCTTAGGCATATTCACTAAAAAACTTATTCATCTAATGTCGTATCTACCTACCTAACAAAGATTTTCCCTTCTTTTTCTTGCTTTTATCTATATATATAAAAGGCAAACTGAATGATTACTAATCAAGCCACAGCCCAGACCGCTTGGCCTAGAGACTCCAAATTTGGAACATAGGTTCCTTATGAAGCGTAGGGGAGCACTAAGAAAGGATTTTTGGAAATTCGGCCTTTAAGGGGGTAAAAAAGGGGGGGGAAGTTTGTATGAAACTCGGTCATTTCTGAAGCTATATCGATGAAAATTGGAATATAGCTAATTGATAACAAATAAAGGATGACGTGTTTCAGGATTTTTGGAAATTCGCCCTTTAAAGGGGTAAAAAAGGGGGGGAAAGGTTGTATAAAATTCCGTACATTTTAGTATCTGGTTGGTTATTCTGTTGAAAATTAGGCACGATTTGTTAAAGCGGGTAAGGGGTGGGCGTGAGGGGTGGGTAAAGTGGGGGGGTAACGGGGGGGGGGGGTTGAAATCAGTTAATTTTGTTTATTTGGTTGGCTATTCGGTTGCACACTAATCATGATTTGTTAAAGGTGGGTAATGGGAGGGCTTAGGGGGGTTCTCTATTGTGTTACCTAACTTTTTTATACATAATCTAATGTGACATAATTTTTTTTATATTTATAAGGCAAACTGAATGATTACTAATCAAGCCACAGCCCAGACCGCTTGGCCTAGAGACTCCAAATTTGGAACATAGGTTCCTTATGAAGCGTAGGGGAGCACTAAGAAAGGATTTTTGGAAATTCGGCCTTTAAGGGGGTAAAAAAAGGGAGGGGGGGAGTTTGTATGAAACTCGGTCATTTCTGAAGCTATATCGATGAAAATTGGAATATAGCTATTTGATAACAAATAAAGGATGACGTGTTTCAGGATTTTTGGAAATTCGCCCTTTAAAGGGGTAAAAAAGGGGGGGAAAGGTATAAAATTCCGTACATTTTAGTATCTGGTTGGTTATTCGGTTGAAAATTAGGCACGATTTGATAAAGGGGGTAAGGGGAGGGCGTGGGGGGTGGGTAAAGTGGGGGGGGGGTAACGGGGGGGGGGTGAAATCAGTTAATTTTATTTATTTGGTTGGCTATTCGGTTGCACACTAAGCATAATTTGTTAAAGGTGGGTAACCCGTGGGTATCCATAACACGTTTGCTATAAAATTCAGTAACCATAATGATCAAAAGTTCTAAATATTATTGTTTTACATAATTATCTTTACATCTAAAACTGTTCTGGCATAATATCGAGTAGGTATCATAATAATTGAATCTCCTAATTTTGTATGAAAATAAAGTCATAATTATGTCCTAATCATTGTATTATAGTAGCCATACACCATCCTGCCTATCGACGATCGATTTGACGCTTGCAATTGTTTTGTTGTATTTGATGGCATGACATGCCAATTTGATAGGTCATCAAATCGATTTGACATAACGTTAAATCGGGAGCAGTGATGCATTTGGCTATTATTCGGTGACGACAGCTACAATTTTATAAATTTGTAGCTATCGGTCACCGAATAATAGCTAGATCTAGCTATAAAGTTGCTAAGTTGGCATCGCTGCTGCAGATTTGAAGTTGTGTCAAATCGATCGTACGATAGGCAGTATGGTGTATGGTGTATTTGGACGAACTGCCAATTTGAAACAATTGCAAGCGTCATACGATAGGCAGGATGGTGTATGGCTACCATTACATAATGTGTATTATTCCGAATGTTCAATTAGGTGTAGTAAAACTGATATTTCATTAAATTGTTTAGAAAACGAAGATCTTGGGATCCAAGAGCGAGCGAAGCGAGCTCGGGACTTGTGGGCACCCCGACACGGACAGGTTAGGTTCGAAGGGGATGGCGGGGTCTGAAAGACCCCGCCATCCCCTTAGGTTACTTTAAACCTTGCACGCAGAAATAGGAGCCCCGCGAAGTGGGGCTCCGTCGATATCTCTTATTGGGTGGTAATCAGTAACAAAACAAACTTTAGGACTTATGTATTTTATGGCAATCGGATTTATGTATTTTGTATAATAATGATTGTTATATTTATGACAAACGAATTTAGGACCAATATTTAGGAATTTCAATGTTATGGCATTTGAAATGATGTGTTATTAAGTTCGGGCAAGTTATCATTCGGACAAATGATGATTAGGACAAAAAAAATTATGTCACATTAGATTATGTATAAAAAAGTTAGGTAACACAATAGAGAACCGCTTAGGGGGGGAGGTAAAGTGGAAGAGAGTAACAGGGGGGGGGGTAAAATCAGTTAATTTTTGTGTACACTACGGGTACACTACGATAGTACGAAAAACTTTATTCCGAAATTCAATTCATAAATACGAATTTCAAAATACCGATTTTCATAATTCCGAATGGTTCAAAATTCCTAATATAACAACTCCGATGGATCAATATTCCTATTTTAATAATTCCGAAATTTCAAAATTCCTAACGTTTATAATTACTATTTTCAAAATACCGAATTTCAATAGACCGAATATCAAAAATTCCGACTTAATATATTTTCCGAAACATCAAAAACACCAAAAATACCGAATATTAAAATTCCAATTATTGGAATTCCGATTTGGGTCCGTCGGGTCGAAAAGTCCGAGTCGGGGTGCCCCAAGACACATTTTGTTCGCTAATGCATCCTGAGTTATAGCACCACCAAGGTGGTTCAATGGTTCCTATTTCTGTGAGCAAGTGAAAGACCCCGCCATCCTCTTCGTGTTAGGTTACTAACACGAAGTACCCCAACCCCTTCGAACCTAACCTGTCCGTGTCGGGGTGTCCCGAGTCCCGAGCTCGCTTCGCTCGCTCTTGCATCCTTGGTCAATTTGTTGACTACCACCTACACCGGGGCTCCTATTTCTGTGAGCAAGGTTTAAAGTAACCTAACAAGTAACCTAACCTAACACCTTCGAACCTAAGCTGTCCGAGTCGGGGTGCCCCAAGTCCCGAGCTCGCTGCGCTCGCTCTTGGATCCTAAGTTCTTCTAATAACAATAAAAATCCTGAAGGCAAACAGTGAAAGTTAAGAGGATGCGCCTCGCCATTCCGTGCCTACACAGGCTTAAATAACACTCTGGGAGTACGGTAGACAAAATTACGTGGAGCCGGTTTTGCACCAATTCGTTTCTGTCACTGACTTTGTGGAATTTCGTTTTTCGGAATGAGAACTCATCGAGCATTACATTTTTCGAATATGTGAAAATCGGAAAAAGAAGAAATCGGACATACGACCTTCGATCAAATAAATTTCGAGATTCTTAATAATAGATATTGTAATTTTAGGTATTATAATATTCGGAGTTTTGAAAATCGGTATATCGAAATTCGAAATAAAATATTTCGGAGTATTTGGGTGTTCCCGTACACTACACTACACTACACTACACTACACCTACTTTATACCTACACTACACTTACCTTAACCTTCCCTGAACTTCCACGATTTTTTAAGACTAAAATCAGCCAAATCAGTTCTGCCTTTTGCAAGTTAAAGCGTGACTAACGAACAGCTATCCATTTTTATACCTCACTTGCTGAGCCGGCAGACGTTGTCCTGCCCAGTAATCAATCCTACACCTACCCTACACCTACCTCCCTACATCTACCCTACCTACCCTATGTGTTATTCTGGATCTTCAGTTACCTACATACCAAATTTCATCGTAATCTGTTCAGTAGTTTTTGGGTGAAAGAGTAAAAAATATCCATCCATTCACACTCATAAACTTTCGCCTTTATAATATTAGTAGGATATAGATATTATAGATTTAGTATGGAGATTCATTTATCTCCAAACTTAACGCGAGCAAAGCCGCGGGTTCAAGCTAGTCTTTTATAATCTAAGGCTGTACGTTACACTGTAAAGTTGGTATTTCAGATCTAGGCTTGAATAAATTACTAGTCTTTTCATGAAAAGGTACACATAAAAAACACTATAACTTTTTTTAGAGAATTTTATGACAAGGTGTTTTGAAAATACTAGCCATTCCCCGTGGTTCACGTTCACTCCCGCTGCTTGGCCCCTTTTAATTGTATATAACGTGACGTTATATAGCCTATAGCGTTCCCTGATAAATGGACGATCAATCACAAAAATAATAATTCAATTCGAATTTGACTTATACCTACAGCGTTGATGAATAAAAGATACTTCTTGATGTACTGCGTTTTAATTGCAGGCAGACACACAATCGTTACAGTTCACAGATGCGTGTGAGTACAGTGCAGTGACGGAGTGGACGAGCGGATCCATCGACTAGAGATATATATCATAGACAATCAATAGTGGTGTAGATGCTTACTATAATACTAATTAGTGATGTTACAACAATACCTAGTAACGAATGTCAAAGATCTACAAATGACAGCCGGGACCCACGGCTTTACGTGCTTTCCGAGGCACGGAGGAAACTCGATATGACAGATGGTCAACCATCCACAGACCAACATCGGCAAGTGCGGTTTAACCCGAAGATAGGCTTGTGCGGTTGTAACTATTTAGCCACGAGTTACTCGTGTCCCATCAAGTAAGCGAAATAGAATTTCTAAGCCGCTTGACACACAACCTTTACTTACCAACTGTTACAGCTTTTTGTGAAGGAGCTCTTACGGTCTACCGCCGTTCATGTTTTTACCTTTGAAAAGCGTTGCTATGTTGTGGTTAGAAGGGTCTATGTGATCCCTATATATTACGGGAGGTTGCTGTAGCGAAAATTTCTCGGACTGAAAAGTACATATAGTAACAAGACCTGTTTTTAACCGACTTCGAAAAAGAAGGCGGTTCTCTCTCTAAAACGCCTGAACCGATTTAGATTTTTTTTTTGTTTGAAGAACTATACTGCCTACGTGGTCCCATGATCATCAGGTCAGGATCGAATGAACCCTTCAATAACAATCTAATATCTTTAAACGAGCAATTCTTGTATATTTATTTATAAATAATCAGGATCTCGGAAACGGTTACAGATTAGGGGTTTTTCGGCTCAAGGAATCGATTTATCAAGGTCCCAGGTTCGAGAAAAGCTCGGTTCCCAAGATATAGACATTTTAAAAACCGAGCGAAGCTCGGTCAACCAGATATTGACAGATAATAAACCGTGATTGCCAAGCGCAGTGGCTGAACGATTTAAATGCTGCGCTGTGTGTCGCGGGTTTAATTCCCGCACGGAGCAAATATTTGTATTATCTACGGTTAGTTGTTCCGGGTTTGTGCGTTTGTGTATGTGAGTTTATATGTCTGTAAACGCAGGGAGGCCTATGTTCAGCAGTGGTCGTCTTCCGGCTGATGATGATGATGATGAAACGCACCTACGATTCAAGAAAAATTCCTAGTGTGGGGCAACGTTTTAAAAATAAATTATTGCTATCGTATGTCTATAGATTGTTTACGCAATGACACAACAAAATATTCATATTCATATATTCATTCACTAAAATGCCCTCTAAAAATGTTGACTTACTTCTAGAACAACACAAATAGTAAAAAATAGCTTGTCCTTCGGAAGTCCGAGGCAAAAAAGTCAATGAAATAAAATAATACTAAGTCACCGACTTTCGAAATAAAAGTTTTTTAACAATCTTTCGTGTTATTTAGAAGTCAGTAGGTCTATATAGTACTCATAGATGGATCGACCTTACCTATAGATTAGAATCAATCCGAAACAGATGTGTTATTCTAGCCATTCAAGAAGCGTATTATAGTTACAGTAGTACTCACAGTGAGACAGCTCTTTGTTCTCCGAGCCACACTTAGGAGGCATAAAGCACTTCCGCCACCAGATTACACTAAGCGTAGAGCAAAACTCATTTTTCCAACAATAAGCTACAAGACTGCATTCGCCAAGCGACAGTTCTATGTATGTTGTGAGCGATTTCATCTATAGAAACATCGCAAAAAATACCCGAATAACTGGGCTGAGACATCATGAAGTAAAGTCTAGTCTTCATAATTGGCTCTTAGATCAGGATTACGCCCGTACAGAGGACCTGCTTCATCTCTGGCAGTAATTGAGCAACAATCCCGACTCTTACCGATTTACACAAAATTATAATTATAATTAGATCACAACACAATACACACTAATATATATATACAACCTCAATCATACAGACACCCTTACGCACACTTATACTTCCCAGTACACATTATCACACTCATATACATACCTACACATCCACACTATACACTATTACCAACACATACACACATAACACAATAAAATTCTCCTATTCCTAGTTAAAATTTTTGATAAAAATAAGCGAATACTTTCAAACCTGTGTATTCTCTCAATTTAAAAAAAAAACACACACTCTGCAATAAAAGGTTTTGTGTGCCAATGACAGCAGAACACTGACTCCTAAGTCACAGGATGTCCTAGTTTGGGAGTCAGGGATGCTCTATTTATATGTACCTTTCTCAATGAAATTCATGTAACCTAGTGTTTAAGCAGTGTAGAAGGTTTCTGTATGAATAAAGATTTTTATTTATTATTTATTTATAGTTATTCTAATTTTGCTTACTTTACTTCGTTATCAGCATCACAATGATTACAGATGAACGATCATAGGTAGCTATCACTGACAAGGCTATTAAAACAGAAATGATCTCTATGTTTGTGACTATAAAACTGATTCTTGATTGCAACGTCAGACGTCAATGTTATGCTGTCTTATTCACCTGTATTATTTTATACTGTGGTTATAATCTGCATCGTCAGTTCGTTGCAGCAACGGCATTAAGGTTAAGAAGATAAATATCTATGTAGTGTGCTTGCTTTACCAAAGGAAAAATGTAGAGGAGATTTAATAAAAATCGACAGCTTTTTCAATCTCGTTGGTTAGTTTAATCTCAAGGTAGCTTAGTATATCTTTAGTTAATACTTAAAGCTTATGCTCAAAGATTAGCCCGCTAGAAGAACGATAACTGTCCATTGGGATTATATTTCTGGGATGAAAACTTACCCTTTGTGTTATTCCAGATAATAAGCCCAACCACCGTGAGAGTCGCCCACGGCCACGGAAGTCGCCACACGATTTCCGGCCACCGTAATGTAAGTAAGCTGTAATGGGTGATTCGCCGTCCCATCATGGACCATGCCCGGATCCTGACAACCTGACGGGTCCACCATAGAGAGCCCCAACGCCCTGCCGTGGTCACGCGACTGTCTTATTAGGTAACCGTGACCCTGGAGCGTAAAGGGCTATTGAAGTGACCGTGGATTTTAGTCAGTACAAGTGTGACAGTCCGATAGTCCCTTCCGCTCTGCTCAGGGTGGGAGGACTCATTGTATGTATTTACTACGTTAGAAAAAAGTTCACAAATGCAATACTTTTTATTTATTTGTTTAGTACTCCGCCATAAACATCTCTGTAATAAAAAAGTTGTAATTCATAACTTTATTTGCCGCTTTACAAAACTCGTAGAAACAAATACGGAATATTTTTTTTATGGACTGGATTTGGAACTGTTATTGAGTTTTGTGTTCATTAGGCAACAAATATCTGAGAATAATAAATTCCATACATACTCAACATTTTATTTCCACGAAGAAGGATGAAAATAAAAACCTCCTACTTTTTATTTTTACTTCTTTTTTTTGC
Organism: Agrotis clavis; assembly: GCA_954870645.1. Classification (NCBI taxonomy): domain Eukaryota; kingdom Metazoa; phylum Arthropoda; class Insecta; order Lepidoptera; family Noctuidae; genus Agrotis; species Agrotis clavis. The sequence goes on from OX940935.1 coordinate 15,517,704, forward strand.
ATCGGTGTTCAAACAGATAAAACAATGTAAGAAATCAAACAACAGACGTAACGTATCATAATTTAACGTATCTACCTTTTTGGCCGTACAGGCAGCGTACCTATGGAAATGTATAATATTGTATGAAATATGAAAAAGCGCCTACTTTAGTTTACGAACGAAGAACTTTATCTTTCCATTTAATAAACGTCAAAGTCCCCGATTACTTTACGTCACAATAACTTGAAAAGTCATACTTTTGAACATTTTTTTTTTTTTTTTAGCGTGGTAAAATCATCAAATGAGTCCTCCCACCCCGGGCAGGGCGGGAGGGACTGTCAGACTTATACTGACTAAAATCCACGGTGTTCTTCAATAGCCCTTTCTGTTCCGGGGTCACGGTAAGGAAATAATCCCGCAACCCCGGCAGGCTTTGGCCCTCTGAGAGGGGTGCCCCGTCAGTATGCTGACGCTCTTTGAGGCGCGCGTGAACACAACGCGCCGTCGACCCGGGCATGGTCCTTGGTCGGGCAGCGAGTAGCCCTTTACTCGCTGCCCGCATGCCCGCGCCTACGGTGGCCGGAGAACGTCTCGCGATACTTTTGAACATAGACGTCGACTATCTAACATTAATTTTCAAGATGTCCCTAATGTCCTCCGTGTCACTCATTCATTTTTGAACTTAATAAAGTTTTTAAACTCCGATTTTCCATAATCATTATTTTAAAAAAATGCTCATATATTCCATAAAGAATCTGTTCCATGTTTGTATGTATTTAATCTGTAAAAGAAAAGATTACTTACACTCGAACTGCGAAGTAGGTTTTAAATAATCTAGCAGCTGCTACAAATTGATTTCAAATCCATTTAAAACAAAATGAGCTCAAGGAACCAGTAAGAACTTTTTAATAAGCAAACGCCATAAATTGCGATTCAAATAAACTTTGAGTAACTACCAGTAACTATTAAGTTTGTGCTTGTTGGAAAAGTTAAATGCAATTGAGGAGATCCTTCAACTAACTGCATAGATCTCGAACTAATCTTAGACAAAGTTCGACAGAATTGAGCTGGGTCTTAGATTAAATACCTTCTGTAGTTCGAAGCGTGTTTCAATTCGAAGACAAAAAACGCTTTCAGCTTTCTAAAAGTTAGCAACGTCGTTTAGATCAGTCAAATATATTGCTGGCAAAAATTCTTCATATTAATAAATGAAAATATAATATAATATCTCGCTCTGTGTTACGATAAAATATTTGACATTGATTTGTGTAATTTATATTTTCATTGATCTGGTACTAGGAATAGAAAATTTAAAAAAAATGAAATCTTAAGTTTAAAATTCAGTGAAGCTTGTAAGCCAAAATTCAATAAACTCAGTTAAAAACCGCTGATGAAAATGACATAACGAAATCTAAAGTTAGCTTTGACCTATTAAAACTTGAAAAGTTAAATTGAGTAGCTTGCAGCGCTTGGAGTAGCTTTAATGACTATTCGGGACCAAGTAAAACAGGTGATGGGAGATTTTCAACTGAAAGTACGACTCAGAGATCGCATTTTTGTTTCCCATGTTTAACTAAACGCCTATCACGTTGATATGGTTTTTCACAATTCACCGACCAAAGTACTAAATTACACAATGTGTCTGGTTGAGCCAGTCAACACTAGTGAAGAGCTGAAAGATTGTATTCATATTTTAACAACCGTCAACAGTCGATTTAAAACTCAAACTTTCAATCCCAAAGGAACAGTAATTTTATTATATTAGCGATCAAAAAACAAAAAAATGGCTAACATTCGGTAGGAGTTAGTTTCCGACCCCTCATTGAAAAAAAAATATTAAAAAATTGATCAAGCTATCTCGCTTTCAAGTTTGTATAGACCGAAACCGGACATACTGTTTTTGAAATAAGAGTCACTTTTGTATGGTTTTTCTCTCATATACACATGGTACACAGCTCATTATGACTTACGCAGTTCGATAAAATTCTGAAAATCAATGTTTCTTTTTTTATAGAGACTAAGCGTTTATTGTGTAAGTGTATATTAAGAACCATATTCGGCAGAGTTCCGTCACAATAAGGTATGACAGGAAATTATTCAACAAAATGTGGGTACCTACGGTATCTCTCATCTTACGGTACGAACTGAGAATATCTGTACGCTGGGGATATTACGGAGGTTTGAATCCGGTTCCGAGAAGTCAGATCTTTCGATAGATATCCAACTTTGTCTTTAAAACTATTCAATCGGAGGTCGATCGAAGCACGTTATGATAAAGCTACGAAGCTTTGTTTATATATATTCGCTTTTCTATGTGACTGGATTCAAACAATTCCATACATTACAAATAAAAACCCTTCGGATCGCATTCGCTTCGCCTGTCTGTTTGACAATAGTTTTATGGATTGATAAGGACACGAACTCGCTATCGTATGCAAGAGAGACGAAGCTATCGTAACATATGATATTTTTTTTAGATTGGAAGTTTACCCCAACATAATATTTGGGAAAAAGCTAGGCATAAAATATGATGAGATCTCATCATCACAATGTACGCCTGTCGCTAATAAAATGCCACTTTTCTGGGTCCTCTGATCTTATCTAAGAAATAGGTGGAAACAATGAGTTATTCTGTTCATAGTTTGTTTTTTCCGATACGAAATACAAAAATCAATAAATTGGCATACAGATGGCTGCTATAATTTTCAAAGGCGAACAGTTTCATTTTCAAAGAACACCGGCAAAGACTAATTCAGTGAAGCTTGTAAGCCAAAATTCAATAAACTCAGTTAAAAACCGCTGATGAAAATGACATAACGAAATCTAAAGTTAGCTTTGACCTATTAAAACTTGAAAAGTTAAATTGAGTAGCTTGCAGCGCTTGGAGTAGCTTTAATGACTATTCGGGACCAAGTAAAACAGGTGATGGGAGATTTTCAACTGAAAGTACGACTCAGAGATCGCATTTTTGTTTCCCATGTTTAACTAAACGCCTATCACGTTGATATGGTTTTTCACAATTCACCGACCAAAGTACTAAATTACACAATGTGTCTGGTTGAGCCAGTCAACACTAGTGAAGAGCTGAAAGATTGTATTCATATTTTAACAACCGTCAACAGTCGATTTAAAACTCAAACTTTCAATCCCAAAGGAACAGTAATTTTATTATATTAGCGATCAAAAAACAAAAAAATGGCTAACATTCGGTAGGAGTTAGTTTCCGACCCCTCATTGAAAAAAAAATATTAAAAAATTGATCAAGCTATCTCGCTTTCAAGTTTGTATAGACCGAAACCGGACATACTGTTTTTGAAATAAGAGTCACTTTTGTATGGTTTTTCTCTCATATACACATGGTACACAGCTCATTATGACTTACGCAGTTCGATAAAATTCTGAAAATCAATGTTTCTTTTTTTATAGAGACTAAGCGTTTATTGTGTAAGTGTATATTAAGAACCATATTCGGCAGAGTTCCGTCACAATAAGGTATGACAGGAAATTATTCAACAAAATGTGGGTACCTACGGTATCTCTCATCTTACGGTACGAACTGAGAATATCTGTACGCTGGGGATATTACGGAGGTTTGAATCCGGTTCCGAGAAGTCAGATCTTTCGATAGATATCCAACTTTGTCTTTAAAACTATTCAATCGGAGGTCGATCGAAGCACGTTATGATAAAGCTACGAAGCTTTGTTTATTAAAAATACCTACAATTTGTTATTTGGAATCACTGTTATTGATTCAATTTACAACGTATTATTTGTTTTGTACACTGGCCAGGCAGCTATGTGTGTTTTTTAGGTTGACTCATATTTATAATTTTCTATGTTATGACCAGAGGTCGGAATTAGGTAGAGTTATTATTTGCATCGAAATGTTGATATTTATGGATCTTCCCAGGATTTCTAAAAGGCAATCTCGTGTGGAAAACAGTATAACAAATAAAGAATAAAAATAAAAACGTCACAGATAGATTTGACAAATAAATTGTGTAATAGTAATTCTGGGCATTTCTGGGATTTGGGGCATATCCACTTTATTCTTTCGCTGTATGAAACCAGTGTAAGTACAAGAATAACTCTGCCTAAATCCGACTTATGGTTATTATCCTCAACATTATAACTCTCCTGCCTTCGATTCTGCATCCAACAAAGCGAATTCAGAAACTCGTCAACAAAATTTTTCGACATCGGCTTTACTTCCGTGAGAACTGTACCTCCGACACATCTCTACTGAACGCTACTATACTAAAGAGATTACCAAACCAGCCAGGTAAGGATAGAGTCTGATTTCCCAGGGTGCGCCTGTCGTATCCTAAATGTATGTACCATATAGACTCGAGTATGAAGCGTACGGCATACCTGGGCAATTTATATGTTTAGTATACTATGAGTGCCTTGACATAACGCTCAAAGCTTGTTAGTATACATTATGAACAACAATTTTCAACCTATTATTTTGATAGCACGTATGATTTATGTTTCGGTCCAGATTTGATAATTTTCCATTTTGGATTGTGAAAGTAAAATAGGCAATCGCTGTAAGTAAAATACTGATATTCTGATCATAAAAGTCCTGGTTACCTCACGATATTTTCATTCAGAGGTATCAGTGTTGTCTACGATAAACTTAGAAAGTACTTATATATTGTCAAACAGACAGGCGTGGCGAACGAAGGAAGATAAGCGTTTTTGTTTGTGATGTATGGAATTTTTTGAAGCCAGTCACAGAGACTATCGGATCACCTTCGCTTTTCTATGTGACTGGATTCAAACAATTCCATACATTACAAATAAAAACCCTTCGGATCGCATTCGCTTCGCCTGTCTGTTTGACAATAGTTTTATGGATTGATAAGGACACGAACTCGCTATCGTATGCAAGAGAGACGAAGCTATCGTAACATATGATATTTTTTTTAGATTGGAAGTTTACCCCAACATAATATTTGGGAAAAAGCTAGGCATAAAATATGATGAGATCTCATCATCACAATGTACGCCTGTCGCTAATAAAATGCCACTTTTCTGGGTCCTCTGATCTTATCTAAGAAATAGGTGGAAACAATGAGTTATTCTGTTCATAGTTTGTTTTTTCCGATACGAAATACAAAAATCAATAAATTGGCATACAGATGGCTGCTATAATTTTCAAAGGCGAACAGTTTCATTTTCAAAGAACACCGGCAAAGACTAATAAAATTAACGATAGCATAGTTCCGCCTTTTTTATAAAATAGAAGTGCCATCGAATAGTTTTCTGCTACAGTTTTCTACTTCAAAGGTTTTGGTTCAAACGAGCTATGCAAACGTAGTCAGATTTTTTTATCGGACAATGAATAACATCGTTTTGAATTAAACGTATCATTTGAGAGCAAGTCTTATAGAAAGGAGGTGTTTTTTTCGGCCCAAACATGTACCGAGGTACAAATTACTATTTAAATCTCTTCCAATAATTAGTATTTTTAGCAGTATTTAAAATCCTTCAAAATTAGATAGAAAAAGAAATAAAAGTATATGAAAAAACACTACCTCGGAACGCAACCGCGATCAAAAAAACGTTTATGACAGCATTTACGGCTGTCAATCTGTTTCATCTGTCAAAATCACGTCAAAAAATGACATCGATGTTTCATCAACAACAATAGAAAAAAACTATCGGCCTAGGTCGGGAGCCCTGGCTTTTGGCCGGCAGATAACCAAACGCAAAAAATAATACGAAATAAATGTATGAAGTGAAATAAATGTATTTTTTTAATTCTTGTTCCCATGATTATTCACAAAAAATGAGTACTAGAATAAAAACTTATTGTAATCCATAAATAAATTCTATAAAGTACATTTTTGGGTTTTCACACGTTTATAAATGAAGTAACGAAACGCATCATCGGAGACCATGTCAGAGACGTATGACATTGCCAGATTGAAAATCAATTCTTGGGTTGCAAGTTTTAACATCTTTGATCGACAATTTCTGGTGGTACAAATGCGCGAATAAATTCAACATATTTTAATTCAAATTCTACGATATTTTTTCTCTAATTTCGTACTTTTGTCCTTGAGGTACACGGTTGGGCCATTATTGTAAGGAAAACAAAACATCTCCTTTTAGTCATAAAATCCAGTACCTACACAATAATATTTTATGAGATTCGAGTATGTTAAATTAAAAAAAAAAAAATAGGGTAAAAGTAACTTCTAACGCTAGTTTACAATACACCCCATCATTCTAGCACTGTGACCACAGTCGGCGTACAAAATGGCCGAAGCCGAGGGACTTGCCAGTATCCAAGATACTAAGGCACAAATTCTGCACCTGTTGCTGCTACTAAACAAATTCCTAAATAAAAACTCAATGATAAGCCCTACCTAGGAATCAAACCCAAAGATATCATGTTCAACAGTCGTGTTTGCGACCATGACCAACAAGATCTAATTCCGTTAGCACTTATGTACACGACGCCGCTTCCGCGCCGCCACCGCTCCGCCCCCGCGCACTATGATGTGTATAACTGTATACCTTCATCGGCGTGATGGTGGTACATGACCCTAACTTTTTCTCTAACGCGTGTTCGTGCTCATCCCACCGATGCCATCACCTACCTATCTGAAATAACAAAGGTAAGGTCGTGACTAGAATAATATTATACAAATGTCTAGCTAAGCCAGCAATACTAGATGCGTTAACGATACGATCGTGAGGTATCCACCGTGCATTATTCTCGACTCAGTCCGAGACGGTCTGACTCAACGATATATATCTTTTAACAATTCCAATGTTATCTTTTAGCCGTTAGGAAAGATGGATTCTTACTTTCTGGAAAGGTAGTCTAGCAATGTAGTAATACGTGTACGGCGGTTAAAGTGAATTTTATAAGCATAAAGTTTTGTATTTTTAAAATTCAAGGTAGTTGAAAGACTTTTAGGTGCATTTAAATTAACCTGATATTAAATAATGGCTTTTGCCCAGCAGTGGGATGATGTAGGCTGGTAGTATCAGTATCAGTATTAAATAAAGGTATTGTCTAAACAAAAACTACTTTCTTGATAATTAAAATAATCAAGCATGTAATCCCCGAACGCTCAAGTAAAGGTGTGCTTTACAGAAACCAAACATTTAACCTCAACTTTTTAGTTTTCTGTCTCAAAAGACTCGTTTAAAAAGAATGCGCTGGTTATATAATATAAAAATCCAAAATTGAAATGCTTTAATTAAAAAAAAAATGTTACAAAAAACATTCCTTAATCTACCAAAGACTTGCTAAATAAGTATCTCAACACCTACACATTTGTTTGTTCCACAAATAACCCTAAATTAACCTTTTTATCAAAAATATTGTACAAATCTCACCCACACACATATGGCTAGACCCTTTATTCATTATGTGTAATAACATTTATTAGATAATAATTTCAGAAATGTGTAGTAAATAAAATTATTTGATTGAAAAAATATAGTAGCCAACCTACTGGTATTAGGAATAGGGTCTAAGCTACTGGCAGACAGAATTCGAGACAGAGGAACCTGGCTAACAATAAGGTCCGTGTCAAGAAATACTGCTTTCTGAATCTGGGGGTCTAATCTCTAAGCACGAAACCCGTGGTTCTGGCCTTAGTTACGGGCGTTTTGACAATGAGCCCGAACTAAGAATGAACGATATTTTATGATTTGACAGATTGCTTCTTATAGAGTCCGCGCCACCGTGTATGGAAAATTCATGGTACTACATTTTTTAATGCAATTAGATGTATTTGACGCAGACACTAGCGCCGCTTCAAAAGGACTAAAGTCGTGGCGGTATTATCCGTCCGTAAATATTGATTTTGACGTTACGTTCGTACATCCGTATTCGTACCCGTGCCTCCGTTCATGGACTTAGAAAGTAGACCCCCAGGCCCTTGATCTAACTGCCTAACGAGAGCCTCGAGAAGTGTTGGTCGAGGCTTTCAGCAATTAAGCCATTGACCTGTTTTATACTGTCAAAACTATACTACAATATAACACAAACTACAGCGTAAAGCTTAGAAACAGTAAACCTACTCGCCCTGTTTATGGGAAGCTGAAGCCTGTTTAGAAATTCGTACAAACAGTTTTGGACCGACACTCTCACAAGCAAGCGACGTAAAGGTAAAATAAATACAAATTGTTTTAAAGTTGAAACTAATAAATAATAATTATTTAAGTTATTATATTAAACTCTCTGCTGTGGGAGGAAAGCTATAGGCTATATGGCAGTGGCAGTGGTCCGACCGCCAAGATGAACGAGTAACGAGTAGAACTAGAAACTATAATAAAAGAGTTGGCGATCAGTGGGAAGCGAGTGTAGTTTCGATAGTTTTGTCACCGGGCTATAAGCGAGTGTGTAAGTGCGTCGAGTGATTACTCGCGCCACTCGCCCGCGGTCGCTCAGTCCTGTGCAAACCTGATCAAGCGAGCCGAGAGAGAATCGCTGAACGACTATCGCTGAGCGAGTTTATTTTTGACAGCTCGTCACTCAGCGACAAAACTAGTAAAGCGAGTCGTCGCCGGCAGTGTGAGCAGTCAGAGAGCAACTATAAAATGTATGCTTCTCTTTCGTTTACACGGAATGTACATTTATTGTGCGTTTTTTGAGAGAGAAAATTGCCGATAGTTACTCGTTTTCTCGCCGCCGCCGGTCAGACCACTGTCTGTAAGATCACGCTACGACCATTACAAGCAATGATATTATAAATAAAAAGAGGTAGATATCGCACTAGCGCGCACAAAATGTTGAGGAGAATGTAACACAATTGTAGCACCCTTGATTTAGTCGGATTACAACAGCGAGCGAGGTAAAGTGAGTGCGCGGCGTAACAAAAACGCTAAGTTGTGTCTTCAGAAAGTGCAGAAACTATGGTGCCAAGAAAAATAAGAGTTGTGGAGTGACATACCATAAGCAAGTCTATTAGAAATACATTTCGTATTATTGACGTAATGGTTCGAAAAGGATAGATAATAGGATGGCAATCTGCTGCGTGACAGAGACAAATAGCATCCGTCATAAGTCGGGTCATAGATTATTCAAACAGAAGCGAAATGGTAGGCACAATTATAGCGTTGCGCTTTAAATTTTTTATGATTAATGTTATATAGAATGAGGTTAGTTATAGTTACAAATTTATAGTTACAGTTATAAAGTTATAGTCATAAATAGAATTCAATTTTATTTAAAACATCATTCATTACCAACTCAGTACCAATATAAGAAATCTACTTATTCTCACAGGCGCTTGTGTTGAAGTATTTATTAATTATTAAAATCCTACACATTTATTTCATTTTTATGAAAGTCGCCAATGTAACTAACAGCTATTACGTATTCGACTAAACTATAAATATAAATAAACTGTCTTCAGAAATTTGATACAAATATTTGACAGTATTTAAAATATAATATATAATTATATTGTAAAAAGATAAATTTTCCTTCGCAGTACTTAGTAGCTGTACATTGGTAATCGGCATAAAAATAATAAATAATTATACCAAGCGCGCACCCCACGCGCTTGCCTATTTGTTATATTCAAGATCTCTTCTGTGGTGAATCGACAAACTCTATGATACTTTAGTGTAGTGTGGACTATACTTCAAGCGCAACACACTAAAACTAGCTATCTCTTTCTATCTTATACGTTCCGTATTATCTATCGCTGTCGTAGTTTTAAATTACTGTATACATTAAGTTAGTACTTATAATAACAACGCAACGAAATCTGAACGCCATTTAGTATGAACATGGTGTATCTTTCTTTATAATATCATTGGCATGCGGAGTCTAGTATTTTATCGTCGTTGAGTTCTAGTATTGTCGCCGTTTTTAAGCGCCGCGATGTTCGTTCATGACTTGTCTATATATAATACGTCATTGATTACAAGCGTGTGAAACCAGGGATAGCAGCCAGTTTCAGAATATAACTACTACACTCGCTGAAACTGTTCGGTATCTATAATTCCTGAAAACAATTACGGTCTTGAGAAATTCCTATTAACGTACTTAGATGCTACCATCATTAGATCTCTTCAAACAATCGCTTCTCGGAATTCTTAGAGCGTTCCAACTTTTAATAAAATGTTCTCGGTGAAATTATTACATTTAAATCTGCATGGCTATCTGCGAATGAAATGGTCTTGTTTGGACTTTTATTAGAATGGCTGTTGAAATTCTATTGCTGAATGCTATTCTTATACATAGGGTTTAAAGTCTAAAGTAATTATTACTAGCAAGTCGGCCTACAGTAAGGCTTATTCGATGTTGCTTGGGACACTTTTGACAGTCGTCACCATAATAAATTATTAATTACAGCCAAAACCGTGTTTTCATTATCTTACAAATACATAATAATAATTATTTCAAGTGCGCCATGCGTAGGTAGGCTAGGTACCATCAGAAGTGTTTTTTTTTATCGTGGTAAAATGATCAAATGAGTCCCCACCCAGGGCAGAGCGGGAGGAGGACTGTTGGACTCGTACTGACTAAAATCCACGGTGTCCTTCAATAACCCTTTACTTTCCGGGGTCACGGTGATTCGTTAGTCCCACGACCGATGACAAGGTCACAAGTTGATCACAAAAACAAAACTTTTCAGTCACCGGTACCAATTTCAAATTTCCTCGTTAATTACAATTTGCACACGCGTCAAAAAAGCCTTACATAGTCATGTTATGGTTGCCAGACAATAAAAAACTTTGTTCCCATTTAAATTGCTCCATTTCAGTTTGAAACAGCTGCAACGTTTTGAATTGACATAGGTACAACGTGATATGTTACGTGTTTCGTATGACAAAAGTTTTAGTTTAAAAAAAACCGTTTTTCAATAAAACTTTTCGATCCGTTCTTTATAAAAAGTCATGCGCTTTGACAACCATTTGATTTGTGACTACAGGCAGATCTACTTCGATATTTTGACGGTACAATAAAAAAAGTAAGGTGATTCTCAATTCAAAATGTATTTTTTTAACCGACGAAAAAAAAAGGAGGAGGTTCTCAATTCGACATGTATATTTTTTTTTTTTTTTTTTTTTTTTATTTATGACCACGCATAACTTTTCCTTACGTGGTCCGATTTCAAAAATTCTTTTTTTGTTAGAAAGAGTATATCTCAAAGTTGGTCCCATTTAAATTTCAAAACTCAAATCGGCCTCTAAGGGTAGAAAAAAAGGAATTAATTGTCAATCTTCCTACAGAATTTTCAATTATGAACCGATTCTGTTGAAATAAAGTTAACAATTGTAGTTCTGAGGACATATTATATAGCAGAGATGTGGAGAACATAACATGATGGCGTCACCATCATCAGATCAACTCCAGATCCCTGTTATTTTGTGAAGTCAGTCCCAAGAGTTCTTTAACAGTTAACAACAGCTATATCGTGTTTGGGCTCATTTCACTCAGCTTGATGAGAACTTTAGACCTAGCTGAGGTATCATTGCCATCGAGGGTCTGAGGATGGTGACGGATAGCAGGGGCAAGAGGTCCTCAACAGTTAACAGCACCTTTATCGTGTTTGGGCTCATTTCACTAGTCTTGATGAAAACTTTATACCTAGCTGGGGTATAATTGTCATCGAGGGTCTGAGGATGGTGACAGAGGGCAGTAGCAAGAGATCCTTAACAGTTAACAGCAACTATATCATATTTGGGCTCATTTCACTCATATTGATGAGAACTTTAGACGTACCTAGCTGGGGTATGACAGTCGTTGAGAGTTTTTAGTTACAGAAATTGACACGAGATAGGAAACTCAAAAGTAAAAAATAAGTCCTTTTTAAAAAAAAAATCAAACCGACGAAACATCGAACTGAAAAGCAAAAAATAAATTTTGAGGCGGCGCCAAAGAAACAATCAACGGATAGCTACGACGAGCTATTCAACCACGACAACCTATACAACGAGCTATTCTACTCTTCAAATAGTTAATTTATATGTTTGTTTGTTTGGCGCCGCCTCAAAATTTATTTTTTGCTTTTCAGTTCGATGTTTCGTCGGTTTGATTTTTTTTTTAAAAAGGACTTATTAACTTTGTGCAGTGTAAAATGCCGACTGTTAGTCACTACGAATTTCGAGAACAGGGGTCTACTCATTGAGACCGTCAACGAATATTATGGAAACGTACAAAAGTAACTCGTTTTGACAATACATCGAGAGCACGGAAACTGTTCAATCATGTTGTCACAAATTTTTAGTTTGTGCCCCTATGTTTTATAACCTTACAACCGTAAGTGATGTGAAACAGAAAAACCCCGAAACTTGTATTCATACAAGTTAATCATTTAAAAACTATGTTCTTTCTTCTCATAAACAAGCTTTTATTGTTAAAAAAATACTTACGATAGACAAAGTACTCGTCAAGATGAATCAAACGAGTCTAAACTCGATGGGTTTGCGGCCTTTCATTACCGAGTTCCTATTCCTATGGCCATCTTCCAGCTCCATCATCAGATGAGCTCCATATCATCATAATATTGCCTTGTCACACAATTATACGTGCAAAATTTCAGCTTAATCACCGGGAAACGGATCACATTTAATTTACAAGATTTGAATGCTGTACCCTTAGCACGAGTTTTCACTCTTTTACTTTACAGCATCTTTCCAGTATTTACAGCGTTTCTTGTATGAAAAAATGGAACAGCGCCTCTGGTGTGCGAAGAAGGAACTAATTTTTTCCTTGAAAATTGTCAATTTGAAATTGTCAATGTTCCAGTTTACTTTACGTCTTAAATACTGAAAACTCGTGCTAAGGGTACAGAACGGGACAGGTGAAAGTAAATAAAAGCATGTAAAAAAGCAATAGTTAGGTTCTTACCAAAATACCCAAGTATCAAGTACTTTTAAATAAGCATTGCCTACTTTTAGTGGAAAAAAGAATCCCAAAAGATTATTTTAATATCGATCTCAATAAAAGCTTGAATAAACAACTTTCTCTCTTCTTTTTGTTCGAGAAGGCACTTGAAACTCATCGTTCAAGAGTTTTCACGCGCTTGCAGTATCGAATCTCAAAGCAGGAACTCGTTCGAGGGGCGATCTTTAAAAGAACTCATAAACAAATAAGAAGGTTCCATGTTTGTTTGCAGTATAGGTACACAACAAACAAGGACATCGCGACAAAATCATTAATTCAGATCGAGACTTTAGACCTCACAGACCGTGGGTGACCTTCAACCTTCAATCTTCGCATTTGTGGTAGTATTAAAGACAATTTAACAACACGGTTGGCGTAGTTATTGTGGGTGAGTTATCGACTACTCTGCTGCATTTCCCTGGTTTGATCCCCATATGGAACAAAATATTTGTATGACCTGAAAATTATAGTTCCCAATCTGGGTGTTTGTGTATGTGAATTTTAATGTTTGTAAACGCACAGCAGAAATTCAAAGAAGCAATGTCTTTAAAAAAATGTCTAGTAGATACTTTCAAAGAGAAACAAACAATAGACGGAAAAATAAAACAATTAATTTATTCATTGACCTATATTTAAAACAGTTTTGAGGTTTCCTTTTAATCAGGAAGTTTAAACTTCAATTAATAATGCTGATAGTTTTTGTAGAGCTTCCCTAGACTTCATGGCGAAGATTGACGTACAAGTTTTAGTAACTAAATACAATCTACGACACCCACCAGGAGCAGGGGTTGTCAATTATTATAAAAGAGCTGGACAGAGAAAGCTGCTTGCATAGTAGGTACCTAAGTTTCTTCGTACACAACGCGACGCAAGTTTCCAATGCCTTACGACGTTGGTTTCCATAGAGGAGATAAATCCATAGAGGTTCGTCCACAGACACGTGTCAATGGATACCAAAGTCGTAAGGTATCGGGGCTTGAGTCGCCTTGTTTACGAAGGGGCATTGGTATACAGGCGACTATTAACACAAATCCATAGAGGTTTGTACACAGTCACGTGTCAATGGATACCAAAGTCGTAAGGTATCGGGGCTTGAGTCGCCTTGTTTACGAAGGGGCATTGGTATACAGGCGACTATTAACACAAATCCATAGAGGTTTGTACACAGTCACGTGTCAATGAATACCAAAGTCGTAAGGTATAGGAGACTTCGGGCACGCCGCAATTGCGGCGGTAAGACCCCTCTTTGAGGAGTGGCTGGAGAGAAGTCATGGCGTCCTGACCTACCGCTTGACGCAGGTCCTCACCGGACACGGAAGTTTCGGGAGGTACCTGTGTCTGATGCGAAAGGAGGAGACGCCTGGGTGTCACCACTGCGAAGATCGCCCGGAGGACACGGTGGAGCATACGGTGCAAGACTGCCCAGCTTGGGCGGAGCACCGACGTGTCCTCACGGCTGCGATAGGCGGAGACCTCTCGCGCCCGGCATTGGTTGCGGCCATGCTGCGGGGCGAGACGGAGTGGGAAGCGGTCAGCTCCTTCTGCGAGGCAGTAATGCTCGTGAAGGAGGAGGCAGGCCGCGAGCGAGAGAGGACAGCGTCCTCCCTCCGCCCCAGCCGCAGTGGTAGGCGCCCACGGCGACGGACGTCGCTTGATGATCTCCGGCCACCGTAGGCGCGGGCATGCGGGCAGCGAGTAAAGGGCAACTCGCTGCCCGACCAAGGACCATGCCCGGGTCGACAGCGCGTTGTGTCCCACGCGTGCCTCAAAGAGCGTCAGCATAATGACGGGGCCCCCCTCTCAGAGGGCCAAAGCCTGCCGGGGTCGCGGGATTATTCCCTTACCGTGACCCCGGAACATAACAGGCTATGAAGGACACCGTGGATTTTAGTCAGTAGAAGTCTGACAGTCCCTCCCGCCCTGCCCGGGGTTGGAGGACTCATTTGATGATTTTACCACGCTAAAAAAAAAAAAAAAAAAGGTATAGGAGACTTGCGTCACTCGCATTGTATACGAAGGACCTAACTCTTTTGATACGCCTACACGCTTTTAAAGACTTGTAAAATCCAATTTTCATTCTATTCACTAGCAATAAAGCTTTTGTGCAAACAGAAACAGAATTTTATTATATTATTCATAAGACGTCAACGTGGCTATCTCAGTAATAAAATATGAGGCCTCTTTAGTTTCCAGATGCAGGCAGTACAATAAAGGTAGCCTTTTATTACCTTCTCGAGTCCAACTCTGCTTTCCTTACAAAGACTTATATGAAAAAATTGAAATGTAGTTTTTAAGTCTAGTCAGAGAAACTTGTGTTTGTATTGTTTGGTACCTAACTAAGTACCTATATAGACTTCTTATTTACCAGTTACCCCGCCTTCGGTTTTGCTCAGGTGATATTTGAAAAAATAATGAAGCTTTACACGAAAAGATTTTTTTATTTGATTTTCTATAAGGGACTTAATATACACAGCAGCCAGACTCTGGCCTAATACGCCCCTTTCGGCCGCTGCTACCGCGTCTAAGTCGCGCGTTTCCGTGTAAATATGTATAAATACACGCGCCCTGTGTGCTTCGAGTTTTTTTACGTTGACGCGATAGTAACGTTTAGCCGCGTTTGTTTGGCGCTCTCATTGGTTGAGAGTTCTCACGACCTTGCAGCGGGCCAATAGGAGCGCCAAACGCGGTTAAACGTTACTATCGCGTCAACGTAAAAAAACTCGCACTAAGCACACTGTCCGCTATGCATATTTTATAACACTGCACCGTCACAATACATGATTTACATTGGCGCACAAAGTTTTATTCGTTTCTATCGGCGCTTTATCATTCAGGGGGGGTATTAGGTACAACGTCTTACAACCAGCCTTATTCTTTTTTTTTTATTCTTATTCCGGCGAGTGAAAGTGACAGAGCTATACAAGACGTCTAGCGCCATTTCGTTCACTCACTGGATCAAGCCTGGTTTTTAAGACGTTGTAATACCCCCCCCCCCCATATCCCTAATCACTTCGTGTTGTAAGTGTAAAAGGATTAGCAGTTTTATTTTCTATTTTTAACACTAAACAAAAGATCACTGTATAGTTAGAACAAGATAAACAATGAAAATATTAGGTATGTGCTGGCTTACCAAAAAAAAAAGAGTCTACCTAAAACAGTACCAGTGTAGTACCAGTTCACTCTACAAAAGATAACGAGCAAAATTCTAGTAATGGATCATAACATAATAAAAACTTGGAAATTCAATGGACAGCATTTTATGGTCATAAATCATTCTGCTATCATCGTAAAAGTAAGAAAAGCCAGCCAAGCGTGTATCGAAATTGCACTTGAACGGTTCCGTACCACCATAGCGTAGGTACCTAGACCTACCTACCATATTTAATTTAGTACTTAATAAATAGTTATTAAAATAGTTATTAAAGTAAAGGGACCTGCTTAATTTATTTTTATTTGTTGTAATGGCAGCATAAAAACGGATTAATAGCCCGGTGAAGAGATACGCATTGTTGTCATCTCTGGTGTAGCCTGAATGAAGCCACCAGACACCTAACAATGTATAAGATCGGGCTGGGAATGTCTATGATGTTATATTATCAGCCATGATAAATTTAATACACAATCTTTATATTGCATCAATCAAGCGTTAAACTGTCAAGCTTCACGACAGTTTTGGCCTGCAACGGACAGCAACAACTGAACCACAATAACGGGGTCCTCTTAGCACCATTCGTGTACAGAACCCCAAAAACTGTGACTGATGTCATTAATTCAGAACAGAATTCACCCACAACCAAAACCGAGACGACAGCCCAATACGCATTTTATCGTAAATGGAAATAATTTCATTTCGTATTTTCAATGCAAATGGTTGAAATTTCCATACATATGAGCATAAAGATAAATAAGCAATACATTCGGTAACGATTCGGTTTGATGTTTCTATTTGGAAACGCTTTGCTGGGGGATCTGAAAGGAGAAATAATGTAACATTGGAAGTTTCCGATCAATTAATACTTAGCCCCGAAGAGACAAACAAACCCAGGAATAAATTAAGGAGGACGGCTAAGATGTGGAATTGGTTCTACATGTCGCAGGATAATTTGAGAAACCCAATTTTTGCAAAAATTGTAGGGATATCGCGAAAACCCGCAATAATTCTAAAGAAAACACACCAAAAACAAAAATTCTATGAATTACAAAACAACGCCACCGACTTCCGAAAGAAAAATTATTTTAAATTTTTTAATGATACTTTAGGTTACCTAAGTCGGGGTCAACAGCACGTTATATTCCACGCGCGCATCAAAGAGTGTCAGCACAATGACGACCCCCTTAGAGGGCCGAAGCCTGCCGGGGTCGCGGGACTAACGAATTACCGTGGCCCCGGAACGTAAAGGGCTATTGAAGCACACCGTGGATTTTAGTCAGTACACGTCTGACAGTCCCGCCCTGGGTGGGAGGACTCATTTGATGATTTTACTACGATAAAAAAAGCGGTTAGTTATTATAATTTTTAAGTCGGTTAAAAAGATATTCCCAATAATTTCATAAGCTATTAGGTCAATATTTTGACCACGGACTACAAGAGCAAAAGGATTTCCTTCTACAAACAACACAACGTTTCAATATAAATCTTGACCTTGGTTTACGAATACCATGACGTCAAAACCGAATATCTCCAAAGCAGTCGATATGGAATCCATTAGATTGATAGTAACGATAGTAAGTTTGATGTTTTTGTTATTATGATAGCTCCCAAAATATCTGCCATCGAACTTGTATTAAAGCCTCATTTAGACGATGCAAGAACTCGCACGCGAGTTGCGTTACATTGCGGACTTTATAGGTACAACGAACTCAGTTTATCAAACAAGTACGGCAATGTAGTGAAACTTGCACGCGAGTTCTTGCTCCGTCTAAATGAGCCTTTAATGCTAGAGAGAATGCTAGAGAGATCGACTCAACGAATTGCGGTTGACTGCCGCATATAATTGACTGCCTCTTTGCTGTCTATGTGTGTTATGGTGGCAAGATCGACTGAATTAAACATGAAGTCCGGGGTTCGATTATCGGGTAGGATAAAATGTCGTTGGGTTTTTTTCTTAGCAACATATTTTGGCTCATTTCCCTTGACTGGATACTGTGACTGACTGACTGACCCATTGATTTCGTTGTCGCAAGCGCTATTACTGAGTGTGGAATCCTGGGAGATTCCCAGGTCGGGTAAAAAGTGATATTTTATCTTATTAACAGTATTAGTTAGTCTATTAAAATTTTTCTGTAGCAATCCGGAGTTTGGAAGTTGACGGTATAATACCCCGGTGCCTCGGAAAGCACGTAAAACCATTAGGTCGTTATCAGCGTTTTTAAATTCAGCAGTTTTTAAGTTACAACTCGCTTTTATCCATTCACATTTCCTTTCCAAGTTGTCTAATGTTAAGGTACAGATACACATGCTTTAAACTAGCATGCTAAAGCACGAGAGCATGCTACTTTTAAGCAAATGCTACTTAGTAGCATGTGTATCGAAACCATTTGTTAATAATGAGCATGCTAATTTAATTGTAAACTTTAAGCATGCTCATAAGCATGCTCTTTTAGCATGCTAGTTTAAAGCATGTGTATCTGTACCTTTACAGTCCCAAAAGCTGACAGTAATTCTCGAAAGTCTCAAAGCGTCATTTTCAAATCTCTTATATTTGACTTGTCTTCTTACAAGTTGGACCCTAATTACACCTTTTTATCCACAGCGTCTGCTACTGAGTCCTTATTGTAATTTTATGCTAAGATGGCCGCCAAATCTTCGTCTTTTTGTCTGGAAGTTTTAACCTTTACTAGTGCTAGATTTTCATTATAAATATCTATGTTCTGCGAATGCGAATTATTTGTGATGATTGTATTTTGCATAAGATTGTGAGGTTTGGCGATCAGGAGAGTAAAGAAAACACGTGTGATGTAGTTGAAGGTGCAATCAATACTAATTAAAAATTATTATAAAATGAAAGTGCAAGAACAATGATTGCATTTACTTATACCTAAAGAAGCATGCACACTGGACACTCCACACCACAAGATCTAGAGACAGGATTTTGAAGTTATTACATTTTTTTAAGTAATTTATTTTAATCTTAACTTTATCAGACAGATTTAGTCAATTCGCAATTTATTTATGCTGTCAACGGGTTCGATCCCCGTACTGAACAAATATTTCTACAATCTACGAGTAGTTGTTCTGGGGCTGGGTGTTTTTGTATGTGTGTTTCTGTTTGTAAATGCACCCACGACTCAGGTGAAATTTCTAGTGTTGCAAAAACGTTTTAAAAATTGTCTTCTGTTGTACAGATGCCAGCACATCAAATTACCTCAATTTGTCAATTTTATTAGATTTTCAACCTTAAACCGATAGTGGAGGGTTAATATTCGATTGGTAAAATTTGACAGATTGGGGTAGGTTGACCAGCTGACGTCTATACATAATTGTATTTTTTGAAACGAAAGACGAAGTTGCTCGATATATAAAAAAGTAATTGTAAATGGCATACCTACGTCAGTCGAGTACTTGAAACAGTTGATGTCGAATCGAATATTACCACTTGGTATTTTATTGACGTAAGGATTAGATTCAGAATTGTATTTGATTGGTATCATTATTATCTATAGGGTAAATTCGTTAGAGTTGGCCGTACGGGAGAGATTGCCAATCGAAATATTTCGGCAACAACTCGCTGGATATCGCTGTAAATGCCAGGTCCGCTTCACATCGTGCACAAGTACAAGTGTAAGTTAAAAGTATTGAGAAAAAAAAGATAAAAGACAGTAAAATCCAACATAATGTTTTCAAACTACCGTAATATTTCTTTATGTGTGCATATTTTACAAAATTACGATGTAATTTTATAATAGTAAGGATTTCTTATACATTTTCTAATAACTTCATGAGCGCAGCTACATTATAACCTCCAATTTCTTGCCGTATTACATACACTTACTTTCTTAATGGGTGTGGCCTTCTTTCCCATAAGATAAGGAGAGATGGCCATGCAAAGTTGGGGAAACATGCCAATGACCAATAATAACAATATCACGATTTTTTGATCTAGACAAGCCGATTTAGGGACATGGTTGCACGATTTTTCGAAATTTGATAAAAAACTTCGACATATCGTTTTTCACCGAAGATTGGATTCAATGTATCTTGTCCAATTTTTGGGTTCATGAAAATTGTACAATGTGTGACGATAAGTGCATGCTGAGTACGTATCGCCATAGGTACAATCATAAAAAAACATGTGGTTCAAAAAAATAAAGCAAATTAGTAACAAGGTATGTAGACATAGTACTGGTCATCGCTACCTCACTCATATGGCCATCTTACACGGGCACCCTGGGAGAGATGACCAAACGAGTTTTATTTTTAAACGTATTTTTGAACATGATCTTTATAATTAAAACGATAAGCATGCCAATAATGTATAAAATTAATGTTAAAATTATGAAAATATGCCAAAACTAACAAGGTAAAGTACCTATTTATTCTTATTTCAGCACACCTTTTAAAAAACTATGGCCAACTCTAACGATTTTACCCTATAGACACGAGACAACGAGTGCCATGGGACCGTTTTTTTTTAATGAAATTGTGAGAAATTGATGAAGTCTTTCATATTCCTTAGGTTAGTTCAATTTTTTTTAGTATTCGTTAGCTAAAACATTTTTTTAGAAAATTAAAAAAAAGTCGGAGACGTATGACATTCAGCCTTCCAAAATGAGCACAGGTGATGGATTATGGTTCATTCCTTCTCATACAGAGATGACCTGTGTCCAGCATTTCTAATATTAAGCTGACAATATTAAATGGCATTACAATCTCTCACAGGCCGGGCCTCCTTTTTGAGAGAGAGTGGATTGTAAAACACCTTGCAGGCCTATTACGGGTTAGTAGATGTCATCTGTCTTCAAATTTTTGGTTCGGTTTCCTCACGATTTTTAACCGACTTCAAAAAAAGATGGAGGTTCTCAATTCGTCGGAATCTTTTTTTTTTTTTTTTTTATGTATGTGCCCCGATTTCTCGAAGACGCCTGGACCGATTTGGAAATTTTTTCTTTTGTTTGAAAGGGTATACTTTCCAATTGGTCCCATGATCACCAGGTCAGGATCTGATGATGGAATCCTAGGGAAATCGAGGGCAACCTTCAAATTTTATAGGCACATAGTACCATTTTCATATATTTTCTAAAGCTGTTCAAGTATTTGCATCTGATAATCATCATCTCAGGTGGATGACCTGATGATGGAAGGTACAACTCCTTAACAGTAAGGAGTAGGCATCGATTGATTTACTTTGTGTTCGCATATCTCCGGACCTACAAGTCCGATTTAAGTAATTCTTTTTCTGTTGTACTAGGTATCATTTAACTTAGAGAATACTGCAAGTTTCATCAAAATCGGTTCAGTAATTTTTGAGATATGGAATTTTATTAGCTTAATGTGTACATGAGTGATGTAAGTACTGGTGCGAAGGATTACAAAATTCTAGTGCACATGTAAGAGAATAATGTTCTTGACAAGAATTTCGGTTGAATATTTAAACTAAAAAGAGTAAAATAAAAACTTTTTCAAAAAAAATGTAACCGCCTTCAAAAACAACCTCAAAAAAGTGTAAAATAATCTCCAAAATAACTTTTCTTTCGGAAGTCGGTGGCTAAAAAGACAATGAAAAGAAAAAAAACAAAGGCACCGACTTCCGAAAGAAAAGTTATTTTGGAGATTATTTTACACTTTTTTGTGGTTGTTTTTGAAGGCGGTTACATTTTTTTTGAAAAAGTTTTTATTCCGTAAAGCGTTTTGAGAGCAGTGGTGAATTAACTACATAGTCTTCGCGACTGGCTGGGTTTGAACACGCAACCTACTCGTACAACTAGTAAGTCGGGTCCATTACTACTGGGCCACTACTGCTCTACCAGTATCTGAACTCTAGCTGAGTTCGAACCTACGACCGTACTCAGTGGGCTGTTATCACTACAGCTCTCCTCTGCTCTCATTAACTTACATAATATCATTATACCAAAAGCTCTGAAAGTAACGACCACAAATGAAAATGTACAATGAAATATAAAATATGTACATGGGCCTCATTGGGCACAATTATAAAACGTCGAAAAAAAAAATGGAACGGTTCGGGTTGGTCGTTTCCATGGAGGAGAACCAGCAAGAAACTCCATGGTGACTTTTTCAAATTTCATTTGGATACAATATACGAAAACAACACTCGTTTGTAGAGATATCATATTTCCAGTGTAACAGTGGATAGCAGTTAATAAAATAAACCAACCATTGCCTGCAAGTTAGTAGTTCCAGGAATCAGGCGGCATTATACACGATGACATGTCGTAACAATCCTAAGACGAAATCCGGATATATAAATCCCAAATGCAATTATTCGGAGAGAACTTAATCCTATTCCAAGATTTAATTTGAATTACTTACTCGATTACATGAATATTAAACCGCAGTAATAAGAGCAAGTTAGTAATCTTCCGTCAATTTACCGAAAAAATTACGTCCTAAATTGCGAAATTTACTCTGTATCCGCTATTCATAAAGACTGAAAAAATGTTCGCGGCTCCTGTGCCTCAATTCTTTTTTGTTTATGAACCCTGGCTTAGCATTGACGGGCCTTTTCGAAAATGTTTTTAAGAATTTATTTCCACCATATATTTTACTTTACATTAGGTACCTACATGGTTACTAATAAAATGATTTATTTACTTGCCTCGTAAACGAGACACCGACAAACCATTTCACCAGTTACAATTTTGTTGCCAGCTGATATTTTTTAAGACAGATACAAAAAACACGCTTGCCTTAGATTATATAATATAAAAGGTGAATGAATGAATGAACCGGGAACCAACTTTTTTGCCATCGAGAGACAGTCCTGTGAAATATTTCTCGAAAGTGTACTTTAAAAACATGAAAATCGAATATTTTGCAACTGTCAAATTCAATATAACTGTAGAAGTATTGTATCACCCAGTGCTTATTTTAGCAGCACAGCGGTTCAATTTCAGAACTATTTGCATAGTAACTGTGTCAGTTTTTCTACTGCGTAGCGTTCGCGGCAATAATCCCTTGAGGGATCTGTGATTTGCATCGATCCTTTGTGAAGCTTGCCACAGCACCGCAGATACCTGTGTCGAAGCAATTAAAAAACTACTGTCAATGGGAAGTTTTTCCAGTTAGGGGGCAACTCGTCCCATTTCGAAACTAGAACTTGTTAGCAATTCCACCTTTTCTGATTTGAAAACTGAGGCCTTACCACGAGCTCATAACGTGATCCAGTTTCTCTCTGGAAAAGAGACAGAGCTATACAAGTCGTCTAGCGCCGTCTCGTTCTCTGATCGTAAACTGGATCGCATTTAGAGCTCGTGATAGGCCACCAGATAACTGAGCCCACGTTCTATGCGTTTAAGCCCTCGCCTGCCTAGCCGAATATAGAGCACCTCAAAAACAGATTACCTAGGAAAGTTTTTCCAGTTATTCGCAGCTTATTACGGTGTACGCTCTTCGTAAAGTGGTTTATGATTCTGCCGATGCATTTTTGAGTCCCTGGTTATATTACAAGCACGACGGTTGCTAGTAGAACGAATTTGACAGTGCTAAATTATAATAGCATGTATTAGGTACATTTCTGTGTAATATTGCATTACTAAGAGACCCAAAAATAGATCTAAAACACAATAGGCTGTCCTAATGTACAAGAAAGTCCGAAAAGCATCAGCAAAGACGTGAAAACCGATATTATTATGAAAGTCAACAACTTGACCAACACACACGTTAAACATAGGAAAAAGGAAAAAAAGTAGACGAAAAACTGAGATGAAACGGAAATCAGATACGGACAATGTATTGATAAGATTGTCTGAAAAATGTCGGCCTATTTCTTCGATATATTTTATGTCTATCAATAAGGGATATTGTATTTAGCGTAAATATAAAACTGGTTTGTGGAGGTCAGATCTATCCATGTAACATAATGTTCGGTTTATATAGGGTTATTTGTAAAACAATCTTTCATTGGCTGAAAGTACATAAGGTTATAAATAGCTTTCACTATGAAACCAAACCCAAAGATAAAAAAAAACTCAAAAATATTCCATTTTGTTTTTTTATCTATCAGATTGAATTATTTACAAAATTAAGCCTATAGGTAGTATAAGACTGCATTCAGATAGACTGAAAACGTCTTTTCTCATGTGTCGCTGTTCTATTGCGGTGGCAACAGATGAGACTTTTTCTTCCCGTTTGTTCCCAGTGGGGACAATCGGATTTTTTTTTCCCATCTGGCACCAACGGTGACAAAACCAGTGGGGACAAATGGGAATTGGCGACTGATAAATGTTGAGAAAGGTTATTGTCAAAAGTTACATTTATAAACTAACACAGAACATTGTATACCTACACACGGGTACACATCAAGCTATGCAAAACTAGTATAAGCTGACCGTTCAATGTGCGGAAAGATCATATAAAGCGAGTCCAAGACAAACTGGTTATGTATGGAGTTGATGTGTAGCCGAGTGTACTAAGCAGAAACATCAAACACATTTCAACTTTAAAACCTGGCTGACAAAACAGAATTTCAAAGTTCAATAGATTACCGGTATACATCAAAGGATATCGCGGAAAACACCATAAATTCACATCGTATTGATATATGATGCAAAGTGCGATATAAATCTGCTATTTAAGGTGAAAACTGTGACGTAACAACCACGTTTTTCATTCTTCTTTTTCATGTGACGATTTGGACGCCATTGGTGTGATATGACTTGCCGTATAAGTACCACGATTCAAAGTTAAATTGTAAAATCCTTGCATTTTAGGTAATAATTAATGCACATGTCACATTTAGTAAGAAGAATGAGAACTACACACATCAAAAGTGTCTAGGGATCAAGCATTTTTATGCGGATTTCTTGAGATTGAGATGTGGCTTTGTAATAAATTTATGATTTTATAAATTTATATGGATCCTTTTTGGTGCATTTCATAATTTGAATCAGGAACTGTAAATCAAATTCGAGTAAAAGATGAAAATCAGCTGTCAATATTTTCCCTATAAAAACATACAACGCATTGAAGACATTATTAGTGCTACTGTTTCCCTACTACTGATTAAAACCAACGTTATTATGGAGCGGCGACGTCATTTAAGCAGGGAAGAAATGCTCGGAGCCGTGGGAATGATAGAAGCTGGTTCCCGGCAACGTACTGTGGCTTTAGCTCTGAATACAAGTCAGAGTGTTATCAGTCGACTTTGGACACGTTACCGAAGCACTGGTACCGTGGCTGAGCGCCATGGAGGACGGTATCGCTGCACCACACGGAGACAAGACCGATACATTCAAATCTTAACTCGAAGAGCTCCAACAATAACCGCCATGATGTTAGCCGTGAGGCTTCATCACTCTTCAGGGAACTTAATTAGCGACCAAACAGTCAGAAACCGCTTGCATGAAGTGAACCTTCATTCCCGAAGACCGCTACGGGTACCACCTATAGCAATGCACAATCGTAGGATTCGATATCAATGGGCTCTTGAACACAGAAATTGGGCAGAAGAACAATGGCGTTTCGTGTGCTTTTCTGATGAGTCTCGTTTTGGTATGAGACCGGATACAAGACGTATACGACACTGGAGAACCCATCAGTCATCACTGAAGTCCATCCTTATAGTGGTGGAACCATCATGGTATGGGCGGGTATTTGGATCGGCGGAAGAACTGAGTTGATTTGGATCAGAGGCAACCTCAACGCTCAAATTTATGCTGAGACGATTGTATCAGACGTCATCGTTCCTCTACAAGTGCAAATCGGTCCCTTATTTCAGTTAATGCATGATAATGCACGACCGCACACCGCAAGAGTTGTAAGACAGACTCTCGCCGCAGCTAACATCAATGTCCTGCCCTGGCCTGCTCAGTCGCCAGACGTGAACCCGATTGAGCATGCATGGGATATGCTACAGAGAAGAGCTCTGCCGAATATGGAGGGAATCCAGTCGCAAGAAGACCTTTTTTTGTTGTTGCAACGAACATGGGCGGCCATTCCACAGCGTGATTTGGATGAACTCATTTTGAGTATGCCAAACCGATGTTCTTGTGTTGTTAGTGTTCGCGGTAGAAACACGGATTATTAATTGTTTAAGTTACCCAATAAAATTTTAAAGAAAACTGTTATTTCAGTCTTTTTTTCGAACTTTAATGTTAGTGGTTCAAATGTCAAAAATCCCTTTATTAGGAAAATGGCAAATTTCTTTATGAATGCAAAGGTGACTTGGTTTATCGTTACTGTGACAAACGATAACACTTTATTTGATGAATCCTTAAAGAACATTTTAATTAATATCAATCAGGAGAAAAGTTATTGCAAAAATATATGTTGATCCCTAGACACTTTTGATGTGTGTACATAAGAAGGAATCATAGGATGAAGGATAACCGCGGATTTTAGTCAGTACGAGTCTGACAGTCCCGCCCCGCCCTGGGCCGGAAGACCCTTTTGATGATTTTATCACGAAAAAAAAAGCACTACAAGCTCAAAAATTTTAAACAAAATAATATAGGTAAATAAAAATACATTAATTTGCACAAATAATTTTTTTCTCAAACGTATTTGTAACATCATGATTCATGGCCCTAAGCCACGGTAATATTATTATACAGTACTCCAACTTCATACAAACGGACGAAACGCGAGCTATGCCTACGCGCCTCGATGTCGGGGCGCGCTCGGGGCGCAGACAGTCACGACTGTACCGCAGTGACGAACGGACGCGGGACGGTGTGTTGTTTTTTTAACAATAACCGCGCGATTTTTTCACTACAAATAAGTTCAAGTACCTACATAATTATTTAATATGACGAGTAGTAAATATTGTGCTGTTTTTGGTTGCTTAATTTTTAATTAAGCTTCATATTAGAATGCGGATTTATTATATTTTAAAAGTTGATAATACCTAAAGAATTTCGTACGACACAGTCGAGGCGCAAATATTTTTCGGTCGCAAAATAAGTCCGAATTGTTTTTCAAACAAAAACATGTTTTTTTAAAGAAAATGAACCAATCTAAAAACAACACGCATTTTTATTGAACACTTCCTATCCAATAAACAAAGTATTTTATTTGTTTATATAAAAAAGTATACCTATTTACAACCACAAAACTAAATAGAAACAGAAAGTAGGCAAATGTAATTTAAATGCTGGAGACGGGCAGCCCTAACGCATGTTTACGTACCGCGCGGCTGTTGGCATTTATTTCTATCATGCGGCCGAGTTCCATTACTGTAAAGATAATTATACTGTGCCTAAGCTCATCCTATTTTACGTTGAATCGCGTAGGTATAGTGTGACCGAATAATTAAATTAATTGACACGACACTGAAAAAAAAAACCATGAAGATGGCAAAAGCCTTTGTATCCCTGCCTATTGTTTAAGCAACCATAAAATTAGGTTACACAAAAGATTCGCCTCGGCTCTGATAATAAGAAACTGTAATAAACGACCTAATATTTGTAATAAACTCGAAAAC
Organism: Agrotis clavis; assembly: GCA_954870645.1. Lineage (NCBI taxonomy): Eukaryota > Metazoa > Arthropoda > Insecta > Lepidoptera > Noctuidae > Agrotis > Agrotis clavis. Next base: position 15,545,154 of record OX940935.1, read on the forward strand.
ATCTCACAGAATTTTGTTCAAGTTATTAAAATAATTATTTACTTAGTCAAAATAATAAACATGGTATAAAATTAATGTTTCTTGTTTGTTTCTTTCTGAACTTTAATGGGATAAAGATATTAAAATGCGCAAGGAATATTGATGGCTGCCGTCTCTAAGGAAATATGAATATCATTTAAATAAAAATTAGCGTAATTTTCTTAGAGAGACGTAGTACAATGTAAATTACCTACTTTGTGTTGTGTAGATAGGTAAGTACATTATTCAAATTCTTATTGGATGAAAATTACTAATCTATGGATTTATTTATGTGAAAAGGAAATCGTAAAAGTTTTGAGAGTACTGTGCACAAGTAGGAATATTAAATAAAATTTCAAGCTTATTATAGAGAAAAATGTAGTGCAAAAAGATAAAAATTAATAGCTATGATCAATTTTTAACGCGGACAACACAAACGGTGGTTGCCCCCTTGTCATTTAGAGTAGCGTGTTTAAATTAAAAGACGTAATTATTATGTGCTAAAGTTTAGAATTGACTGATCTACTTATATGAATAAAACGGATTCAGAAGTACCTAATCACTTTAAAATAACAAAAAAAAAAAAAACAATACAACTAAAAACCCTAGACGTCAGAACCTCGCTAGACATAGATAGAATCTACCTACAAACGCAAACACATTAACCTACCCCAATCTGTCCAATTCACCCTGTCAAACATGAACCTTCATATTTTATGATAAAGTTGAAAATCGATTACATTTTGACTGATTGCGGTAGGTTGATCTGCCGATGTTTGCAATCAATACAAACTCAACTAAGTTCACCCATAACTCAAACCTGGCATGAAGCCATAGAAGAACACAACAAAATTTCAATAGCACCGTATCTATTCGGCCATTTTATATTTGATGCTATAAATCAATCAGCATATCCGCAAGACCGAAATAAAATTGATTTCCATGAATAGAATAACATGTTGGTAGTAAATAAATAATATTTAAAATAGGTATGTATGTATGTATAAAACATTCGATGTAAATTCTCAGTAAATTGTAAGGAACTGAATGACAGGAGCAGTGGTGGCCCAGTGGTATCGGTCCCGACTTACGAGTTGTAGGTCGTGGGTTCGAACCCCGCCTGGCGCATTACTTTGTGTAATTTATTTCATCACCACTGCTCTCAAAACAGTGAAGGAAAACATCGTGAGGAAACCGACATGTCCTAGAAACAAAAATTCGAAACATGTGACATCCACCAATACGCACTGGGCCCGCGTGGTTATTGCCCACTCCCTCTCACAGAGATGAGGCCTGTGTCCCAGCAGTGGGAACATTATAGGCTGATGATGAATGACAGAGTTGGCGCAGCAGTTGAGCTATCGACTACCGAGCAGCGTATCGCGGTTCTATCACCGCACGGAACAAATATTTTTAAGATCTGCAGGTAGTGTTCCGTGTCAGGGTGTCTGTGTATGGGAGTTTCTACGTTTGTAAAAGCACCCACGATACAGGAAGAAATTCCTAGTGTCGCAAAGGTTTATGAAAAACAGAACGCTCCTCTTCGCGCTCTGGGGCCAATCACCGCGACTACACTGCCACACCCCCGGAAGGCCACCATTAAATAAATACGACTTCATTATTCTGACACACTTTGCACTCTAGTTACTAAAGATTCTTTATTTGTGACAACTATGGTGACAACAGTAAGGGATAAAAAAAGTAGCTTTGATGTTAGTCAAGGTCACATCTATTGACTTTACTATACTAACTGTTTAATAGAAAGAACCTTGAATATCACATAAAATGCAATAAAAATTAAATAGCGCCTGTTTTACTCGTAGTGCTTTTCTAATCCTCGCTTGATTGTGTTGGCATGGTCCATGATCAGATGCCGAGTCACCCATTACTCACCGCCCGCATGCCCAGCCACCACCCCTGACGTGACGACCACGATCACTAGGAAGAATAGATAAAATTATTGTAATTCATCGCGAACAAGCTTAAAGCTTCACTTAAAACTTTCTTGCCTTTAATGAAGAATAAATACAGGGAAATCTGCATTAAAACTGGAATCAATTTTTATTTTAACGATAGCACAAAATGCGGTAGAATCAGAGCAAAATGAGTAATAAATACGAGAGCACTTTCAGATGACCTAGCCGTAAATAGAGCTTAGTTTTATAGATCATGAAACGATAAATCTTGGACATTAAATGCTTGTCTGAGGTGGCGCTTTATTTGCTTTGGCTGTTAAAAGATTACTCTTCATCGATGGTTTTATTAATTGACCGGTAATATTATAAAATAGTTTGATATATTGACATTGTTTTAGCATCTAGGTAACCGGTTTTGTATGTCCATGGTTGGTTGTGGGTAATTTTTTCTGCATAGATGTATTTATCTGGTATCTAATTAAAGACTAATACTTTGTTAGTTTAAGCCTCAGTTATGTTGTTTTCTTTCTCTGTTGCTTCAATATCGAAAGGATTATCTTCCGAAGCATGTGTTTTAGTACTATCAGTTACAGTATCTTCTATGGGTTTCGTTTTATTACGTTCATTGACAAACGGTGCGACCAAAGTACATTACGTTCGTGACCTACTCAATAAGGAAATAGTTCGTCCGTTTACGATAGATGGCGCTGTACGCTGACGTCACGTTTCTGAATCACGGTGTTAAGATTCTCCGCGAGCGAATGACTACCCCAGTATTAATATTGTACGGTATCGCTTCTCGGCCTTTTGGCTAAGATCAAAGTGTAGTATCTGTTCTTTTCAGCTTAATATCTGAAAGTTCCCTCACTGAGGGACCAGTATATTAAACTGATTTTTGTAAGCTGACGGGATGTTCGGGGCTCGCTCCACTCCCGTCACGGGTCGGCCCGGCATTGCAGTGCCGCCGGGATCGGCCCACATAATACATTGAAATACTTCTTCATCAGTGTGATTGATGAACAGAAGCCGTCTTTTAATTAAATTGATGGAAAATAAAGTTCTAGTTCGTACAGTAAAGGCGCTTTTTCACACCATAAACGCAGTAAAATACTCTTAATATGTTGCACGGTAACAGCTACTAAATATAACATTACTAGAAAATAAAACAAAAATATCGAATGATTAATGTTAATAGTTAGATTGGTCTTGAATTTGACAAGAATATAAATTGCTAAGCTTGTCAAACGCAAGTTGATCTATCAAATTGATTGTGGCGCAGATAAACAGCCGTTATCTCGTCAGCATTTTTCTTATAGAATTTTCTGATAACTTGTAAAACTTTTTCTATTAATCAAATTAATTCTATCTAATATTATAAATTGCGTTTGCTGTCACGCTTAAATCGTTAAACCGATTTTTATGAAAAGGTACAAAGCTTTTCTAGTGCTTGCTATTTTTTTTTTCTATTAAAACGTTGCCACACTAGGATTTTCTCTTGTGACGGAGGTGCGTTTACAAACATTGAAAAATCACATACACAAACATCCAGACCCGGAACAAACTACTTGCAGATCATAGAAATATTTGTTCCTTGCGGGGATCGAACCCGCTACACGCTGTAGCAGTCGATCGCTCAGCCACTGCGCTAATAACCGTGCCGACAAATGTTGATTTTGACAGGCCTGTTGGTCTAGTGGTTAGTGACCCTGACTGCTATGCTGGAGGTCGTGGGTTCGATTCCCACCAAGGACAAATGTTTGTGTGATGAGCACGATCATTTGTTCTGTGTCTGGATGTAATTTATCTATAATATGTATGCATTTAGAAATATCTAAGTATGTTTATCAGTTGTCTAGTACCCATAACACAAGCTCTGCTTAGCTTGGGACTAGATGGCGTTGTGTGATAGTTGTGGAATAATATTATTATTACCTATTATATTATTTTGACTTTCAGGAGTTGCAGTGGTTTGGGAATTTTGTGGTGGGTTTTTCTGTGCACCCAACATATTTTAGTTATGTTACATCCTACTAACATTAAAAATAGTACCAAGCGATAGGATTAGTTTTTGGTCTAGCAGCAAACTTTGTCTTAAAACCTAACATAGTAGGTACCTACCAAACAACAAAAAGACGCCCACAATATAAAACAAAACGCGTAAATTCTTATGAAATAAACGTACCGCAACAAGAACGCTAGATATCGACGATTTATTTTATTGTCAATCAATGTTCAGCGAACATGTTTACATAACACATCGAGTTTTACGAGAACAACGTCAAATCGATTCCGGTAATAACTCATTCGATGAAATTGCTCTCACTAACCATGTGGCGACGTATGTAATGTAATGACGTACGTATTTGAAGAGAATTTAAACAGGATAGTAAAACAAACGATTTTAGTGCCTTTTCCTTTTTTTTTTGGAGTAGCACCTCGCAGGTCAACCTTGAGGAGGTTGTGAGCTGCTTAGCCGGACTTTTCTATGGATGCCTTAAATGCATCTAGGCGCTGGTGACACAGAAAAGACGTAAGAAGCAGACGGGACATTTTTGTCTCTACAGCGGTACGGTCCCTTACATACAAAATATAGAAGCGTCGTGACGCAAAACATACAGAATAGTCGGGTCGCGGGCGCAACGATCATAATGTTTGCGCACGTGCGCCACGCGTCCTCCTCGTCTCCTCTGTATGGTTTGCGCCAGAGTTGCGCTGAGTTGTGAGCCCTTACAACGTGAGGGCTTACAACTAAAAAACTACAAACTAAGTGACCACAAGCTAAGGGCATCCCCTGCGGGGTACGAACCTCGGCTTAGGGTGTCACTGAGGAAGGACAGCACGGGACAGGCTGTATCTGAATGATATTATTATTTAGGGGCTAATTTAAAGCTACAGACTCAGCATCGCGGGCTGGCTCTTGCAAGAGTCGGGGAGGGAACGAACTTTATCTTTTAATTAGTTTAAATTATATTTTATTTCTTAGACGGTTGGATCAAGAGCCTGATTTTGAAAGCAGTACTCTTCGACATAACTCGCATTCAAATGAGTCCTTCCGCCATAGGTAAAGCGGAAGGGACTATTAGACACGTACTGATTAAAATAAACGGTGTTGCTACAATAGCCCTTTAAATAACGTTCCAGGTTCTCGGTTTAGTTCTACAATCCGGAGCCCTTACCCAAAAGTGATAAAATTAATAAATAAAATAAAGTGTATAATGCTTGAAACAGCAGTTTGAATACCCTGACCGCGTTACTTGGACCATGTTCCTAAAATACCGGTAAGCTATTATTTTTTAATAATGCTAAAAAAAAACTAAGACATGTTTGCACTCAAATAAATAAATAAAAATAATAAGTCCCTAAACGGCTTCGAAAATTACAGTTTAATAAAAATAATTAAAATTAAACGCTCTTAATTTATTCAGCTTACTTAATAGCAGCGTCTAAACTCCGATTCAATACAAAATTCTTCGACATTTACCAATTTAAGTTCAATTATTGTCCCCTAAAATCCATTACGTCAGTCTCAAAGTTCCAACACTTCTTGACACGATATAAATACTTAACCAGCTGCTAAACTATTTTCAATTAAAACGATCGATGTACAAGTTTAGAGTAGACTTTAATGGCTGCGTGAATTTTTAATCTACTTTTTAAGGGACCAGTTCGAAAGCGACTGCTGACAGCAGAAGCTTCGTTGCGACATGTCGCAGTGACACATCGTTGCAGCAGACAAGTTTTTATTTTTATTTTTGACAATACTTCAACGTGGTCTCGGTGGCACTACAGACCCCTTAGACTAACGGCAAGCGAGTAACGTTAACTCTCAACACACTTAAATACATTTTCAACTTTATACCCAAGCTCATAAATGTGAAAATCAGATAAGAGAGCGTTATCGTTCGTTCCGTTCGATTGCAATCAGTAGTTTAAAGATTTTAAACTTTCTGCGCTTGAGTTTTAAGTTGAAAATATATTTAGACTGAGCGTTTACGTTTATCGCTTGCCGTTTGTCTACAGGATCACAGTCCTGCCGGTCGAAACGACACTTCGTCTGCGTTGTCCGACGTGTAGTCGGCGGGCAACATGTCGTTAGCTGCGCAACATATTTCAAAGAAATACTTATAAACCAGTACTGCGATACGTCATCCACTACTGCGGTCTGCAGTCAGCTACAAAATCGTACCTTAACTTACAGTATTGATGGATTCTGTTCTATCTCCTATAGTTCCCTTCAACAGTTTATCGGTTCGGAAACCCATCAATCACTCTCATTGTGAATTGATCCATGGATCTTCGTACCTAACAATGTTGCCTCCTATCTATCCATTGTACCAAGGGGTTATAAGTTAGTGAGAAGTTATTGCCTGGCTTATAAGCGTTGACCCGTCAAGCTGCGGTTACTCGCACTCAGGCATGTCAGGCACGTGAGCTTTGAACTAAACGTGTGGCACTTGTCTTGAGGGTTTCATGTCTCGTACATGCAAAGGAGGTTGCTTCTAGAACAGTTTTGTTAACAATGTCCAGTTGTTATGGAGAGTTATTAAAAACACGTTTCCATTAAACAAGTCACTTGTATTAAAAGTCGCAAATTGATGATTTTCGCATTTATTTTGTTAAGTTATTGCCAATATTGATGAAAATTCTGTTTAGAAAACTCCGAAAAATTACACACCTATGTGAGGAAATGTATTCTGTCAAAAAAATGATTCCGGTGAATAAATATTTACTCCATCAGTAATTCGGTTGCCATAACAGAGCCTTCCACGATTCCTGAGGGGTAACAAAAAATGACATTTTGTCGAAAATGATGCTAAAAATATATCGCGTAGATAAAAAAGCCTTCGAAAAGATTATGTCAATAAATATCTTGAAATGCTTCGAACATGACGGTTTCTTTTCTAGGTATAGCCGATAAGATATTAACCTCAAATAAGTGAAAGTATAATTTCGTAATTTACCTGTTATTAGTGCATTTGTTTGCCTGATGGCAGGAATCTTCCACAAAATACTCTAATCTTTTCGATCAATCCAAACACTTTTGAAAGCTTACCCTGTAACAAAGAAAAAGCTCTATTATATACCATGCATACCTACCACACAAGAAATAATCAAATATTATATAGAATGAGAAAGGTTAATTTTAGATCTTGATTTAGAATAATCATTTAAATCTACTTGAATTGCGTAACATTATAAGTTGACTGCTGTTTGCATTATGTGAGTTTTTATGTCTGTAAACATATCCACGATATATTATAAGAAATTCCTAGTGTAGCGCAACGGTTTTATAATAAGAAAGAAAGAAAAAGAGTAACCAATTTTGAGCTCAACTATACCCTACTAGTAGGCACAGTTGAGTGCAAAATTAGTTAGGCAGTGTTTTTTTTTTTAATTTAAATGTGGGTCTAGTCAACCAGTAAAATAATGCCATTATGAGCCATGGTCAAAAGCTAAAAGTATTTCGAAATAAAAAGGTCAACGAATAAAATGTGACCAGTTGTAATAAATATTACTATGCCGTGAAACGATTTCAGCTTTAACCAAAATCTAAAGCACAAATCTTGTCGCGATTGTGGGCGGTAAACCAGTGAAACCGCCATATTTCCACATAACTGCCTTCACAGACCACTAACCACGAGCTTCAGAAAGCCATTTCAATCCAATCAATAAAATTGATGTTACGGTCAACCTATAACCATAGCAAACATTTTTATTGTGGTTTATTTGTAAGGTTTACAGAAATTCGAATTAAAAATTATTCTTGACTACTTTGCGAAAAATATTCCGTCCGAGCGATCGCTACAATAAACGCGAAAGGGAATTTAGTAGAATAGGGCCCTTGAGACGGTTTTAAGCTAAAGTCGATGGCAAAAGCTAGTTATATTGTAGAACGAGTTCTAGACATATTTCAAAGTCAAACTACATCGAATGTCGTCCTCCTTCGTTAGCATAACTGCTTCGCAGAAGGAGGTGACTGCTTCCCATTCGTTGTCGCCCTGTAACATGGCCTCGACCAATGCCGATCGCGAGAGGTCGCCGCCGCCTATCGCCTTCTTGAAGACACGAAGCGAGGCAGATCTCCACCGTGTCATCCGGGCGAACTGGTGGTCTACCAAGCGTGAGTTTTAGGCTGTGGGAAAGTGACCTGTACAAGTCGTACAAGTCGAGATCTATACAAGTCGTCTAGCGCTATCTCGTTCCCTGAGCGGAACCACTCACGCTTTAAGACGTGATTGTAGGCCACCTGCAAAGTGTTACGCGAGCGTTTCAATGACCCCTCAAGAAGATTTTGTTAAAGAATACTCGTGTTGTAGATTCTAGGTCCGTAATACTAGTCGTAAAGTTTTGAAAACCTCAGTTATTTTGCTGTAAATTGATGAGTTATCAAAAATATACCTAAGTACTTAATTGGTCGGGCACGCCGCAATCGCGGCGGTAAGACCTCTCTTTGAGGAGTGGCTGAATAGGCGTCACGCTGTCCTGACCTACCGCCTGACGCAGGTGACCCCGGAACGTAAAGGGCTATTGAATTTCCTTCCCACTCTGCCCTGGGCTCGGACTCATTTGATGAATTATACCACGATAATAAAAAATTACTTCATTGGTGAATTGTTTTTGCGTTGCGGTCTCCACTCTCCTGTAATTTGCCATTAATTATGTATAAATTTACATAAACAAGAGCCGTTTGACCTCACCAACCCTTGTAAGGATTTCAATAAACCTAAGTCACTGTCAAAATATAGTATTCAAATTGATTAGTACATCTCTATGTTATTGTAATTACTACGCCAATTTGGATGCTGTATCGCGAATTATGTTTCAATTAATATTAATAGGTCCTTAAAAGGGTTGTCTATTAAATTAATTGGTTTTAATGTGTTTCTCAAGTCCTGGCTACATATAGGTAGTTGTTTGTTTTTGTTTGTTGTTTGTGGCTGAGTGATTGACAGCAACGCTGCATGTCGTGGGTTCGATTCCCGCACGGATGATATATTTAAATGATCTGTAAATATATTTTGTTTCCGGTTTGGGTGTTTGTTTATGTGAGTTTATAAGATTTTTATTATGGAAAGGGATATTCCTATTAGAGGGCAACGTTTTTAAAAAACAGAAAAATGAGGCTAGGTAGGTACTATAAAAGGTGTCAGATCACCTTTATTCTGACTTTACTAGTTTTTAAGTATATGAAAGAAATTCTAGAAAAACTATTAACTGTTTAGGAATATCTACTCAATCTTTAAAAAAGCAATTCTGGAACTTTTTTCAATCCTAGTCTAATATAAATATTAGAGTTTTATTTTCATATTGTTAAAGCAAAGAGGATTATATCTTACTATTTTTTTTATGAAAAGGGTTTATATTTACAAAAATCTATTTTGCAGCCTCTTATTAAATTTATTTGTAGACATTTCGTTACTTTATTATTTTAACGATATTTAGATTACTAAAATTGAGTGAAGTAGGATTATTTATTGAAACAAGAATGAATTTAGAATTTTGATGGCTGCAGACGTGACACGCATTTAATCCAATTAATATTCAAAGGAGAACATTGGCCTATTTTGTAGGCCGCCTAAGGTCATTAAAAGTGGAGAGATGACAATACCGTGATAAATGATACACTTCGTCTAGGTACTTCATTTAAACGTTCTCGCTGATATTATTATTTTTAAAAAAGGTTACTTCTAACAAAATGTACTGTAATACTATTACTTTTGTAAAATAGTACAGTACATTTTGCTAGAGGTTTCAGACATGAAAAGGCAGATATAAAAAAATTCTCGCACTAGCGCCTGTGTCGCGAATCGTAACATTTTTTTTACGTAGAAAGAAAAATTCGACTGGAAACGACTCGAAAACATGTTCTCTAATAAATTCGACTGGGAACACACCGTCATCGCAAAATGCTTAAACAATGGAATGAAAGATTCGACCTCGACGAGAGGTGCTGCGATAGATTAGTTGGTCAAACGTTCTGGAGTAGGTACTTATCCAGAAAAACGCAAGAACGAGTATTGCTCGTAGTGGAATTTTCTTTCCGCAAAAATAAAGCTTTACCTATGGCTTTACGACACGAAAGAAATACACTAAATTTTGTAAAATTACTCTAAAATTGTCTATCTGCCTTTTAATATCCAAAACCTCGTCTCAGTAGTCGAGGTTTTGGATTTATACTTTTTCTACCAAAGATTGCAAGTAGGTAGTTTGCAAGTTATAACAACCTCTGATTGGGTGAACATTAACAGCCTTGTCAAATAAGGTCCGTATTGCAGTCACAATTTTTTTAGACAAGTGTTCAACAGACCTTTAAAAGTTTTTGGGGCACGACCACAGAACGATGGAAACAGTTCTACGGTTTTGTTGTGTAGAGGAACTTGAACCATTCATCATTTCTTTTACTAATTAGATCAGAGTAAGTTTATTATAAAATAATGAATATTCGTCGACAATCCACACCAACGTTTTAACGTGCTCTCCGAGGCGCGATGAGGTCACGACGTATTAAAATGCTCATCCATCCGTGAACGGCAAAGATCGATGTTTCTGAATGTTCCTACGCCAAGGGACCTTGAACCTTACCACTATAGTTAATGGATCATTTTTAGAATAAGTAGAATACAGAGTTACTTTTCAATAAAAGGCCTATGTTGGTTGTGGAACTGAATTATGATATGAAAGCATAATCACGATTTATTACAACAGGTAATATCCACATTTCTGCTATCCATGGACCGTCGGGGTCTAGGTAGGTATTTAGATTTGACCGTGCATGTACGGACACAATTGCCCACTATGCATTCGTGTGCATCGCCCGTGGGATCAATCTAATTATTTTAAACCGAATTATTTTTATTTGCCAATAATATTTAGAGTGCACAGTCGCGCGTCGGTTTGATCTCTAGATACATACACCAGATAGACATGTCAGACCATCGCATATTGAGAAAACTGGCGTATCCTAAACTAACAAACATTTCAATATTAAATTTCAATATGGTAACGTGTTCTTTTTTCAAAGAGGAGGACTTCGTTTGACGGTGAGACCGATATAGGATAATATGTACGAGTAGTACTTACTTGTTTGTTTTAAAGTGGCAATAGGCTGACCACATCTATCGCAGAACAGACAAACGTTAGTATAAACTTCCTACAGAGGAGGACATGTAACTAGGCAAACGACGTATTGTAGGGCGCCAGCGGGCCAGGTGAAACGATGACCTGTGAAAGGCAACCGTCAGAGACTGGATGAGGAAAGGTCAAGACAAGGCTCAGTGGCGTACATTAGGAGAAGCCATTAGCCGGCAGTGGACGAATACAGGCTAACAAATGTGCGTTTTAAAACGACGGTTTTTTCACGTTTTTTACACTACGAATAATAATTATTATACCTACAAGTAGATGTGTTTTTTTTACGTTCCAGTGTCTTGGCAATTTAATAAGCCCCGCAAGTAAGTACCTCTAAATTTTTTGTTTTCTTTTTACTTCAAATATTGGACCTAAATGCTAAAGGACATTCATAATTTCTATAGAAAAGGGCGTATTTCCTTACCGTTACAGTCACGGAAAAGAAATACGTCGCTAGCGAGCTACTCGTGCTATCGTCTCTGACCTCCGCATTCCATTACCTTCAAGTTCTAGTTCAGCATAACGATAGGCAAATTCTACGGCAAGATTTATGTCCGTAACTAGCTCCGCTTATCCGTATCACGATCCCGTAAATAGAAGCAATCAGCAAGCATTTTTATTTTATGAGCAACGTCACGCAAACAAGGTAGTTAACATAAACAGATTGTAAACGTTTATTTTTGAACGTAACGCCTTTATTGTGTTGACTGAATTTATTAAGCTGTTAAAATCAAGATAAAATAATGTTTTTATAGAGATCTAAAGATCTTGGAAAATTAATAGAGAAAATGAAGAAAATCATTTCTTAGTCTACTTCCTGATGAAATAAATATAAAAATTAGAACATAGCTAGATGCCTAAAGTTAAGAAAGAATCCATTTTTTATGCAAGTGCTCCTTAAATTTCAAAGAATAGTTTTAGAGAATTAGAGATCTAAATGGGTCCAATTCTTATAATTAACGTTGGTGGATTATAGCATCAGCCTTTCAGGTACAGAAGAGCCACAGCTGGGACAAGGTCTGTGAAAAGGAATTGCCGAATTGAAAACTGTGAGACCATTATTTCACTGGAAGGTGGAAGGTCAGGCAAGCAGTAGCCAATCTCCTTTACTGAGCAGCGGAACAAAATATGTCGAAAAAATATTGCAACGGGTTTTACGAGATCATACATAAATATGTAATTTATTGTAATAATATGTATGACTGTCGTTTTGCCTATATCGACGAAACGAAAAGTATTTAATATCGTCGTAACTCATAGAAAAAAAAGTATCACGTAATCGTGTGTTTGACACTTATCACCAAAATGGAAAGGAATTTACATTCATGTGTGTTTCGCAAAATTAAATTACAAGAACGTAGTTAATATGAATAAACTTAAAAATAAAAGCTCTAGAGTAAAATAATTGTTTTTGCTCTGAAAAATAAATGAATAAGCCTTTTATTCCTCGAGTAACCATTGGTGAGTTCCACGTTCAACCCTCAGGGGTTGAATGTGGAAACGTTTAGGGGTCGAACGCGGAAGAGGGTAGAAATTATTGGGGGTTGAACGCGGAATAAACCCCATAATTATCATGTCCCGCAATTCAATGTGTCTCAAATTTAACAAAATAGTTCCTTTTGACTTTAGCAGCCATAGTCGTTCGAAAACAGTTAAAATGTAGGAAGCGAAACGGGACTAACTGAATGTATGAAGACCATGAAACAATGGCAAAAAGGCACTTTTTCTCATTTGTTTTTCATGTATATTCTTTGATTGCCTAAACTGGGAAAGTGATCAGAGCCTGTAGCCAAACGGCAAGCGACAATCGTTAACATTCAGCAGTCGCTGATCCATTTTTTAACTTTATACCCCATCGCATAAAGTTGAAAATCTAGTAAAGACTGTTGAACGTTAACGATTGTCGCTTGCCGTTTAGCTACAGGCTCTGACTGGTTGAAGCTATCTTGCCAGATCTCCCGCTTGTTTCCTATCTTCTGCAAGTTCTGCAACCCTATTCCAGTATTATAAGAAAGAACATACATAAAAAATACCGGCCAAATTGAGAACCTCCTCCTTTTCCAAGTCGGTTGAATATAGATTTATAGAACAGACAAGCTGCTGAAACTAATTACCAACTAATGCCTGGTAACTAAAATATTATTAAACATAGTTTATCATACAAATAAATGTTGCTAATAATGGGAACTAATGACATAATTATCTCGAGAGCCGGCTCGCCCTTTTGTGTTAATAACAATATTTCTGTGACCACTAATCCATACATCACGCCACAATAGACACAGTATAGAATTAACATACAGTATTTCAACTCTCAGCTCAGAGATTTTATGAACTTACTCGAGGTATTCCCGTTTGAGCAACGATCTTTAGAGCAACGATTTAATCGCGATTGAGTGACACGTCAAAATATGAATAAGTGCTCTATCGGAAATACAAACGTAGAACAACGTTACATAGGTGCACTAAAAAGTTTTGTTTCATCATCATCATCATCAGCCTATAATGTTCCCACTACTGGGACACAGGCCTCCTCTCTGAGAGAGGGAGTGGGCCATAATGCACCACACGGGCCCAGTGTGGGTTGTTTTTTTTTTTTTTTTTTTTGCTTAAACGGGATTATCTCACCCACTCATCCTCATGTAGGAGAAAGAAGCGAAAGTTCTAGCCAACAGTGGATATAGTCGAAACTTGCAAAACTTTTAGACGATATTTGAGCTTCAAATAACAGATTTTTTTTATTTCGAAAAATCATCAAAATAGTCAGGAAGGTACTGTCAGACTCGTGTTTACTAAAATCCACCATGTTCCTTCAATTCATCGATTCCATTCATTCCATTGTGTCCGACCATGGACCATGCCCGGGTCGACGGCGCGTTGTGTTCCACGCGCGCATCAAAGAGCGTCAGCATGATGACGGGGCTCCTCTATAGAGGGCCAAAGCCTGCCGGGGTCGCGGGAGTAACAAATTACCGTGACCCCGGAACGTAAAAGGCTACTGAAGGATACCGTGGATTTTAGTCAGTATAAGTCTGACAGTTCCACCCGCTCTGTCCTGGGTGGGAGGACTCATTTGATGATTATACCACGACAAATAAATGTTCCTTCGATTGCCTTTAACGATCTAGTGACAAAGTTACTTGCTTAGACAGTCCCACGACCCCGGTGTTTTATTAAACGGCCGCTTTGTAAATAGAAATAGAAATCATTTATTTGCTAAAAATGTAGGTATACAAATAAGGTGTTAAATAGTAAATAGTCCCGTTACATTTTACCTTGCGGCATGCAAACATATTCAGAGAACAGATATTAAAATGTAAGTGCACAGTCACACTATTATAAAATTAATAAATTCCAAACTAAATTACAGAAGAGAATTTATCCAAACATAATAAATTAAAATTTTCAATAACAATTATCATTCTATTAACAGTATTATAAAACAAACTAAATTAAGAAAATTACAACAAGGATCAATAAATTATTAACTATGACAACTGATATAAATTTAAATTTAAATTATCGTTTAAGAAATCTTTTACAGTGTAGTAACATTTATTTATTAACAGTTTAGTTAACTGTTTTTTAAACATTTTTATGGGTAGGTCTTTAATATTTTGAAGCAGTTTGTTATACACAATAGGAAAAGATCGCGTTTAATTTCGCAAACGAGCCTAGTTGACTTACTGTCTAGTTTTCTTTATACTGTGACCACTAATCCGTCCATCACGCGTGCTTATTATGGCAATATCTCTGTCCATACATTGTGGCCGTTATTAGGAGATTCCTCTGATAATAATCTTTTGTTATTTCCTATCCTGTTAGGTATTTCAAGGGTAAGGATTTGTAACAATAGTTTTAGTTAGGCCGAAAGATAGGTTACCAAAAATATTTCACATGTACTTTTTATTTTGTTACGTTAACCCAAATTGACGAAGATACAACACTTCTAAAAATCACAAAACGTCTCTCGGTCTGTATAATTTTAAAGGCATTATGACGTCAGAAGCCCCAATAAATATTAGCAAAGTTAAAACTTTGTCAATATTTATTGAATAAAAAACAATAAAAAAATTGTTAACGAAATGGCGGGAATCAGATTTTCAATCTATTTATGCAGTAAACTATTCCATTTTGGGAAATACATATTTTAGTTACTGTAGAAAACAAAATTCCGAAAATTAAAAAAATACATAAAATTCTGAGAAATAATTGCATAAGGTCAATGTGGGCAAATCCGTCATACTTTTTTGAAAGTTGACTTTGGTTAACCATATCTGGTACACTTACTACTTTAATATAAATTGGATGGTTGTAAGCGATACTAAATTTTGTTGTCTTGTATACACATTCATATTAAATAACAAAACAGCCCTCCACAAGTAACTAGCAAGGTTTTTTTAAAAGTCGGTCGTTAGACGGATTTTCCCGACGATTGGGGGCAAAACCGTCTAGTAGCAAATTTGCCTCGTGTTATGCCGTTTTATCCGAATGCGAATGATGATGAAGAAAAATGTCTTGTAACATCATAAAAATAAGGTTTAATTTACGTTATACTCCCAAAAATCTTTTTTGGGGGCTAATCCGGCCTATTTTTATAATCAGAGACTTTAAACCTTTCTAAAAAGTTTGAAAACTAAATATTTTTACTTATCAGTTTAATTTTTCAGGTACATTGAAACAATCATAAGTATCATAACTTATTATGACAATAGTATTTATGGTATTAACTTAAATAAACAGGGTTATTTTTAATAAATTCGGTTAGGTAAGGTTAGTTGATAGATTGTTCTGCTTTACATCTGGGAAGCTTCTACTTTACTAAGGCGAAAACCATATTTTTCCATTGTACGGGAACGCAAAGGTCAACTGTCAGAACGCTTTGAATTGTAGTCAGTACGAGTCTGACAGTCACTGGCTCAGGTAAATATAGTAATATGAGTATTATATTATTATACTCACCCGAGCCAGGGCTCTGTAGTATTAACTAACTTCTGTCTGAGCTAGTCTATACTACAGAAGTTTGCAACGGTGAGTGAAAATTGACAAAGTGACGTCACACCCGATCGGGTTTTGTTCGGGAACTGTCGGCGTGTTTTTGGTTCGAGGTACAAATAATTATTTTGAATTTAACATAAAATTCTTTAAAATTCTTAAAATTCTTGATTAGACTAAAAATAGGAAGGATGAAAAAGGTTGACGACAGCTGCAATGGGGTAATTCCGGTATATGACGATTTAGCCCCTTCGAAATTAGACGGATTTTCCCACTTGAACATTTTGAAGTTACGTATTTTTTAAAACCATTATTTTTATATCTACTGGTTTTTATTCAAAACAAATAGAAAAATCCGTTGAAACACTTATTAAACTACATGTTATGCATACTCAGAAAGTCGTAACTTGTCAAATTGAATATTTACCTTAAAAGAAACGGCGGCACTCAACACTTGAGTTTCGAGTTCGTAGCACAACTTAATTTCAAATGCATTTTTTGACAATTGTAGACAACCTTGCTCCATCTATGAATCATAGTTAGAACTAAAAAATGATCCTGTTTTATCGACCGAATCAGTAACCGCGTAACTATTGTGGAATGAATAGTAAACGCATGTGTACGGAATAGCCCCGTAGACGGATTTGCCCACATTGACCTTACTGAGCTAGATTAATAAGGTGAACTTTCTTTCAACTTCCTTGTGTGGGGATTTGAATCGGAAAACTTCTTCATCTTCGTTGTATTTTGATTTCCAAGTTAAATGAGTTTCGACTAGATCGTTGGCGGTGGCTTCGGGCAAATCCCTCATGTAGTTGGATTTTTATTTCGTCTGAAAAGCAATAGACCATCAAACTTCGTGAATAAAATAAAATTTGTTGTGACTTACACTAAAAAGACTTCAAAATCAGATAAAACAAAAGACTAGCGCCCTATAAATATTCAATCTCAATCCAAATCCCGTTTCTTTGTTTTTGACGGCTGCTTCTGATTGGCCACTTACTCGTAAAAGACTCGGATAGGCAAATTCAGTCGTTGATTGGTTACAGAAATAGACCCAACCGAGATAGATTATTATTAATTTGCAGCGTAAGTAAAGTAACTAAAATATAAATAAAATTGGAGTGTCAGTTTGTAATATTGAAATAACGGTTTTTTGTTACATGCATAATACGAATATGTATACTACGGTACATACACCAAAATAACATTTTTTACAATTTTTGTGTGTCTATTTGTAATGGCTAATCTCTGAAATGGCTGGGCCGATTTTGACGGGACTTCTATTGTCAGGTAGCTGATGTAATAAGGAGTAACTTAGGCTACTTTTATTTTAGAAAAAAAAACCTCTATTTCCAAAAAAAAAATACATTGTTGAGTTTCGACATCCACGCGAATGAAGTCGCGAGCACAGCTAGTAGTAACTAAATAAAAAAACAGTACAACGTACAAATCCCTTTCAATTGCATTAGTACCTACCATCATTGATAGATTAAGGAAACAATTCCTTGCACATCGACACTAAGGCTTATTTTGCCATAAATCAAACGGGCACATCTATCACGATGCTGGCAAGATTAAATGTACACACAACTATAATCAGCGTACGTACTTTATACATACGTACGTAGGTATGTATTTGGTATGGAATTCATTCTATCTGTGCAATTGCCCAGCCGGTTTATACAGGATAAATTTTTCAATTGGGCGTTCGGGAGGCCAAATCCAAAATAAGTTATAGGATTTGGGAAAAAAAAACTAATAACAAAAACTAATGCCAGTACCTATTGAATTTTCTAATGCTTATATTTTTTTACAAGACTCGGGGTCATAGATTTCTGAATAGGTAAATATTTTTTATCAAAAAATCAATGACTTACCTACCTAGTTTTAGTTTTATCAAAATCCTACCCGAGACTGTTATGAATTATTTTCGCTATTCTTCATAGTATCAGATTTGTCCATTCACTTGAAAAATTCACCCTGTATATGAATGGGTCTTTAACTCGTCAGTCCTCACATTAAACCCCTATGGTTATTATTATTATTATGTAATGGGACGAAATGAGAATAGACGAAACGGCTCGTATGTTTATGGCGAGAACGTTTGTAAAACGATTTTAATAGCTTTTTACATCTAAGCGATTAAAAAAAAGGGTGGTTTTGTTGGTATGATTTGTGATTTTCAACTAAAAAAAAAAAAAACTAAAAAAATTGAAGGTCGAAGTGGGTCGCAGTTAACCATATTATTTGATATGTGGCTTCCATTTTCTTTACTTTTTCTCCTGTGGTTGAGCAGTGACAAAAAAAATTGCCATTGTATATAATTTTTTAAGACAACTTCATAAAAATTAGACCCAAAATGCAACAAAAATTACTTTCAAGTTCTGAGCAAGACCTGTATCGTGTAAGGCATGATCTCTCACAAAATGCAAGTCAAAGATCTCAGAGTAAATTGACATAACTCCAGAAACTTCCTAGCAACGTTGAATGACCCTGAACAATGTTTCAGTAGATATCTAACCTTTAGTAATATAGATTTAATTCCATGGGATGGCCCATTTCCATTGATTTTAATAATCGACGTTCAAAAGTGCCTCTTCGATAGCCTAGATAATTGAAATAAAAAAATAAAAATAAAACGTGAGACCATAGTAAAGGCAACATTATCAACGAAACCTCACAAAATGAACCAAAGTAACAAGAACTCAGTGCAATTTACAATTTCCAATCCACCTACAAACCTGATAAAACCCTCTAGCCGCTTGCAGCGCTGTAAAGCAATGAAGCAGCTTATCTGACTGCAGCCACACGGCATACATTAGTATTGAAACTTGAGGTAACTTCGACAAATTGTAGCCAACTCCAACGGGAAGCGTCAACTCAGTTTCCTATACAATATTCATTGGAAGTATGAAGAAGAGATGGGCCGACTGTGAGTTTAGCCGACTGGCCAACTAGTCAGTTGCAAAAAGGCTAAATCTATCAATCGTCGGTAGTGTTCAGGGGCTATCGATGTCACTGGTGTTTCATGTGCAATTGCGTCACTCATATTGAGTAATTACATCATAAAATGCGCTCAACCTCACCCAGTGGGCGATGTGAAATTCAAATATACATATGTACCTACTTTGAAATCATATTTCTTTTTCAAATTATGTTATTTCTTTACAATTTAGTTGAAATAGTCTTCTTTATTGAGCATCAAAGGAAATTCATCCATATTTTAAACTTAAAGGTTGATAACATACAATTAACATATTTATAATCCAAAGATGCATTTTTAGTTTTCGAGAAAATCGGCCTCGAAAGTCCTTTCAGTATTTTTCGATATTTCTCATTCTTTTGGAAATAGCTATCCACGCCCAGTTGAAAAATTCAGCCTGTATAATAAAGTTACAATTTTATCAATCACTCAGCAGACAAGTCGGCGCATTTGACCGACTAGTCGGCAACTAACCGGCACATCACTAATAAAGGGTGTTTTGGTGAGATAATAGTTGGGGTATTCTAATTAGTTTTGGGACTCAATTTTAGTTCTGCAGTGTTTTTAGCAGCTGATGAATTATGTATGATAAATTTTGTTACAGAGGCGTGTTGAGTAAACAAGTAAAATATGATTATTTTGTTTGGAAGAATGTAAATTGTAATTGTTTACGTAATGATAAAGTTCAAGTTAGTCTCGTAGTTTAAGAAGTAAGGACTTGCACCATTTTTTCCTATAACTGCACATTTGCACAAATGTTAGAGTTGTGAGTCGCGTAATTTCGAGTTCTGCTCAGTGCAAACCCCTCATTTAACGTAGCGAAAGACTTTTTTATGAAACTAATATAATTACAATTTTCAATAGGTAGTTAATCACTAGAACCCTAAATGTTATGAAAAAAATCTAATTCTAATTCCGCGACTAAAATCCAGGGTTGGATGCAGGATGCAGTCCCACTCATGCATATGCACATGCAGGGGAGGCCATGCATGCGGGAGTGTCGGACTGCGTCCTGCATCCAAGCCGTTTTTTGTCGTGGTAAAATCATCAAATGAGTCCACCTAGGGCGGAGCGGGAGGGACTATCAGACTCGTACTGACTAAAATACACAGTGTCCTTCAATAGCCCTTTACGATCCGGGGTCACGGTAATTTGTTGGTCCCGCGACCCCGGCAGGCTTTAGCCCTCTATAGAGGGGCCCTGTCATTATGCTGACACACACAACGCGCCGTCGACCCATCCAAGCCTGGATTTTTGTCATGGAATGTCGCGGAATTAAAACTAGATATTATAAGTAACCTTTATTGCCATGAATTTCCACAAAGTAACGCCTGATTCTATATTTTATTTTACTAGAACCCAAGTTTGCATTAATAACGTACCTCAACAAATAAAACACGTGTATAAGCTTACCCCCATCACTGTACTAACCTATTTTCTCGCTAAAGTAGTGCTATGTAGTTTTAATGTATATTAAAGAACCTTCACTTAGATGTGACATAGTGACGTCACGATGACGTGATTACCCTTGATATGGATGTATTAGGAAGGCTTCAATGCTTTCACGTTGCGATGTGAGTGACGCATGAAATAGATAAGTAAGGATGTTGATAAAGATTTTGTCTTGTTGGTAAAATGATGCTGTGATGTCTGATAGGAGAGATTGGGCGTTTTTTCATTAGACGGCACGCCAACGGGGCGACGGCGACGGCGCCGGCCTAGTGTCGGTGTCCCGAAGCAATAATGTATGAACGGCGCCGGCGCCAGTAAGTGCAAAAACGAGCCATATGTTTTCATACATTTTTGCTACCCCCGGCAACGGCACGGCGCCGTCGCCGTCGCCGTTGCCGTGCCGTCTAATGGAAAACGCCCAATGGATGAAGAAATGTCGCGATAGCCCGAAGTAAAATAGAATAAGGGCAGTACACGTAAGATGACGATGACAAACAATGGGTCAATTTTCGTATTCATTAGAGTAAATGTATTGCGCTGAAACAAAAGTAAAATACGATAAGGCAGAAAGATGATGATGATGAGAAACTTACAGAAATAGGTCAATTTTCGTATTCATTAGAGCGTTAACTTTTTTTTTTATTGTTTCCACTTGTCTACCAAACAGTTTTATGGTAGAATTAAAGGGAAAAGTCCCTTTAATTCTACATAGTTTTTTCTCAATAGGTAGTCCTTTTTTATATGGTAAAATCAACTAATGTGTCCTCCCGACCCAGGGCGGGACGGGAGTGAACGCTCATGCACACGAGACGGTTTTAACACGGCACGGTTTTTTGAGCCGGCTCTAGCGCCGGGCGGCGTCGTGTGGTTAGCTTCATAGAGATTCATACACGACAGACGACCGCCCTTTGTTTGACGCCGGGCAAAACCGTCTCGTGTGCATGAGCGCTGTCTGTCAGACTTGTACTGACTAAAATCCACGGGGGTCACGGTTACTTAATGAGACAGTCTCGTGACCTCTCAATAGTGCTACGGTATTAGGTGTCCCAAAATTACGGGAGTCTTAATTTCCACTTGTTCCAATCCACAAATCAAGTTCTACGATAAAACTAGTGGGAACTTTGGTACTCACCAGTTGAACTACTCGTATACTAGATTTTCAATATCCACCTATTTTCAGTGTTAATTTACAAAAACTAGTTAAAATACTGTAAATATTGTTTGACCTTCCATGATATTGATGGGAGGACCGAGTTTAAAAAATATTTACTTTTGTAAATAAAAAAAAAGCTTTATGAAGTAATTTATAACTTGAAAATTAATAGAAAATTCAAGAAAGCGGGTATGCTTTTACTACGTGCCTAAAGATTGAAGAACTAGATTATGTTCGGAGAAAAATATTATGTTTTTCATGATAGATTTCACAGAAATTCTATTTATAATTCATAATAAAGTAGACAAAGGGCAGTACAGACATGCCTATTGTATCGAATTCTTTAATCTATTTCTATGTAACGTGTCACGGTAATACTTACAAATCTATACATCTATACTAGGGTATCGAACCGGGAAATCCCGGTCCCGAAAATCCCGGGATTTACCGGTTCTTGAAGTATATTTTAAGACCCGGGACATGCGACTGAGAACCGGGAAATTCGGGATTTTCGGGACTCAGAAAAACAGTATAAATAATTTGTTTAAACTTGTTAATTCTTTTATAGAACAAAAGAATCAAATTCGATGTAAGGTATTTATTCACTTCGTCGTTATATACGGGATAACATGTTCAGATACAGGTGCGGTTGACAGAGAAGAAAAGTTGATAATGTAGTACTGGTTATACCTATCTCGAAAGCCTTTGACAGGGTCTCGAGACAAAAACCTTCCTTGCTTTTAGTTTTGTAGCTGGATATCAGACTTACTTAGTGAACGATCAATCAGAGTTGTCGTTGATGACAGATCCTTTGAGCTTTTTGTTATTGACTCTGGAGTTCATCAGGTATCTGTTTTCTTTGTAACTCTTATTTTGCTGCACATTTCTTACCCAGTTCAGCCTGGTATTGTTGGATAGGTAGATATCAGAACTGTTTCAGTGACATACTCGCCCACTGCAAAATCCAGTGGGGATGAAGTTCATTGCTTCAGAGAGACCATGCTAGAGTGAACAGATTTGATACTTAGTATCCCAGTGAGCGAACAAGAAACTTCTCACTTTTAACGCCACCAACATACAGGCGTACATTTCCTTAGTGAAGTAGGAGTATATCGAAACTACATCTTTCATAGAGTAATTTGGACCAACTCCTATTTTCCTGTTTCTGTAACTGATGAACTTGAGCTTCTGGGCATGGAGCTGACATCCAGTGTCAACTTTGACGTGGGCATCCTAAATAGAGTGAAGTGATACCTTACACCTATCCAGGTGTAAGGTATCACTTCACTCTATTTGTCATCTATCACCTTGTGCAGAAATGGGCTTGCACATAGGCTAAGCTATCCAGCTTAGCCTATGTGCAAGCCCATTTCTGCACAAGGTGATTGCGAATTTTCTTATGTTTTTTTGCTTACGGAGTATTGCAGCAACCTTACTCAACTTAATCATCGGGATGATACTGCACTAGACCCAGTGGAACACAGAGCTTCTTAGACTAATTGGCAACGTGAAACTGGTGGATGGTTACTCTACAGTTTAGCTCATCTCATCGACGTAAGCTTACCCTCTTTTCTTTTGTTTATTAGTTTCACTCGTGGGTAAGATGAGACCTAAAATAGGTCGAACTCATGAATTCTACAACCTCTTTCCACCGACCTACTTGCATTACATCTAATGTCCAGTATTGGACACCTAGATGAACTGCAAGTTTCCATCCATTTAAATTATTATAGTTAGTACAGTTAGAGTGAATAAATTTGCCACCTCTGAATAGAAAAGAGGCAAGAGCAAACCCATGTCTATGAGGCCGACGAATAAGTTGGTTGTATGATTTTAATCAGAATAAATAAGTACTAAAGTTATCTTATTATTTTCTTTGTTTTCTAATGCCATGGAAAAAATGCATTTTTGACCCGAAAGTCCCGAAAATCCCGGGATTTCCCGGTTCCTTGGACGCCCGTCCCGAAAATCCCAGGTCTTCCAACAAGGACCGGTTCTCGATTCCCTAATCTATACTCTATAGGTACATGTAAATAAAATTGAAGTGTCTGTTTGTAATATTGAAATAACAGTTTTTTACTACATGTAGGTATACGAATATATAGACGGTACATACATCAAAATAACATTTTTTACAATTTTGTTTGTCTGTCTGTTTGTAACAAATGGCTAATCTCTGAAATGGCTGGGCCGATTTGGACGGGACTTTTTTGCAGGTAGCTGATGTAATAAGGAGTAACTTAGGCTACTTTTATTTTAGAAAATTTCTTTGTTATAAAGAAAATAGACATTGTTGAGTTCCGACATCCACGCGAACGAAGGCGCAGGCACAGCTAGTATTTTATAAATTAATTAAATAAAATACAAATAAAGTTGGAGTGTCTGTTTGTAATATTGAAATAACAGTTTTTTACTACATGCATGCGAATGACGGTACATACACCAAAATATATTTTTTTTAAATTTTTGTCTGTCTGTCTGTTTGTAATGGCTAATCTTTGAAATGGCTGGGCCGATTTTGACGGGACTTTTATTGGCAGGTAGCTGATGTAATAAGGAGTAACTAAGGCTACTTTTATTTTAGAAAAACTTCTTTGTTTAAAAAAAAAAAAAAAGGTTGCACTCCAGGAGTGCCGGTAGAAGTGAAAACTTTTTTGTTACTATGTTTTATTTTTAATTTGAATGACGTCTTACTCATTTTCGATCAGGGTCACGTGACCCTGACGGTCACGTGACCCTGACGGTCACGTGACCCTGACGCGAGTTTTAAATTTTTTACCCATTACAGAAAAAGTGTACAACGCCGCTAAAGAAGTTTTCACTTCAAAAAAATTATTCAGTTCCGACATCCACGTGAACGAAGTCGCGGGCACAGCTAGTTCGTTAAAAAAATTCGCTTTCCATCATTCCGCAGCAATATAAATTGAACTGGCAATGGGTGTATCTAATCGAATCTGACCTACAAACCTGTGATTACTGTATTTCATGGAGCTTGAATTGCCGGTGATGCGAAATAATCCTTTGCCTCGATAAATCCCCGAAATATTCAGTTTTTCGGGGAAAAGTGATAACTAGTAATACGTAAGGTTAACGTTGACATCAATTTTAAATGATTTTGGTTTGTAGTTTTGAGGAAAATGGCGATGGATAGTAGATTTAAATTCTCAGTCGGTACCTATTCTAGTAGAGTTTACCGACTTAGTATAACGATATATTTTTTTTTATCATTTATTTTTTCCACCGCTCGTCAAAGATCGCATCTGAAACTTCCATTATTTCGCTTCAGTCAAGCGTCTAATTAATATTAAAAATATTAATAATTAACACCATTTAAAAATATATATTTCAATGTGTAAAAAGAAAATTCAAAAATGAATAAATGTAAAAAATTATTATGATCATACATTTGGCGGATATTCGTGACACAGTTGGGACAGTCTTGCATTTTGCGGGTTCGATTCCCACACGAAATAAATACCTGTATGGTCTACCGGTAGTAATTCTATATTCAGATACTAGTATATGAAAGCTTTGATGATGACATTTGACAATTACATTCTTGTAAGATAAAAACTAGTAATTTTGTTAAATAATTTAATTCATTTTAAATACGTAAGATATTGTTAAAGGTTGTGTTTGTATAAATGATTAATGTAAACGAACAGTGCAAGGAAAGCATGAACATTTAATTGTTGATTCTCTTTTCTTTTTAGGTAAGTTAGGCCGGTCAATATCGACATAAAAAAAACAAACATTGCAAACGTGCATGTAACTACGATGTTTTTATATGTTGTTAGGTCCCTTGAGAGTAGTTAACACCCAAGTTTGCAACACTGAAAACCCTGTGCTGCCAATGTTATTGTCGAATCACAATCCATTCAGTAGTTTTTGTGTGTGTATCTCATGAACCGTGATAGCTAGAGAGTTAAAATTTTCACAGGTGATGTACTTCTATTGCCGCTAAACTATCTAACTATCACGGTTCATGAGAAACAGCTTCCGAAACATTATCTACAAAAATCACGTTTATTGTATGGGAGCCCCCATAACATTTAATGTATTTTGGTTTTTAGTATGTTTTGTTATAGCGGCAATAGAAGTACATCACCTGTGAAAATTTCAACTCTCTAGCTATCACGGTTCATGAGACACAAAAACTGCTGAACGGATTTTGATTCGACAATAACATTGGCAGCACAGGGTTTTCAGTGTTGCAAACTTGGGTGTTAACTACTCTCAAGGGACCTAACAACATATAAAAAAATCGTAGTTACATGCGCGTTTGCAATGTTTGATGTCGATATTGACTGGCCTAAGTATAGATACCTAAGCATTTCATTACTTCTGATTTTGTTGGTAAAACTAATTGTTTTTAATAAATGAATCTCTTTTCTTTTAGACTAATCACATTGTTGTTTATTGCTTGAAGAATAAACACTAATCCTTTAGATATATAATTTAAATATATTTATATATATATTTATAAATATAAGAGCCAGCTCTTTGCACATGTAAGTTCAAAAATTCATAAACACACCCAAGATATAGAAATTATTATTCTTAGAGTCGAAATTTTACATATAAAAAAATGGATAGCGTATCTTTAACTTTTCACTCCTTATATACCCACGTTTCTATATTTTCTCAATGACATACTGTTTCCTCCATTTATGAGGTATAACCACTGACAAGAATAACATTGAGGAAACCTAACCCTAATGGTAAGCAAACATACTGCTAGTATGGTGGTGGCAATATCTTGTATTAAGGGTTGAAAGCCTAAGTTAGGCGCCCATTAGACGGTAGATTTTGCAATGGCAAAAGCATGGCAGAGATTTTGACTGACGAAAAACGCATGACTAAAATTGTAGGCGATAAAAATTCCATCATTCAACCATCAGTCATGATTGATGGAAATGATTGACCGTCTAATGGGCGCCTTAGTCCAAGGTTGCATTATTACTTAAGGTTGTCGTGCGTCAATTTTTTTTTTGTAAAAATCGTTGCCCCATATTTGGAATTTCTCCTGTGTCGTTGATGCGTTTACAAACATATAAACTCACATACACAAGCGCCCAGACCAGGACCAACTACTTGTAGATGATACAAATATTTGCTCCGTGCGGGAATCGAATCCGCGACATGCAGTGCAACAATCTAATCCCATTTGATCCTTGTTAGAAGACACTATCATATATCAGGTAACAAACACACAAAAAAAAAAAAAAAAAAAAACATACCGTCGAATTGATAACCTCCTTCTTTTTGAAGTCGGTTGAAAATGAGTGAGTTTTTATCCAAAATCAAGTGTTATGATTTCTGGCCAGCAATATAGATTTTTTAAAAATCCAATGATAAAGTTTTAGTTCTTGTCAAAATCGGCGTCGAGACTCCTTTTAGTATTTTATGATATTCCTCGTAGTTGCGGAATGCGGATATATAGTTATCCACGCGCAGTTGAAAAATTCATTCTGTATTTTACCCGTTATTATTAGTGGTTGTCTATCTAAATGGACGACTTTTTTGAAACCTTTCATTATACAGGGTGCAATTGAAGTCGTGGGCATTATTTCAAACTAAGGCACTACTCATGATACTAATTGCATTAGGCCTACTAATAAGCAAATCAAAAATATTATTAATGCAAGTATGGAAAACTCTAAAAATGTAGTAAGTCATAATTACATACATAGCAAAAGGCTTATTAGTGCAAATAAACACAAAAATAATAAAAAAAAAATACATCATAAACCCCAATAAGTTTTCAAGTATCAAAATCTCGAGCGCAGTACAGCGCGTTACGAAAAGTAAACAAACATCAAATAATACTAACTTGCATTTATAACATTTTTGATTTGCGTAATGCAATTAGTATCATGAGTAGTGTCTTGGTTTAAAATATTAAATAATGCCCATGAATTCAATTGCACCCTGTAGAATGTACTTTACACCATGAGCTTTTTGTAGAAATAACGTAATAACTACGTCTTTTTTAAATAAAATAAAATCTTTTACGACTGCAGAAAAACTTCACTTTGCACTTAAAACTTATTTTTTCATATTCTCAATAGCACTTACGGTTCTGAAAACCTACATCGAAATAAATGCGATCATGTATTTTTTCATGCTTGAAAGCTTCTTAATTCAAACGGCTTTCGTTTTTTAATAATAATTAATAAAGATCAACAGGTCTCTACAACAATGGCCAAATTATTATTTTTATTTTATAATTTATAATCTAGAGACTTAATAATTGATGACAGTAATTTACAATAATATTAAGAAATGTTGACCTAAGCAATCTCTGTCAAAAGCTTTTTATCATTAATGAAAGAAATGAAATAAAATTAATCCATTAGGCATTCACTTAGCTTAATTCGACATCACTATTCATGTTCATGATAATAACTAAAAGCATTAAAAAAATCAACAATGAGAAATGATAAATTATGAAACTGACTTTGACAAACTATCAGGCGAATTTACTTCAAGATAAGATTATTTAAGTAATATTTTAGATATCTCAACTCTAAATATAGGTCTTTAAGGCTTCTTTTAGTTTTGAAATTGATTGAGAGCTATGCTGAACGGCATTTAGAACAAACTTTTGAAGGTCTAATTTTTTTTAATAAATTTCAAACTAACACAAACACTCTCTCTCGCCAACCACCAACCAATCGATCTCACTGCGCCAACCATTAATTATATTTTATAGCCAAATTATAAGTATTACAAAGTTTCCGCTATCCCTTTATCTTAATACTGTTATTGAGTTTGTTGCAAGTATGAAAAAGATCCCGCGGCGTCGGACGTCGCAAGACGATCTCCGGCAACCGTAGGCGCGGGTATGCGGGCGGCGAGTAATGGGCAACTCGCGTCCCGACCATGGACCATGCCCGGGTCGACGGCGTTGTGTTCCACGCGCGCCTCAAAGAACGTCAGCAAGATGACGGGGCCCCCTCTAGAGGGCCAAAGCCTGCCGGGGTCGCGGGACTTATTCCATTACCGTGGATTTTAGTCAGTACAAGTGTGACAGTCCCTCCCGCCCTGCCCTGTGTGGGAGGACTCATTTGATGATTTTACCACGCTAAAAAGAAAAGTATCTAAAAGATAATTCTAATTTTCTGGAATCACCAAATGAAAATGTATCGTCAATTATCGTCAAGTACATATTTTGCGCAGTACATTACATGTTCTACAAAAACGAATATTCATTGCTCTACCATCCGTTACGTACAAAATATTTCAATGATCGTAAACAGCAAGACATCAAAGAAATATTTACGGATATCTCACGATTACGAGGCGTAATAAAATATACTCATCGTAAAATAATTGGACATCACTATAAAAAATATATCGGTCAACTGAAATGGAACACCCTTGAATGTACGATTAACTAGACTATAGATTATAGAGGATGATTCACTTTTGTCCTAAATCTTACTGATAATAAATTACTAGAAATGTTTTGATAGTACACACATCAAAAGTGTCTAGGGATCAACATATATTTTTGCAATAACTTTTCTCCTGATTGATATTAATTAAAATGTTCTTTAAGGATTCATCAAATAAAGTGTTATCGTTTGTCACAGTAACGATAAACCAAGTCACCTTTGCATTCATAAAGAAATTTGCCATTTTCCTAATAAAGGGATTTTTGACATTTGAACCACTAACATTAAAGTTCGAAAAAAAGACTGAAATAACAGTTTTCTTTAAAATTTTATTGGGTAACTTAAACAATTAATAATCCGTGTTTCTACCGCGAACACTAACAACACAAGAACATCGGTTTGGCATACTCAAAATGAGTTCATCCAAATCACGCTGTGGAATTACCGCCCATGTTCGTTGCAACAACAAAAAAAGGTCTTCTTGCGACTGGATACCCTCCATATTCGGCAGAGCTCTTCTCTGTAGCATATCCCATGCATGCTCAATCGGGTTCAAGTCTGGCGACTGAGCAGGCCAGGGCAGGACATTGATGTTAGCTGCGGCGAGAGTCTGTCTTACAACTCTTGCGGTGTGCGGTCGTGCATTATCATGCATTAACTGAAATAAGGGACCGATTTGCACTTGTAGAGGAACGATGACGTCTGATACAATCGTCTCAGCATAAATTTGAGCGTTGAGGTTGCCTCTGATCCAAATCAACTCAGTTCTTCCGCCGATCCAAATACCCGCCCATACCATGATGGTTCCACCATTATAAGGATGGACTTCCTGGCAGGATTTTAATCGCTGTTGGCGTCCAGGGGTTCTCCAGTGTCGTATACGTCTTGTATCCGGTCTCATACCAAAACGAGACTCATCAGAAAAGCACACGAAACGCCATTGTTCTTCTGCCCAATTTCTGTGTTCAAGAGCCAATTGATATCGAATCCTACGATTGTGCATTGCTATAGGTGGTACCCGTAGCGGTCTTCGGGAATGAAGGTTCACTTCATGCAAGCGGTTTCTGACTGTTTGGTCGCTAATTAAGTTCCCTGAAGAGTGATGAAGCCTCACGGCTAACATCATGGCGGTTTTTGTTGGAGCTCTTCGAGTTAAGATTTGAATGTATCGGTCTTGTCTCCGTGTGGTGCAGCGATACCGTCCTCCATGGCGCTCAGCCACGGTACCAGTGCTTCGGTAACGTGTCCAAAGTCGACTGATAACACTCTGACTTGTATTCAGAGCTAAAGCCACAGTACGTTGCCGGGAACCAGCTTCTATCATTCCCACGGCTCTGAGCATTTCTTCCCTGCTTAAATGACGTCGCCGCTCCATAATAACGTTGGTTTTAATCAGTAGTAGGGAAACAGTAGCACTAATAATGTCTTCAATGCGTTGTATGTTTTTATAGGGAAAATATTGACAGCTGATTTTCATCTTTTACTCGAATTTGAAGTACAGTTCCTGATTCAAATTATGAAATGCACCAAAAAGGATCCATATAAATTTATAAAATCATAAATTTATTACAAAGCCACATCTCAATCTCAAGAAATCCGCATAAAAATGCTTGATCCCTAGACACTTTTGATGTGTGTATTTTGTTTCAGATGAGGCTACTGTAGATAAATTATTATATTTGTACAACGTGTCCGGTTTCAATCTGTACAAACTTAAAGGGGGCGGTAGTTTACTCAAATTCCATCACTCAATTCTGTAGTACTCCATTACTATACTCTGTTCGGTCAACAAAATTATAGTACATGTGGCGTTGGAAACTAACTCCTCCTGAATGGTAGCCATTTTAGTTTTAGAATATAAAGCCCAATTGTGGTAGTAATTGGTGTTCAAAACCAAAAATCAAAGCATTTATTTCAAGTAGGCTAGTTAAAGACACTTTTGAATAGTCACAGACAACAAAATTATAACTACTAAAATTATGGTGCTCCAGTCCCAGTCACAAGACATAATAACTGTGAAAATACTGCAGGTTGGCTTGTGACCTCACATACATTTTCAAATAGAAGTTCCTTTACAAAAAATAAATTCAAACCTACAAACGTTGGGACAAATTACACTATCTAGAAATGACCAGAGAAAGCAATAAACTAGAAAATAAAAGTAAACAGACTTGTGGAATACTATGACGTCATGAAAATAAAACAGAAAAAACTTGGAGTACTCCATAAAAATTAAAACCGTAAAAACGAACTAATCCTGTAGTACGAAATAAACCTTTCGAGACTGCTCTACTCGTAAAACTTAAATTAAACTTTACTGTAAGCTTAAGAAAGCAATCCGGATTTGCAGAACATTTTTATTTTGCTCAACGCTGAAGAGGAATCACCCACTTTTGTTTCGCAAAGAATGAGAGGAAAAATCGAGAATCTTTGTCATGTCTCAGAAGACATCACTCGCGAATTAAACGCTTGGATTCCACTTTATTTTTTCCGGAAAATGCAAAGGAATTTTCGAGAGAGATTTGGTACTGAACTTTCTTGTAAACCGTTTTTCGCTGTTCTTAATTTGAAATGAATTTAGAAGAAGCGTTGATTAACAGAGATGATTGATTATGCAGTCGATGACTATGTACCCACTTCCTTGCTCTATGTAATTTGCAATGACAGTTTATTTTTCTTTTCATTCCCAATTTAGCCCAGAAACAAAGACGAGACCTAAGATAGCGCCAGCGCACCCAGAAGACACCGAAACTTCTACTCATGGATGGAACTCAATAAAAACTGTTTGACGCTGAACTTTGAAAGGATGGAGGTTGCGAGTCAGGCAACCCTGGCGAGGTCTACCACCCTACAACAGCGGGTACCCCATGTTGCAGATAATCTGCGGTGCCATTTTGGTTGCATGGAAGATGACTTTATAGTACTGAAGACTGCATTGATCACAAGCAATTTTAACAGGTCACGGAATTGGCAAAATTTGTCATTTTAATCATCAGATGCTTCAAATTGGCCGGGAGCTCAAAACCATCACATATATGAACCATCCCTTATTTCCCATGGGCGTAGGTAGAAATTTTACAACGTCACCTGCTCCGACCCTTACACACTCTTCATTATTCGTCCACGTTTCTACATTTGACCATAAGGTCTGAATTCCTGTTACACTGATATTAGTCGCGTACGTTGGTCGCGCGTATGATTCAAACTCAAAGATCATTTTTATTTCAATTAGGCATTACAGGGACACTTATATGACGAAATAATTAAAGGAAATGGTATGGGATTCGATTCGATTGATTTTACATCCATTCGCTTATTAGTTTCATATGGAGCAGAATGGGAAAGACCCTCCATACTTACTCGCTGTTTTTAAAGTGTTTTACAATATTTTGATAACATGAATTTGAAATGTAAAACGTTAAAAAGAATTAAACGTATGGCGATCTTCAAACTGACAGTAAACCATACTATGTATTTTTAAACAACGTTATACAATTTTACTACAGATCCCAACATCTGGTCTTACAAAATAAAAACATCAAGCAACGCGACATGAAGTACAAGTAATAAATAGTAATTACTCCTAAATGTTCCCGGAAATAGTCAACGTAAAACACAATGACGAAAGCGACAATAAAATGGAATCGACTCAGTACCGAAACACATCTATAGAATAGGGTTGTTACTGGTTGGGCACAACATACTAACTTACGTATTGCGACAACGACAGTGCAAAAAAAAAAAACAATTGAAAAATATGAAAAAAATGCCGTGTGAAACAGGCCTCCTCTCGGCGAGATGGAGTGGGCACATTATTTATTCATTTATTTCCGTGCACACAAAACACATACCTACTTGTAATAACGTACAATTGAAAGAGCACAAAGCAATTGCTTATTCAATTAAGAAATCTCTTCCAGCATGCCAACGATAGAAGTTTTGTTCTGCACATGTGGCATGCCCATTTCTATGTCTAAGTATTCTAACAAGAATAGAGAAGTGTATTTCCAAAAAACTTGACCTTTCTTTTTCCCGAGCATTACCTATATGACACATAGAGTCACACTCCCCGCCATATAGAGTACTCACCTAAATTAAATAAGACGTAAAATGTATGCAAAATGAAAAGCGCCTCTTATGTACGATGTGTGTTTCAGGACGCATACAACCCTAATCTCTTCAAAGTTAGAGTGAACAGGCTTCTTCTGGGTAAGCTCGCTCCACCGTCGACCTTGTCTTAGTCACTCCTGACCTAGACTAAGGTCAAGAGCAAACCCACCTCACACAAAAAAAGAACGAGAAACTAATTTTATCCATCAAATTAACGTCGAAGTTCCCTTTTACTTCAGGTCACGAAAACTCATGGTCTTGTCTCTGGATAAGAAGGCGTTTGGTTAGTAAAAAAATTGCCACAAGCACAAGTTTTCATTCATATAAATCAGATAAAATTATTCATAATTCTGTTAGAGGGATTTATAGTCTTCGAAAAGTCTTGATTTGTGAAACATTTACTTTGTTGTATGTAATCTTTTCCATAATATCTGAACTTTATTAACATTATTAATTAACAACTTAATTAGTTAAAAAAATACCTTTACAAACATACTACATTTATAAACTAAAATATTTACAAAAATGACTAAATCAAAACTAAAATTAAAAATTTATAGGGCGTCAAAAAATTCATCCACATCGTTGTCAATGGGGAAAGTGCCCAGAGGTTAGCCTAGGGTATAATTAAAAATCCGTTTTGTACAAAATTTAGAGCAACAATAAAACATATTAGGTACTCGAGAATGGTTTTTAATCTGTGTCGAACTCGGTATGAAGGACGCGACGATCGTCGACAAAGCAAAATAATTTTGAATATTAATATTAAAACATTTGACGCGTGCGATATCGAGTCGATTGCCGATTTAAATCGCAGGTTTAAGCTAATGAAGCGATGCGATACAATTCGAACGTGAACTAGAAAAATTAAAGTTACGACTACGACGAGCGATAAAAATATGGTTTCTATAAAAAAAATAATATAATATGGTATAAATAATATAATAAAATATAATTTAATAAGTTATTTATAATGAAGCAAAAGACGTCGCCCAGTTGCGCAATCCCTCGCCAATATTTAATACTCAGAATCCCATGCATTTTCCCTTGCACGTACATACATGCAATTCGATATCGAGCAGATCTGTGAGTTACATCGTCAACCCGTGCACCTTCATTAGTAAACAGTAGATATTGTCTACAGATTTTCTTCGGCCGAACGTTTGCGCGATATCTGACCGATATCGTCAATCAATGCAAATGTTTATCGCGTCGACTCATGCTGAGCTCGTTTAGTTTGTTATGTCAATTTTCACAATAACAAAACAAATGAAATCTAATTAAAAAGAAAAACAAAATCAACCAATACAATAGCCTGTGACTGTCCCGCGGTTCTTCTAATCCCGTCTACGAACCGAAGAGTGCCCTTCAACGTAATTGAAGACGACTGTGAAAACAGTATTCAACTCTTCAAACAGGACTGATTCCAGTTAAGTAGCTACTCCCACTGTATTTCTAATCTCCTGGTATTTGACCCAGTTCCGGTTTTTCTCATTGTTCGTTTAGTTTTATTGTAAAACTCGACCTAAGTGGGAACTACTGTGAATGTTGTAAGGTTTAGTTATTTAATTGAATTGTCTTGGGTTTTTCCTAGGAGTGTGTATTTTTTCTTTATCGTGGTAAAATTATCAAATGAGTCCTCCCACCAAGTGCGGGATGGGATGGACTGTCAGACTTGTACCTGACTTAAAATCCACAGTGCTCCTTCAAAAGCTTTTAACGTTCTAGAGTTCCAAGAGCCCCATTCCGCTATACACAGGGGAGAACTTCCCCTGTGTGTAGCGGAACTGTCTGACTCTTACTGGCTCAAATCCATCAACCCAATTAGTTCAGTTGCCTTTTATGTTCCAGGACCACGGTCCTGGAACATAAAAGGGTTCAGGGTCGCGCCCTGAAATTGGCACTTGAAAGTTTAAGAGGTTTCGGAGGTGAAAGTATTAAATTAGAATTGGCATAAACTGGGACCAAATATTTTAATTTGATACCAGCGATACGGAAAATTCTAAGAATAAGTTTCTAATGACTTAAATTAATTCGCTAAAAACTCAATGAAACGTTCGTTACAACATTTCATAACTGTTGATTCTAGATTATACTAGGCTCTATTCTAGCTTTAATCTGTTTCACAAGTCTAAATATTTACTCAAAACATCAAAATAATAAGCCTTAATAACAGTTTTAATTAACAACTTCAATTTCCTTTACATACAGAACAAGCAAGTAATATTTCAACGCAATACCGATAAATCATTCACGCCAATCAATCTACCGAGGTTGTCAATCGAGGTATCAATCGACGTATCAATCTATCAATCGCATGTGCTTTCGCTTTTACTAACGTGTACGTTGAGCAGAAATACGAAGCATAGAAACGGGTTACGGAGGAATAGAAACGTAGATTAAATGCGTAGATTCTCGTTTGTGTACCATAGTGTTAGTTTTATCTGTGGGTAATAGAACTACCCTATTAATTAAAGTTGATAGACTTTCTTTTTCTTTTTATAAGGATTAAGTATAGAGGAAAATGAGAAGCTTGGGATTATTTTCAATACTAGTAATTAAGTCTTATTTTTTAATTACTAACGCCGTGGAATAGACTGGAATATCTTTTTTTATGTACACCATAAAAATAACAAGTATTAAGATTTAGCACTTTCTTTCATATTCTGTATCTTACTTACAAAAATAAGTAAGATGACACAATATGAAAAAAAAAGAAGTTAAGTGTATTATACATACCTACTTATAAAATGAAATTTATTAGCAAGTAGAATAATTCAACACTTTTACACGCCTTTTATTGCCTTTTACGAACTGAGTGAGAAAAGCTCAGAGGTCACAGTCTCTTATAAAGTCCAGACATTATCTAAAAGTACATATACTAAAATTGGAGAAAAGTGGAACAGTGGAAATATATAAAAAAAGTAGCAGGGGTTGTTAATCAATACCAAACCCGAAATTGTAAGTCTGGGCAACATTTAGGCTAATTTATCTTGGAAACTTGAACTGCAGAACTGCAATAGACCAGCTAAACTATAGAGATATAAACACACATACATACATACATACATACAAACATACATGCATACATACATACCGGTCAAAATCATAACCCTCCTTTTGGCTTTGCCGTAGTCGGGTAAAAATAGCGCCGTAGCAAAAATTGTTCCACGTGATGAGCATTTTCTGTTGAGAGAATAAATTTGAAGATATGGAACACCTGATGTGGAACTCCAAGAGCCCAGCTACACTATTACATATACAGTAATCGACGCCTTAGCAAAAGTTCTTAAGCTTGATGAGCACCCTCTGTTGTCGTATAAAAATTGAAGATCTGGACCACCTGATGTGGAACTCCAAGAGCCTAGCTACACTATAACATAAACAGTAAAGACGTCTTAGCAAGAGTTGTTCAGCCTGGTGAGCACCCTCTGTTGTCGTTTAAAAATTGAAGATCTAGTACACCTGATGTGGAACTCCAACAGCCCAGCTACACTATAAATGACGTCTTAGCAAGAGTTTTTCAGCCTGATGAGCACTCTTTGTCAACATTATAAATTGAACATAATTATGGAACACCTGATGTGGAACTCCAAGAGCCCAGCTAACAAATATTTAGGAATGACGTCTTAGCAAGAGTTGTTCAGCCTAATGAGCACTCTCTGTTGACGTATGAAAATTGAGATCTGGAACACCTGATGTGGAACTCCAAGAGCCCAGCTACACTATAATCATAATATACAGGAATGACGTCTTAGCAAGAGTTGTTTAGACTGATGGGCATTTCCTGTTGACTTAAAAAATGAAAGATCTGGAACGTCTGGAATCGTCACAGGCTCTTCCCAGGCTCTTAGGATTCGACATTAGACGTTTCAAATCTTCGATTTTGACGACCCCATTGTTGCTGGCATAAGTAAAAGGATCCGCGTACGAAGTCGATGGCAGAAGCTAGTACATAATAAGTCTACTACTTTCTACTCCTTTTCCATAAAACTTAAAACTAAAAAACTCCGGACCAAAAGTTTTTTTGAAAAGGAATTTAAAAATGTTTGCTTCACGCGTCAAAATATTTCACCAGTTTAATATTGTCTCGGCCCGAACAGTAAACAAAAAGCAAAAGCGTTACATTTACCAACCTAATAAAGTTAGGTCAAACAGTACAACAAGAAACATACAATTTACTCAATTAAATCAAAGAAACTTATCTAAGTGGTGTCCTCAACAACTTCACCAAGTAATACTACAAAATGGCTCAGATGGACAGATCAGTCACTTTCATTTTGAAATCTAATCTGTCCCGGTAGATCTATCGTGGATTTCAACTGGACAAAAGGATAGTAGCGCTCGTAATCTCGGCTTTCCGCTCTCCTTCTATTATATTTTACAAATGAATGTAGTAAATGTAGACTGCTTGCAATTTGAGTACAGTATTACCGTTTAAGTTATGCGCTTCGGTTATCATCGTGTATTAACGGTAGTAATTTTAATTATTATATTTATAATTTTTTAATTCAGTCACAAGACATAGTAAATCATTCTGTAAGACAAACTGAGAGGTACTGTCATACTAAGATATGTAGTCCATAGATATCATATTTTATCGTGGAAATGAAACCGATGATTACTTCCATATTATATAACCTAAAGTTCGTCTGCTTTTTTTCTTAAGATATATTATAATCCTAAGTAAGCAGACAGACAGTCTATTTACTTTCCTGACTTGAACATACATGGCCTTGTTATTATATCTGATCAAGATTATGTATCCTTAAATAGAGGTACGTACATAAATAGAGATAGGTACAAAAAATATATTGCCATTATCTAATCTAACTTCTTATATACGTATAATCTAACTATGTAACTAATATTATAAATTTGGCAGTTGGAGAGGTGGATGAATGGATGGATGTCTGATACTCTCTCACACAAAAACTACTAAACGAATTTGCATATAATTTGGTACAAAGATATTTTATACCCTAGTTTAACACTTTTTTTTTAATTCTTTTTTCAATTAGGGACTTCTATAATCGCCATGCATACGCATGGCGATTATAGAAGTCCCTAATTACAGACAGTCCCATCATAACCTAAATACGAATTAGGTACCCATCTAAGATTGTATTTGGGCCATGAATTTCAACAGACTTTTCGCTTCATCGCCATTTGGTTGAGACATAAGTCTATGAAACGTGCCTACGTCCAGTCGGTTCAACCTCAAGACCCTAAACAGATCGTTTTTTAGAGACTCAAATCGAACACAATCCATCAATAAATGCTGTAGATCTTCCACAACTCCGCACTCCATACAATTAGGTGAATTAACACGCGAACTTATTACATGGAATGTGTCCAGATCTGAGTCTACAAGCAGTGACAACAAATTTTCTACTTAATGTAGTATTAGCAAACCAGGGCACATGAAAAGGGTGACCTTGTATGGTTTTATACCAAATGCCTTTTTCTAATGAGCGCTTATCAAAATATTCTTTCCAATTATCGTAACACTTGTTTTTAAATTTAGGTAAGTTTAACACTTATGTTACACAAAACACACAAACTGACACGACCGATATAAAACTATAAAAATGTCTACGCCATATGAATGAGACGAAGGACATGAAAGAAAATACAGTATTTTGCCTGTGGCTTCGGCTACGTCTGTCCAAGAAATGTTCTTACTACCGGGGATGACAACAGGATTAAAACACAAACATTTCTCAAAACTATATCTACACTTCTACACTTATAGAGAAAAGATTTGTAATTTTATGTGTGTGTGTTTGTGTGTGTGTATGTTTGTAATGAATAAACTCAAAAAATTATGTGCTGATTTCTAAAAATGTTTCATCTTAAAGCTACATTCACCCTGAGTAACATAGGCTATATATCATGTGCAAAGTCGGGACGGGCCACTAGTGCAAAATAAAGAAACGTAATCAGTCAACTAATGGATAGAATTATAAAAAAATGTTTATTGAAATATTCATAACAATGTTTTATGGTGTCTAAAGAAAACACATAGTAGTCTCCAGCAATAAATTTAAGAAAAACTGAAGTAATAAAGGGATAAGACAGAAAATTATGTTTTATGAATGGTCAAAAGATGTCTACCAGATAAAGTCTGATATATCTTCCAATACACATATTACTTTCAGATAGTTTGGTCTACATTCAGACTCATTCAACTTCAATAAGGGTCACCCTAATGTTTTGGTGTATTTTATCGAACGAAATGACCCAAGAAATGAGATAAATGGAGTGTCATTTCATTTGTCTTGTCCCAAGTTTGAGTTTCAATAGTTTGGGAATCCAATAATATGCTGTGACCGCAAAACTAAAACTATCGAAACTTGAGATATCGCTTGGATAAATCTTGGAACAATAGTATTTGTTTTGTGGCAATAGAGGGTTATGTATGAAATACTAGCTTCTCTGGCTTCGATCGCAGTTATTTCGATATTGACAATCAATTCAGCTTCATGTAGCGCCACCTATTGTCATAAGAACGCTATTGTTGTTTCCCTCGAGAACATAGGTTCTATCGACCTAGGTAAACGGCATCTTTGACGAATTTGAAGGAGAAATAAAACTCGTGTGCGTACACTAGAGGTGCTCTTTAATTGTTGAGCTCCTTAAGTTATGAGTCGAGCTACACGGTAACTGCCAAATAATGCTTGCACTGACTGGACAGGTCCACTTAAATTTGTGTGTTTTTTTCTTCAAAAGACCATTTCAGACATAGACATAGGTCGTCGTATAACCTTTTCTACAGTTATAATCTGGACTTTAAAAGAGACTGTAAAAATTTTCTAGTTACACGGGGGCGAAGCATTTATTACAAATTCACAGACTGAAAATTATAGTAAAAGGCGCTTATAGCAAAATAATAACAGCCACACAGAGTGGATTGGGTGGGTAACCATCTATTGGATATCGAATTTTGTCCATGTTTTAGAAAGCACAGCTGTGGCAGTAGTTAAAGATAGCCTGTGCCACCCCAACATAGTTGATAAAAGTCTGACAACCAATCACCTATTTAGTAAATAAATGAATGATTTCTATTTCTATTTCTGGATTAGCAAAAAGTATCATAGAAGCCGACCACAACATAGTTGGGAAAAGTCTGAGAACCAATCTTAGGAAAACGTATCATAGATAGAAATCCACCCCAACATACATAGTTGATAAAAGTCGGAGAACCAGTCTTAGCAAAAAGTATCATACAAGCCGACCACAACATAGTTGGGAAAAAGTCTAAGCAGATTAAATACGGCTGCTCATAGCTCGTTATATCTCACAAGAAGATTATAAAATAAAAGATACATCAATAAGTTATTGAAAAGGATTTAAAGCTGAAAACTATTCTACTCATTATTTTGCTTACCAAACCGACAATAAGACATATTTCTGAAAAGTAGGTTAGGTAAACCGCATGGAATAAATGTACAAAGCTTATGAATGGCTGACTAGAATATTATAAATGTAAGTTTGTTTTTCGGAGCCAATCGATCTGTTTTGCATAATAGTTCTCAGCTGTAGGCCTACATCTCGAAAAAAAGGACTAAGTACTTATCACAATATTCCTGTTTTTTAACAGTGTACTTGAAGTATTTACTGCGTTCATTGGACGGAATGAAATGAAATGATGTTTATTTATGCAAGTAGGTTATATCAACACTTTTACACGTCTTTTCATAAAACTAGAAGGGGCCGGTGTTTCGTACCTGACTACTCTGAGAAGAAACAGCCGAAACAAACTCAGAGGTCACAGTCTCTTTTAAAGTCCAGACATTATAACTGTAGAAAAAGTTATACGACGACCTATGTCTATGTCTAAAATGGTCTTTTGAAGAAAAAACCACACAAATTTGAGTGGACCTGTCCAGTCAGTGCAAGCATTTGTCAGTTACCGTGTAGCTCGACTCATAACTCAAGGAGCTCAACAATTAAAGAGCACCTCTAGTGTACGCACACGAGTTTTATTTCTCCTTCAAATTCGTCAAAGATGCTGTTTACCTAGGTCGATAGAACCTCTGTTCTCGACGGAAACAACAATAGCGTTCTTATGACAATAGCGCTAGATGGCGCTACATGAAGCTGAATTGATTGTCAATATCGAAATAACTGCGATCGAAGCCAGAGAAGCTAGTATTTCATACATAACCCACTATTGCCACAAAACAAATACTATTGTCCCAAGATTTATCCAAGCGATATCTCAAGTTTCGATAGTTTTAGTTTTGCGGTCACAGCATATTGGATTCTCAAACTACTGAAACTCAAACTTGGGACAAGACAAATGAAATGACACTCCATTTATCTCATTTCTTGGGTCATTTCGTTCGATAAAATACACCAAAACATTAGGGTTGCCCCTTAATGAAGTTGAATCAGTCTGAATGTAGACCAAACTATCTGAAAGTAATCTGTGTATTGGAAGATAATATCTGTTAGACATCTTTTGACCATTCATAAAACATAATTTTCTGTCTTACCCATACTAATATTACTTCAGTTTTTCTTAAATTTATTGCTGGAGACTACTATGTGTTTTCCTTAAGGTGCGTACAGACCATGTAACAATGTTATATAACATTGCAATATTTAACAATACCGTACACATTAGTGTAACAATGTTATACAGGGTGACTTTTTTAGCACCGTCCAAAATTTTTCTAGGCGTTAGGTATCAATCACTAAGCCCATTTTTAAAAAAAAAATCATTACGTCAAATTGTCATATTAAATCATTTTCTCATCCGCTCTGCGTGGTCACTAAGCTAAACGTTAGTAATATACACTTGCCGACGCATGAAACGGGCAGAGCGCACCCCACCGACCCCCCGCTCCGCCCCGCTACACCTGAGCGACACATCACAGCGCGGTGTCCAGGTTCATCAACTTTTTATAGATAACATTGAGACGTGATATCTCGATATTTTTGTATTGAGTGATACAAAAAGAAAAAACACGTATTCAATGATTTTCACCAAAGATTAATATATTAAAATTTGGATGGTGACTAAAAAATCACCCTGTATAACATACTGTGTCCACATCATCTGAAACATGTTTTAAAGCAATGTTATATAACATTTTGTCATTATGTTATATAGTCTGTACGCACCTTTAGACATCATAAAACATGGCTATGAATATTTGAATAATATATTTTTTTTAATTATATCCATTAGTTGACTGATTACGTTTCATCTACACTTTATTTTGCACTAGCGGCCCGTCCCGACTTCGCACATGAAATATAGCCTATGTTACTCAGGGTGAATGTAGCTTTAAGATGAAACATTTTTAGAAATCAGCACATAATTTTTTGAGTTTATTCATTACAAACATACACACAAACACACGCACATAAAAATATTAATCTTTCCTCTTTATGTGTAGAAGTGTAGATGAAGTTTTGAGAAATGTTTGTGTTTTAATCCTGTTGTCATCCCCGGTAGTAAGAACATTTCTTGGACAGACGTAGCCGAAGCCACAGGCAAAACACTGTATTTTCTTTCATGTCCTTCGTCTCATTCATATGGCGTAGACATTTTTATAGTTTTTTATCGGTCGTGTCAGTTTGTGGTTATTGTCATCTTTATTGGGCAAAGAATGTTATATGACAAATATAATTTATTATTATAGCGTCGTAAGATATTATGTGAGTGGACTATGTGGACCATTTGGATGTAATGCGCGAATGTCTTAGTCATCAAAATAAAGACCTTTTTGGATTTATTTATGTGAATTGTATTTTATTTTAAGACTTTTCTCATTTATTATTGTAAACAGAAAGATAACAGTTATAGAAATCGTTCCAATATTATAGAAGCAAGACAGAACACAGAACAACAAAGTGGCAACAACAAAAATAAATAAAGAGCATCAAAATGACTAAACTAGTTGCGTGTGAAACCATAAATGGCGTCTGTCCCAACATGATACTGTGACTTTCAAAATTAATATTA
The DNA here is from genome assembly GCA_954870645.1 of Agrotis clavis. Taxonomy (NCBI): domain Eukaryota; kingdom Metazoa; phylum Arthropoda; class Insecta; order Lepidoptera; family Noctuidae; genus Agrotis; species Agrotis clavis. The sequence continues at coordinate 15,588,292 of OX940935.1, forward strand.
CTTATGGTAAGTTTATTAACCTTTTATATTAAAGACAAGTCGAGACAAGTAATAAAAGAAAGACTATCAGATGAAATTTCTTAGAAAATTATTGTGAACTATGGATAGAAATATTGTTGAGGTTACACTAATTGTCATCACCATCATAATCAGTCTCATATGTTTCCACTACTGGGACACAGGACTCCTCTCCGTGAGAGTAGACTGTAATCCACCACACGGGTTTCTTTAAATATTTTGCTTCTAGATTAAGCCGCCGGTTTTCTCACGATTTTATTTCGGCCTGTTTTGAAAATAATTGTTTTTTTTAAAACGTTGCCCCATTAAACGTTGCCCCACACTAGGAATTTCTCCTGTGTCGTGGGTGCGTTTTCAAACATAGAAACTCACATGCACAAACACCCAGACCCGGAACAATTATTTGTAGGTCATACAAATATTTGTTCCGTGTGGGAATCGAACCCGCGACACGCAGGGCACAGTCCAATTGCTCAGCCACTGCACCAACAGTGCCGCCAAATTGTGATAAATTGGACCGACAATAAACTGTACGGTTATTGGAAATTGGTCACAATATGTATTGGCTATAAGAACTATTTTTGTATCTACAGAGCCGTGCTTGTGGCTAAAATACTTACTGGTTGGAAACAATAAAAAAAATCTATTCTACAGAAAGTAAAGAAAACTTCTTTGATTTAAGTATTTGATTGGAAACATTTTGAAAGAAGGAAAATAATCCATCCAGAATGCTAACATACAATTATAGTCCCTATAACCTTCATAATTAGAGCAAGACAAGATGATAGTATTTTATTTGGCTTCAATTCGACTTCCTTGTATAATTCAATCAAATGAAGCACGGACAAAACCTTGTCAATATTATCTCTCCTTCTTTCCTGTTTATATTTTTATTTGGGAATCATCGGCATGCCAACAAACAGAATCACTAAGGGCTCTTTCACAATGGGTCCGTCAACGACGATTCGTCAAAAAAGACGATACGTAATGACGGATGAACGTTCACATTGCATACGGAATCGAGTATTTTCACGATTCATCAAATATCCCAATAGATGTTCACATACTGAATTAGTGATTGAGACCTCAGTCTTGGACGAACTATCCAATACGATGGATGTGAATGTGACTATCTTGTGTCATAGTTGTCCCGACCGATCCGTCATATCGATTTGTGATTTAAAATAGAAGGTTTTTGAAAAAAAACGAAACGTCATTTAAGACGTATCCGTCATTTTCCAAGATTAATGGTGTGAACACGGGCAATTAAAATGTATAGCCCATACAAATCAAAATAACGATTCGTAAAAAAAGACGATCCGTCAAAAAACACAAATCGTCTTTGACGGATTAATGTGAATGAGCACTAATAGCTAATAGTAGGTAGGATCAAGTCGATCTACGGCCACTTTTATTTACCTACCTGCCACCCCGCTGTTACCACTTTTGAGGTTGCTACTCACACTAAATGCTTGGCAAACACGCAGCGTTAATCGCTAGCTATTACTTGATGGAGATTTCATTTTCCATACACAGATTTTGATATCGTCGTTGGTTATCGACATCGAGAAATAATAGAAGTTTGTAGGTTATACCCGCGGTGTTACACTCGTGAAGCTAGATTATTATATAACGGAAAAGTCATACCGGAAAAGTATTCGAAAATCTATTTATTAATATATTTAATATAACTGTTTATGTACACACAATAAATCATACAGGATACTAAAGTACAAAGGTACTGTTTATTTCTTTAGAAATGACAGCCAGCATGAGAGAGAAATGTAGACGAATGTATTAGTGTGTTAGAAAAAGAAGAGAAATGTGTTTGTGTACCCAACATTTAGTCAGTTTTTTTTTTATGTGGATACATCGTCACAAACATTCTCATATAAATAATTACAGTAAGATAAGTTACTGCACTCGTGTTAGCGCCTTGCTCTGGACCAGTGGCAAATCATAAACGTAAGCGTTCTTGTAGCTTATTATAGATTACCAACTTTAATTTTCAGAACATAAATATGAAAGATTTTCTTTGGAAAGAAAAATTCTAAACACGAGCAGGATTCGAACCTGCGACCTTCGGATTCTGTACATCCGACGCTCATTTCCAACCGAGCCACCTGCCCGTGGTTCGAATTTTTCTTTCCAAAGAAAATCTTTGAAACTTCGGTACGCATGCGTAAATGCATTTAATATTTATCTATCTATCTTCTATCTATCTATCTATAATATAAAAATTGATCGCAAAATGTGTTGCTAAGCTCATAACTTGAAAACGGCTTGACCGATTCGGCTACTTCTTTTTTTGTTGTGTTTGTAACTATCAGCGCCAGGTTTTAGGGGACGAAAATCATCATGTCCACCCGTGCAAAGCCGGGACGGGCCGCTTTTTTTTTTTTTTTTTTGCGTGGTAAAATCATCAAATGAGTCCTCTCACCCCGGGCAGGGCGGGAGGGACTGTCAGACTTCTACTGACTAAAATCCACGGTGTCCTTCAGTAGCCTGTTATGTTCCGGGGTCACGGTAAGGAAATAATCCCGCGACCCCGGCAGGCTTTGGCCCTCTGAGAGGGGGCCCCGTCATTATGCTGACGCTCTTTGAGGCGCGCGTGGGACACAACGCGCCGTCGACCCGGGCATGGTCCATGGTCGGGCAGCGAGTTGCCCTTTACTCGCTGCCCGCATGCCCGCGCCTACGGTGGCCGGAGATCGTCTGCTGACGTCCGACGCCGTGGGGGCCTACCACTGCGGTTGGGGCGGAGGGAGGACGCTGTCCTCTCTCTCTCGCGGCCCGCCTCCTCCTTCACGAGCATTACTGCTTCGCAGAAGGAGGCGACCGCTTCCCACTCCGTCTCGCCCCGCAGCATGGCCGCAACCAATGCCGGGCGCGAGAGGTCTCCGCCTATCGCCGCCGTGAGGACACGTCGGTGCTCTGCACAAGCTGGGCAGTCTTGCACCGTATGCTCTACTGTGTCCTCCGGGCGATCTTCGCAGTGGTGGCACCCGGGCGTTTCCTCCTTCCCTATCAGACACAGGAACCTCCCGAAACTTCCGTGTCCGGTGAGGACCTGCGTCATCCGATAGGTCAGGACGCCGTGACGTCTCTCCAGCCACTCCTCAAAGAGGGGTCTTACCGCCGCGATTGCGGCGTGCCCGGGGACGGGCCGCTAGTGAAAAATTTAAATGTGAAAATCTATAAAAGACCACATAACGTTTTGGTTTATAGTTTGAAAGCATGTTGCGAGTACTCGTAGTACACAACCGACCTTTTTAAAGAACCTCACCAATACGGTCTAATATAATTTATGCATCTCAATTTCATTTCCATAATCACTGTGATTACCAAGCAGTGCTCCTGAAATGACGTCATCACCACATACAACAATGCAGTAACTTACACTACAATACGACATAATAATTATTATGGCGAGTTTTGGCTATAACTATAAAACTTGTCTTTATTTAGCCATCAAACGTGGGAGGAAAATTAAGTACTAGATTATGGCTTGCCTAAGTATGGGTTCTAATTTGAAATTTAGTGTGTCTTATAACACTAAAATGACAGCCAACAGAATAGATACAGCGAAGCGGAGGAATAATTTGAAGCATATTGTGTCTTATTGCCTTTTTGCGTTTTATTTTTAATATCATTTTAATTTTCGTTTTAATTTAATTTAATATTTTTTTGTAAATATTTTTTGGTAATCTTTTTAAAATGTTTCTTAATTATTAAATAGGAAAAATAAAGTTTACCTTGCAAAGATTAAAAAATAAAAATAGGCAGAATAAACTACATATTAATATTATTTATAATTAGCCCATCCCCCATTGCTGGGACACAGACCTCCTCTCTGTGAGAGAAAATGTGTTATAACCGCCACGCAGACCCAATGTGGGGTAAGAGAAGTCGCTAGATGTCACGTGTCTTCGAATTTTGATTCTCGGACATACCACTTTCCCTACGCACTGTTCTAAGAGCAGTGGTGTTGAAATAAATTACACTAAGTAATGCGCCTAGCTGGATTCTCTACTGGACCACCGCACCTCTTTGTACTACCAAAGTAATTACCAAAAAAGACAGGTAAGATTTATTTATTCCTGTGTGAATGCTTCCATAATTAGACAGGTAACAAAGAACCTCTTAGCGAGCAATTTCTTTGAGGAAAAATCCAAACAACGCTTTCCGAGCCGACGATTGAATTAACGACCTAGCATTCAGCAATCTCTTTTATAGACAAAGTAGTCACACCTTTTTGGTGTGTCTACAATTATTATGGTGGCAGTTTACAATAGAATTCAATGCAAAATGACAATCGCTCGTGAAAAATGAAAATCGAAAAAAGATTTCAATGAAAATGACAATCGCTTTCAAAATATTTCGAAATTCGAAACGTTTATATTCTACAACCGATTCCCGACAGGATTGATATACTTAATGAACTTTTTGGTAGCTCATCTAAATCCATAACTTCTCCAACATCCATATCTCTGATTAATTATCTCCAAAGTCCCTAGATTTTTTAAAAATAATATGTTAATAGAAGTACGATTGATGATCCACACCACATCAGTGACGGGTTTCATACAAACTAGAGTTTACCGGTTCATACTTGTAATAGAGTAAAACCGTAGAAGTTTCAAGTACTAGTTACGAGCTATCGGAACTTTGTATAGGACGCCACAAACATGGTCAGGGCGTAATGTATATCCCACTAAAGTTTTAGTACCGGAACATTGTAGTTACCGATGGCTAGTTTTAGTCACAGGCTTACACGATTGATGTTTAAGGGGGATGCTCCAACCAGCCCGCGAAATTCAAATTTTTTTACGTTTTTTGCAATTTGCAGGCCAGTGACATGTTGTAACTTTATAAATATTTGTGTTGCGCAAATAACAAGTATAATTTTAAATATAAAAAATATCAAAAAAACTCGCTCCATCAGCTCTCACATAGAAAAGGTGCATCATGTTAAAATCTCCGAAATCTAACTACGATGCACCTTTTCTATGTGAGAGCTGATGGAGCGAGTTTTTTGATATTTTTTATATTTAAAATTATACTTCTTATTTGCGCAACACAAATATTTATAAAGTTACAACATATCACTGGCCTGCAAATTGCAAAAAACGTAAAAAAAATTGAATTTCGCGGGCTACATCGAAGCAATCACCTTAAGTAAGTTATTACTTTTTTAATTTTTTTTTAAATGAAACCTTGCCCTACAACACAAAAAATTACTCCTGTATCCGTCGTCGTAGCGGTGCGTTTACAATCTATAAAACTCGAAAATCGCTAGACCCAGAACAACTAGCTGTAGGCTACATACATATGCGTTCTGTCCGAATCCGAACCCGTGGCGATCAGCACAGCAGCTTACAGCTCAACTACTGTGCCAACGGTGGTGTTTATTTGTTTATTTTCAGGCACGCGGAAGAGTCATTAAAATACACATAAATACTTTTTAATTTATAAAATCAGTCAGTATGTTTTATCTGACGACGATAGACTTGAAACAGTGTTGGCCTAGTGGTATAGATACATTTTCACACCACCTGCTCGTAAATGTCCAATTATATGTCATGCAAACCGGCCGTAAAGCAAGGCATTGTTGCCCCCCGCTCGAGCCGGGCAATAATATTGTACTGAATTTCATTATTCCCGTGGGAATAATGTGATTTGAATTTGGAACCTCAAACGAAACACAGTATGAAAACTTTGAACGAAGGAGTTGAAACAGCGGCGGCCGCCGGGGACTGCAACAGCTGACCGCTTGCTGTGGTGGGCACCACAGCATGCTCACGTTCGAAGGTTGTCGTACCACATCAAATTTCAAAATTCGAATTTATTTCCTCGCAGGAGGTGTGAAAAGCAGAGTACTCACCTCAGGAATAAAGCTGCCTTTGTCTTGGGCTAACTTAAATCCCTCGCTACACTAAGGATTCTTAGCTTAATTCTCTCGTTTCACTCGGGAATTAACACTTGAACCTCCTAGCTGCGCTCCGGAGGTTATTCCCAGAATCCTTAGTGTAGCTGCGGGATTCAATACGCCCGTGACGTAAGGCACTGCTTTATTCCCTTGGTGCGTAATCTACTATTAATTTCTGTAGTGGATTTTCGGTAAAATAATGTAGTGAGTTACTAAAAAGTTCATAAAACAACAAAATAGTCATGTAAATCTTGTGAATGTTTTTTTTGCAATTAACAACAAGAAATTGATAGATGCAATTAAAATAAAATCAATTTAATAACTGTATGACCTTGTTTTCTAAAAAACTAGTAAGTACAGAACACACGACTATCGACTATGACAAGAATTTTTGAGACATTCCAAATTCAAATATTCAAAACCAATCGAACTACTCGTCTACAATTCTAAAATTGGAAAATACTTTCAATTTTAAAAAGCTTCTTGTGAATGGAGTTCAGGTGGTTCATAAAAATTGTACCTACTCGTACCGTACTTACGTATTTGTAGATGCTTATGAGAAAATGCGGACGGGTGGTCGTTTCTACATACAAACATTCTCGTTTTTTTTCTTTATATATTTTATGTCCCTAATTTTTCCTTAATGATGATACGTTACTTTCATAAGCACTAGAACCGTCAAAAATTTTCAATAGCCTGTAAAGTCCGATAAATGAAATAAATAATGAAATATGTTACATGTAGCATCTAATCATAGTGAGAGAAGGGGCAGTTTTCGAGAAGGAAATATAATATTGAAAAATAATTGTTACATAACCGTTTGTCAATTTTTTTTTTTAGGCTGGTAAAATCATCAAATGAGTCCTCCCACCCCGGGCAGGGCGGGAGGGACTGTCAGACTTCTACTGACTAAAATCCACGGTGTCCTTCAGTAGCCTGTTATGTTCCGGGGTCACGGTAAGGAAATAATCTCGCGACCACCGTTTGTCAATTTGAAAATAAACAATTCAAACCACAAACACAAAAAAAAACATAAGTAATAACCATAATTATCACGTAGGCGAACTAGGTAACAGTAATTATTTATTTTATAAATGTGCGGTACTATTCCGTTGACTTATACAATAAATTATCTACGTTAGACCGTCGTTAGTTTGTAAAGAAAATAATAATCATTGTAAGTGGCCACTAAACTTTATTAAGGGCCCAAAGAAACTATGTATATTCAAGATAAGAAAAACAGTCATTTTACCTTTAAAGATCATTAGTAGCGATAAAAAAGGTCTTTCAGAACATAAAAAGTAATATCAAGCTTGTTTTAAATAAAATGTTAGGCAGATTCAAGGTTTACGTATACTTACTTACGAGTACATGGTCGTTAACTATGTAAATCTAAAAACCTAAACCACCAGTGCAGATTACAGGTAGCCTGTGATGCCGTTGGCTGGGGTGAACCCACCAGTATACAAAGGAGGTATTCCAGGAAGGGCACCCGCTAAAATGGCACCTGAGCGAATGGCTCCTAAGCTATTCCACGAACGGCACCTATCAAATTTTTTTGCAGGTGCCCTTAGTGGAATAGTTTTTCATCAAGCATTTTATTCCACATAGGGCACCTGTGGATTAATACGTACTAGTGTTGGGACGTTTATTTTTTAGGATCCATTAAAACTAGTTGGGAGCTTACTACTAGTATTATAAAATTATATCTTTATAATTTACTAATAAGTGACATTTTTGTCGAGGTTAAAAAAAATCTTCACGTAGTTGGCGTTATTGTTTTTAGCCTTATCTCAGTTAGTAAGATTTGTATGAGAGTACTAAGTGTGTTCTAGAAGAAAGAAAGAAGAAAGAAGAAGAAATTTACTAGGCTTGCATAAATTCAAACTGGCACCAATGTAAGTATTCGGTAATAGAGAGCGTAAGTAAGTCATCAGACTGATATGTATTGTTATTTTGGGTGATGACATATCCGTTATTAAACACATAAAACACACAACACTTAACTTTTACAATATTTAGAAATAATGAAATGAAAAATGATTTTTTTACTTTTTTTCATTTCATTATTAAACACACAAAATTTAACTTTTCAATAATTAGGTATTTAGAAATAAATCTGCTTAGTTAAAAAATCTTCTTTATTACAAATTATATTAAAAACTTGTCCTGTTAGTTTATTAGATCGTTGATATCTTCCTAAGCTGGATCGGGCTGAGACCACCTTCAAGCGGCTCTTACCCAATCTTGGTGGGAAAAACGAACACCGCCTGCCGGAGGCTGCACGCTAGAGTCATGCGGTCCATGGCACTCTACGAGGCGCCACAGTGTTCTCACCTACAGTCCGACGCACGTCCTCACCGATCACAGATTTTTCGGGAGGTGCCTGTGTCGGATTGGGCGGTAAGAAACACCTGGGTGTCACCACTATGCGGTTCGCCCGACACGGGACGCGATGGACCATACGGTGGTGATCTCCCCGCTTGGCGCGTCAGCGTCGCTCCTCTCGCGCCAGGCTTTGACGGCACGGTTAGCATAGTGGCTGAGCGATTCGACTGCTGCGCAGCGTGTCGCGGATTCGATTCCTGTACGGAATAAATATTTGTATGACCTACAAATATTTGTTCCGGATCTGGCGGGTAAACACCCAGACAGCGTGACAGACAGTGTATGTAAGTTTCTATGTTTGTATGCGCACCCACGTCGTTTTCATTATTGTCGGTTTTGTCGGTTACACTTCGGAATGTGTGCGATGGAAGTGCATATTTTGATCCCACCTGCCCCTTTTCATCATCGGACTAGAAGACGTACGGCAATGCGCCATAGGTAGGTGGACATTCCACACCCATACTTACAAATCGTTTTGCCAATATTTTTGTTGTACGCACAGCTAAGGAGTGCAATGGATTCCCCGCGGGGGTCTGTATTTCCTGATAGCTACAATGTTGGGAATTTGAAGGTAAGCGTATTTCGTCGCCGTAGACGTCGTAGTCAAATGCGAATCAATATGCAAATAAAAAAAAAGTTAGGTCACAAAACGAAAATACTTAAGTAAGGTATTTTTTCGTTTTAAAATACATACTTAATTACGCTCTCTAATATGTAATAAGTACCACCTCGAATTTATGCATGCCTAGTACATTTGTTGGTTACTCTAAACTCGAAAACAAGAAAATGAAAAATCGATTCAAGTCAGTAATCGTTTTTTTCATTTTCTTGTCCCTCAAAAAAATGTCCCAGCACTAGTACAGTACGATCCGTGGGTGCCCTATGTGGAATAATAAAATGCTTGATGAGAAACTATTCCACTAAGGGCACCTGCAAAAAAAATTGATAGGTGCCGTTCGTGGAATAGCTTAGGAGCCATTCGCTGAGGTGCCATTTCATTGGGTGCCCTTCCTGGAATACCTCATACAAAGATAGCTAGCCCGTAATTGTCTCACAACTGCGATTATTTTTACTCAAAAATGCATGTAATGTGGTCATTATTTTGACAACCTTGTTTAAGCAAAGTCGACCTTGCTGGTCTGTTTCAAGGAGCGGCCAGCAATGTTTTAGCTGGTCGCTCTAACAGGCCGGCAAAACATTGCCGGCCGCTATTTTGACGTTCCAACGTTTTAAAAAAACAAATGCAAAAAAGATTTTATTTAAAACACAGCTGGTTGTATATAAAGAGATAGGTACAAAAAGATTTTTTAGATAAAAAAAACAAAGAAGTAACAAAAGCGCGGTTTAGCGAAATTTTTATTTTTATTTAGTGACTTTTTTGCTATAGGTACGAGTAAATGAAGTAATAATACAGCAGTCAAAAACCGCATTAAAATTATCGCAAACTGTTAGTAATATGAAACGGGGAAAGTCGGTGTTGAATTTTAGTAACTGTACTTTTCAAAATTGTCATTTTAATTAAATTTCTAGTTAATTAATATATATTTTATTTAAATAACTTGCTGGTTTTATTTAGGTTAGGTACTTGCATTTTTGAGTAAAGCACTATACAAGCCTTGGCACACGATGACTGCTTCGCTGGTCACACTATGATTGCCTCGAGCTCCTCCTCGTCCTCGCTGTAAAGGCCTCGACCTACGGCCTCGGCCTTTATCTCAGCTCGTCCATCAAGTGCTGCATGCTGACCGCGCTGTGTCGGCCTGGAGCTGCATCGGCCATCATCAGCGCGACCAGCAAAGTAGCCATTATAGACCGCGGCAGTAATAAATATTAGGTACCACCATGACCACTTGACCAGCTATACTATTCTGTCTCTCTCAATACATTTTCAACTTTATGTTTTAGAGTGTAAAGTTGAAAATCCATTAAAGACAAACCATAGCTTCAGCGCTGCCGCAGCGCTCTCTTATAGTGATTAGCACTACAAATTTTATGGTCGTGGACGAAGCAAAAGTCGGTCGTAGGAGATGGGATTCTGCAGTTTCAAAGCCCTATGGGAAAATGACATGTTGTATTTCTATAGAAAATAAATATATCCATTCTAAAGCCTTTTTCCAGTTTTATAGCACCTCCCTGAGTCCCATTCTCAATAAGAAAATCCAATAGCACTCGGGCCATTTCATCTTTTCAGCAGGTACATTTTTCACAAGAATGGGATAATAAACCATGAAATAGTGAATAATAGGCAATCACGCCTGGATTGTAGAATTATGAACTAAAAAACCGAGATTTTCCAGGAGTTTAGGGATTTTTTGCCTGTCGAATAAATCTTTCAAGATGAAGTGGTTTGATAAAACTATTATTTCAGTAGAACAGTTGTGGTACCGAGTACCTTTTTTTTTTTAATTATGAAATGAGTCCTTCCGTTCTGGGAAGGGACTGCCAGACTCTTACTGCCTAAAATACCCCTGTATCTTCAATAAAATTGTTCTTTACGTTCAACTAGGGTTACGGTGGCCTTTAAAAAGAAGAATTACAAGTTAGTATTATGTTTTGGTCGCGGGACTTATCCAATTTACCGTGACCCTGGAACGTAAAGGGCTATCGAAGGACAACGTGGATTTTAGTCAGTACGAGTCTGACAGTAAGGGGTGGGAGGACTCATTTGATGATTTTACCACGATAAATTAGTAATATGTTTTAGCAAAAGGAGAAGGGCACATGTATTTACGTGGAATCCATTAGCATTTTGTGTGACTAATTACTCAGAAGCATCCTAGAATCCCCACATGGTTCTCGCAGAAACCTCCCTGTTACAAGAATTTATTCTCGTTGGGAAGCCACAGCCTCGCATTCCAGTCCAGTGCCTACTGGATTTTCATTTTTTGAATCTCGCATTACGTGGGCGACTGTTGCTATCGCCTTAAATCAACATCTGTTTTTTTGAGCCGTTTGGAGTTGAAACCTTGAGGCCCGAGTACTCAAAGAATTTATATTATCAAAATTTCCTAACGTCTAGTTGACGTTTCTGGTGACCGGAGGACTAGGTGTTCTTTTGGTAGAGGTATTAGCGTTGCCATGTACTATGCAGTTCAACTATGAAGGACATTAATTGCTCCCGCCATATTGTGACGTCATGCACCCCCTGTTTTAAGACTGGCGCGCTTTTAAATAAACAATTATCTTAATAAAAAATAACAAAAACAAAATAATTTACACTAGGTATTTAATTTGTACAAAGTATTTTATTGCTAAACGTTATTATCAAGAGACAGTTGACATAATATGGAGATCACTGACACTCTCCTTCTTAATTGAACTGCACAGTAGCTATTCTCTTTGGCACATCACCAGGTGATAGCGAACAAAGTCAAAAGTCAAATTTTTAGGCAATTATCCTCGTTTTACTTGTAGTTTATGGCTGGCCGCATACACACGTTTTCGGTATCCGTCCGTTATAATACAAAATACAAAAAACTTAACGTCTGCGCTAGTCTCACTAAATTTCGATCGGAATTCCACATAGAAAACGAATTCGGAAAACGTGTGTATGTGGCCAGCCTGTCTTCTGTTATTGTTCCGACATAAACTTTTTTCATAATTTTCATTTTTTTTTAGTTTATGCTTAATTTAACTACTTGGAATAATGACATAAATGTCTGATGGATATCTAGAGCTAGATAAGCACATTAAACATTCATCATCAATTTGGGTCCGCTTTCTAGTCTAACCGCTAATGCAATATTCACATGGCTGGCCTTTGAAGCCTATGTGATAAAGTGCTAAAATAAGTTTCATTATTATCTCTCTCTTTGTGGGCTGCAGACGGCGAGTAAAGAGTGACTCGCCGTCCGATCATGAACCATGCCCGATTCGACGGTGCGTCGTGTTCCCTCAAAAAGCTGCCAGCAATCTGATGGGGCCAAAGCCTGCCGGGATCGCGGTACTGTCTTGGAAGGTAACCGAAGGATCAACGTGGATTTTAGTCAGTACTAGTCTCATAGTCCCTCCTGTCTCGCCCAGCACGCGTAGCATGGCGATCCTATCTCTATTCTACCAAGAAAAGACAAAGTTATTTCGTCATTATTTCTATAGAAATCGACTGTTTTTTTGCACAAGTATGACACGATTCGCACACCATTAAAGAATAGAAACATATCTCTTCTATATTTTAAACATTGCTATGCTTATATCGATAAAAATCTTTAACGTTCTATCATTTTGACTATTCTCGCGTCGACAAAACCCGTTTCTACGGCGCCATGCTACGCGTGCTCGGCGGGAGGACTCGTTTAATGATTATACCACTGTTGAAAAAAAATTTATGTTTTCAGAAAATCATCAAATTAAACCATCCTGTCTTGGATAGAGCGGAAGAGTCTGTCAGACTTGGCTGACTAAAACCAACCTATTCCTTCAGAACTCCTTTACGTTCCTGAGCCACGATAACCTTTTGAGACTGTTCTGTAATACAGCATTTAGCCTGGATTAACGCATAGACTGACATTTCGATTTTGTGGAACATTTTATAGAAATTACAACACGGTTGCAGCCAAGGGCATTCGGGCGTTGTATATACCAATACTAGCTTAGTAATTGCACTTTTCTGCAGGCAACTGTAAAAATATGCTCGCTTCATAATAACTGTAAGTTGGATTATAGTTTAAAATACACGTAGTCCAAAATAAGTAACATTTAACAGGATTAATTGCTTGGAATTACCGTATATTTTTGGAACAAAAAGTCGTTGTTAACACGAGACGCACGCAAAACATTGCGATTTCAGATGCATGCAGCTGACGCACTAGAACGAGTGTGATCGATTTTCAAATTCAAAAAATGGAACGGGTTTCGTTCCATTTTTTTTTTTGCTAAAGCAATGTAATGCAAAGCTACAGCTTGACATAAAAATGTAGAAAACCGGAAGTCGCCACTGTCTTCGCGCTACCAGCACTTTGAATGATTTTATTTTATTTTTTTTCACTTATTACGTTAGTTTTATGGCACAATAAAAAATCTAACAAACCTGCGGTCTTTGTTTACATCAAATATCAAAGATTTTAAAACGCTGTCACAAATAAAAATTTTAGTTCCGTTTCAATCCGTTCTGGCCAAGCTGTATGCATAATTATGATGATGAGATGATAAAACGGATTTATTACAGTAATTCAAACAATATTGTTTTATATACGTCAAAACATAAGCTAATTTGAGTCGCGGAAACATTAAACCCGTCTGTGAATGAAAGTATTTTTGACTGTCCGTCCGGATGTTAGTGTTTAGCTACTAAACGGCTGAAACGATAAAAATATAATAGTTGTTTCGTTTGTTTTTATAATATTATTGGGCTGGATGTAAAGTGTAGACAGTTGTCTAGTTAATTTTTTTTTTTAATTTTTTGATTGCACTAGGTATCATTTATTTAATAAAATAAAATAAAAAACCGGCCAAGTGCGTGTCGGGCCACGCACAGTGTAGGGTTCCGTAGTTGCCCATCAAAATACTGGTATGCGAACTAACTAAACTGATTCGCTGAATTTAATTTTAAAAAGAAGAATTTTCAAAATCGGTCCAGGAGTTTTTGAGAAATCGGGGAAATTACATAAGAAAAAAGATTACGACGAATTTAGAACCTCCTCCTTTTTTTGAATTTAGTTAAAAATAGGTGACGATAAAAACCTACCTATCCCCAAAAAACATACCTATAAAAGCTGTAAAAATAAAGTTGACAAACTTACATTTGCAGTTGTCTCCGATACATTTTGTTTAAGAAAATATTATATCCAAGTACATTTTATAAGTTGGTCGACTATTACTCGTAAAGTTGTAAAGCCTACTTAGTCATGATAATTTTCTTTTAAACTTCGTTATATATGCTACTATTATGAATTTTTTCACACCCCCAAACATAACCGTTTAGCTGGTAGAGGGGGGGGACACTCGAATCGAGCAAAATTTAGCACTTTAAAGCTTAATATTTCACAAACGAATTTTTTTATCAAAAACTTGTTAAGGGAAACTATCATTATTTTTTAAAGGCCTATTTAATGATACCCCACACTAAGGGGTGCGCGAGAAAAAAAAAATCCGCACTTTACGTGTAAGTACTGGAGGTATCCTAAAAAAAAATATTTTACGAGATTTTATTTTACCACTTTTTCGGCACAACAAATCCGTATATTTACACCAAATTACAGCTCTCTAGTACTGTGCGTCTCTGAGCTAAACTGCGGACAGACGGACGGACGGACGGACGGACGGACGGACGGACATGGCGAAACTATAAGGGTTCCTTGTTGACTACGGAACCCTAAAAATGTAAACAAGAAATAAAACTTAAAAAAAAAACATGGATTGAAAACTTGTCTAAAAAAACTGTCAACTGAAAAACAGCAAAAATGATGTTGTTGTTATTTATGGTCGTTTCGTTACCACACTTTTTTTAGATAGATGTTCAGATGTTTAACTTTTTCTAATAAGAGAGATGTTTAAAAGTGCATAAACAATAAATTAATTATTATGGCTACTGTAGGAAGCAGTATGTAAAATCGCGCGCGGGATATGTAAGCAACCGCGCCCGCGCCTCGTTCTCCCGGCGGTCGTTCGATGCGCGATACCCCACCCCGCGGCCTCAGTCCGGCTCGCGCCCTCGCCGCTAACGGTCACGTATTGTTTTAATTTCTCGTCCGTGCACAACGAAATCGAAAACCCTACAAACTGGCGCTCCAACGCGGCACGCGTACATAATTGACGCGACGCGAATTCACAACTTTTGTGCAGTGGAGAAAATACGTAATATTACGCGTCGTACCTAACGAGAACAGTGTTTTCTGAGTGTTAGTTGACTTTTGTTTTATTCTGTGCTTTTGTGTGCATACAATGCCACGCCGCAAAAGTAAAACCTACGATGAGGACCCCATGAGTGACGCGTCCGCGCCAGCGTCCCTGACGCCCGCGCCGACGCCCGCGTCACTATCGGGAGAGCAGCTTTCGTCGTTCATGGAGGCGTTTGCTAAGGCTCAAGCGGAGTCGAACCGTCAACTGGTTCAGAGCCTGCTAGCCACGTCAGCCGTCAACGTCGCAGCTTCACCTACACCATCGCTAGTTACAACAAAACAAGGAAACTTCGCTCGCTGTACGGCCCGATTCAGCGGAGCACGCCGCGACTCAGAGGCCCTCGAAGCATTCGTCGACTCAATCCAAATATATAAAGAGTGTACGTGTATTAGTGACGAACATGCGCTTCGCGGCCTTCCTATGCTCCTAGAAGGAGAGGCAGCAGTGTGGTATCGGGGCATAAAATCATCAGTGACGTCATGGGACGACGCACTACGGAAGCTAAGAGCCATGTTTGGCGTACCCCGCGCTCCGCACAAGCTATTTCGTGACATATTTGCCGCGGAACAAACCGACGAACGGACAGAAGTCTTCGTCAGTCGTCTTCGCGCGCTTTTGTCTAAACTCCCATACACGGTGGAAGACGCCATGGCAGTCGACATAGTGTACGGATTACTGCATAGACGTATAAGAAAACGTGTTTCTAGGGAGTCTATCGAAAATCTCGATATGTTAATAGAAAAGGCGCGAAACATAGAAGATTCATTAACCGAGGTGTCGTGCGACGCGCGCGGCCCCTGCTCGGCCGTTAGCGCGCATGCGCCGCAGACACCGACGCCGCCGCCGCAGCCCCAGCCTGCGCCGCCGTCCGCGAGCGCTACGGGCATCGCTTCGAGCACCGCTGCGAGCAACGCGACGGATAGTGTTTCGCCCCCGCCAACTACGGTAAATCAAGTAACGATCAAAGTAAGCAAACTTTTTTGTGTTTATTGTCGTAAAAGTGGACACACTCGGGAAGAGTGTAAAAAGTTAAAAAATGTGAAAGAAAAAAGTGCCAATTCGGTGTCAACGCCAAGCCCAAATAATAATGTTAAGTGTTATGGTTGTGGGGCTAGTGGCGTAATTCGCGCTAACTGTGCGAAATGTTCTAAGCGCAACGAAAGTTTTAACGCTTGTGATTTTAATGACTCTAAGTGTAATTTTGTAAATAAAACGGATGTATGTAATATGTCAAGTTCTGTAATAAGTAGTTGTATGTGTAATATTAAGGCTAAGAGTGATGTTTTGTCGAGTCAAGCATGTAAAGCCGACGGCCGGCCGATATTAAGTATAGAGATTGACGGGTACCGGGGTACCGGGTTAATCGATACGGCCGCCAAACGCAGTGTCGCAGGTTCGACTCTCTACGCCCTTTTACGTAAATTAAATTATTCGTTTCATGACACTACCATGTCTGTAAAATTAGCTGACGGTATAGTACGCGACCGTAAAGTTTTGTTAGTTGATGTAGTTGTACTTCTTAAGGGGTCAGCAGTGCCCATAACTTTTGTAATTTTTCCCGACGCGTTGAATAATGACACATTACTTGGTATAGATTTCTTACGTAAATCCGGTATTGTTATTAATATTTCGAACAATACATGGTTCACAGCTGATCGGCCTCAGGTCATTCACCCCTTACGGTGTGAGACTTCACGTGACTTCGTAGGGTGCGCTTCCGCGGATGTTTTACGTGATAATGAAGGAACGATGCTGTCACTTTCAGAGAAGGATTCTCTCGCCCAGCTGCTCCAGGATTATGGAGATATCTTCGCAGAAGGGGGAGAACCTACGCCTTTTGCTGAGCATCGCATCGATTGCGGCGATCATCCGCCGATTGCTGTACCGCCGTACCGCCTCACGCCTGCTAAGAAAGCCATCATGGAAGCGGAGATAGAGAAGATGCTGCGCGAAGGTGTCATCACAGAATGCGAATCTCCGTGGGCAGCTCCAGCTCTACTGGTGCCGAAGAAAGATGGTACTTACCGGTTCTGCGTGGACTATCGCAAGCTGAACGCCGTCACCAAGAGTGACTCATACCCGCTGCCGGTAATTGATGACCTTCTTCAGTATACTGGTAAGAGCTGTTTTATGTCTACTATAGACCTGCGTTCCGGGTACTGGCAGGTGAAAGTGAGAGCGGAAGATCAAGATAAGACTGCTTTTATCTCACCTTTTGGATTGCATAAATTTACACGTATGCCGTTCGGGCTGCGCAATGCGCCCGCGACATTTCAAAGATTAATCGATCGATTCCGTTCTGCGTCATCTCTCAAGGGTGTGACATTGCTTGGGTACATTGATGACCTGATCTTGATATCCGGATCATTCGACCAGCATTTAAAGGACTTACGTGCGGTATTCGACCGTTTACGTGTGTTTAATCTCCATGCCAATCGCGCTAAGTGCGCATTTGTTAGAGAGAGTGTGAAATACTTGGGTCACATTATCACCACAGATGGAGTGTCCCCGGATCCGGATAAGGTTGCTGCAATATTGGATATGAAGGAGCCGACTACTGTCAAGCAGCTGAAGTGCTTTCTACAGAGTTGCTCCTGGTTCCGTAAATTTATGCCGAACTTCTCCCAAGTTGCACAGCCGCTGACAATGCTGACACGCAAGGATCAGAGCTGGTTGTGGGGTGAAGAACAAGCCAAGGCATTTATCGAACTAAAAGGTCTACTTACCTCACCCCCAATTCTTATTCAGCCTGATTATAATAAACCATTTGTTCTTAGGACTGATGCAAGTAACTACGCACTGGGTGCGGCTCTGCTCCAGGGGGAGTCGCCGCGAGAAGAGAGACCCATAGCGTACGCCAGTCGACTACTTACCACGGCGGAGCAGAACTACTCTACCACCGAGCGCGAAGCGTTGGCGGTCGTCTGGGCAGTCGAGAAGTTCCGCGGGTACATCGATGGCCATCCGGTGCACGTCGGCAGCGACCATCAGCCCCTAAAATGGCTACTTACCTTGAAGGCGCCTACTGGTCGTCTCGTAAGGTGGGCCATGAAACTCCAATCCTTCGATCTACAAGTCGACTACACTCCTGGGAAGTCCAACGTTGTTGCTGATTCGCTCAGCCGTCCACCTTGTGAGGAGGAGGCTCGCGATTCCTGTGGAGTCAGCACGGTGCTTGTCGACCCACCACGCTGGGATGCCGCTACGCTTCGTGAAGATCAGCTCGCAGACCCTGAAGTGGCAAAGATCATCAAGGCTCTGGAAGGTAAAGATGAATTAGAACTTACCCGATGGACGGATCGAGGTTATCATACGTGCAGAGGTGTACTTTACCGGTATACTGAAGCAGAGACTGAAGAACCGCAGCTCGTTGTTCCGGAAAACCGTAGAAAACAAGTGCTGGTTGAATGTCATGACTCTGCCACTTCAGGTCACGGTGGTTTAGACAAAACCTTGCACCGTATCAGTCAGAGATTTTATTTCCCTGGCATGCGACGTTACGTAGCCGATTATCTGAAAACTTGCATAGAATGCCAGCGATACAAACCATCCAATGAGAAACCTTCAGGACTGTTACAGACTCCAGTCCCCGCGCAACGCTTCGAGGTTTTAGCTGTCGACCTTTTCGGGCCGCTACCCAAAGGAGCTAACGGAGAGAGGTGGGTGCTGATAGTAGAAGACACAGCTAGTAAGTGGGTCGAGCTTTTCGCCCTCTCCGAAGCCACAGCTGAAGCATGCGCTAAGGTACTCATTAAAGACGTCTTCTTACGTTTCGGCGTTCCACGGCGTCTCATCTCAGATAATGGGGTACAGTTTGTTGCCGACGTGATGCAACAGGCGATGTTTACACTAGGTGTAAAGCAGAGTCTGGTGCCTCTCTACCATCCGGAGGCCAATCCAGTAGAGCGCAAGAATCGCGACCTCAAGACTCAGTTGGCTATTTTGGTAGAAGGACACCATCGACAATGGCCAGAGGTATTGCCCTTCATCCGCTTCGCATTGAATACATCTGTAACCAAGGCAACTCAACAGACACCTGCTTATCTAACGTATGCTCGTGAACTCCGCTCGCCTATCGCAGTACAGTGCGATCTTCGTGCTGTGATCGAGGCTGAAAATTATGTTCCACAGATAACGCCGTATTTGCTGAAGCTAGCGGAGACACTCAGCAGCAGTAAGGAGTGCATCGAGCGTCAACAGGACCTTCGTAAGGCTGAAAAGGACAAGACTCGAAAGGCTGAGGAATTTGCCGTCGGAGACCTTGTCCTCCTGAAGTCGCACGTCCTGAGCAACTCTGCCAAAGGGGTTAGCCCAACCACTTATCTTTTAACATTCCCTGGAACTCCTGATGAAGTCATTGGAAAGTATCATATCTCCGATTTGAGGAGGTATCACTCGCGGGAGGGTGAATGTCCTGAGCAGGGACCGTACAACCCCGAATATAAGTTAATTCTTTCGAAAGTGTTACATGTTGTACGGCTACAGCCAATAAAAGTGTTACCTCTTGGTAATGGTAGCCTTTTCAAAACCCTAACGTTAGGGTAACCCTTTCAATAAGTTAAGTAGTTCAAGATGTTACCGGCTCTTGTATGATTTTCAATTGAAGTAGATAACCCTTTAAAAGGGTTTGTCGGGGTAATCAAAGGATTATAAATAAAATAATTTTAAATTACGTTGGAGTGTAGAAATAGGTTGGCCTTGGAAGTTCGGAATCATGATAGAATCGCACATTAGTGTTTCTTACTCGGTTTGACAGGTCGGGCGGCGCTTTCTTTTTAACCGACTTCACAAAGAAGGAGGTTATCAATTCGACGGTATATTTTTTTTGTGTGTTTGTTACGCGATTACTGCGCACATTGAGGACCGATGAGAAGATTGTTGAGTTGGAGGAAGAATTGAGCAAAATGCTCTGGAACATATTGAGATTATCTGAAATCCTAAGAGAGGGTCAGGATACGATAGACCTAGATTCCAGCAACATGCTCATCTTCCGGGAAGGAGACCGTAAATCCCAGGGTGGTGTTGGATTTCTCGTCCGCAGGTCCCTCAACAACAACGTTACGAAAGTCGTCAGTGTGCCAAATCGGGTAGGATACCTTTAGTCAGAATAACCAACCGGTATTCGTTGAAGGTCATACAGGTATATGCACCAATCTCGACACATTCTGATGATGAAGTAGAGGCATTGTATGAGGAGATATAGGAAGCCATACATACCTCCGAAACATACTTCATCGTTGTTATGGGGGACATTAACGCGAAGGTGAGCGCACGGAATGGCGATGAGTTGAGAGTGGAGCCATTTATTTGGCTATGGGCAGCGAATCCATAGGGGCCAGCGGCTGGTTGACTTTATGGAAAATGAAGAACTCCATATGTATAATGGACTCCCTATTTCCAGAAGCGGCCATCTAGGAGGTGACCGTGTATAAGCCACATGGTACTACTAGAAATGATAAATAGACTTCATTTTGACGACTAAGAAGCAAATATTATTTAATAATGTCTCTGTCAGCACCAAGGTAAAACCGATAGCGATCACCGTATCGTCAGAAGCACATTTAATATCAATGTAAAGCTTGAAAGGTCACGTCTGGTGAAGTCCACGGTCCGACCTGGTCCTGCCCACAATATCCAAAACCCCGAAAACTTCCAACTAGAACTGTACAATCGCTTCCAGTGCCTAACCGAATGCGAAACTGGTGAAACTGTCCAAGCAGTGGAGTTCAGTTTAAGACCCCTCGCCGCAATAAACCTCAAAAGCTCTTGAACGGTCTAGAACTCAACTTGGTCTGGTCGTAGTTCAACTTAATGGTTATTAAGTTGATCCACGACCAGACCAAGTTGAGTCTGCAATTTTCAGCTGCTATCTCGGAATATGGCAAACTCAATAGACAAATCTGTAAATGAATACGACGTGACCTGCGTGCCTCTAAAGCAGGACAGATCAAAGAGGCAATCGAGCGGAACCTCAAGCTCAAAACTCTTCACAAAGAATTCGTCTATTGGCCAATGCCAAATGATAAAGCTGAAGATTAACACCGGCAGTATCATTTCATCGAAACCGGACATCCTGAGAGAGCTTGAGAGGTTTTACGGACAGTTATGTTGAATCCGATCCTGACACGCCTGTATGACGCCTGAGCGAGCGAAGCGAGCTCGGGATCGGGGACACCCCGACTCGCTTAGGTTACTTTAAACCTTGCCCACAGTATAACGGGGCTCCTATAGCCCCGCAAAAAGTTATTTTTTTAATCGGCAAAACATACTTCGGTAAAATAATACTTATGGCTAATGATACTTCAATGATCTGAAATATGTAAAATGCATATAGCAAAAGAGATGTCGGTCAATAGTTTTCGGCATAGTGAAATTCGAACAAACAAAATTCGGTAAACTGATCGGTTCCCCTACAGGACATCCTGAGGGATCGTTCCATTGGAGTGGTTATTGATTGCTGCTCGTCAGGTCAAATTAACGCCGTTGTACCTCAGGGGTCAGTGCTCTTAGCAACGTTGTTTTTGCTTCATATAAATGACCTGCTAAAACCTGGAACCTTTGGGTACGCAGATGACAGCACGGTTGCTGAGAGATACGTGTCCAACGCACGGGCTACTGGGCCTCAGATCCGGTCTCTCCGAGAGGCCATGATTGAGCACTTGTACCTGTCTTTGGAGGCTGTCTCAGAATGGGGTGAATCCAATCAAGTCAAGTTCAATGCTACCAAGACTCTGGCGTGTCTTTTTCCGTAAAAAAGAGCCAATTTCACCCGGCTCCAGCTTTCCGAGGTGTGACCATACCAATAACGGCCCATGTTGACCTTCTTGGGGTTTCACTAACATCAACCCTCAATTTCGGTCCATTCACTGAGGCAAAGGCTCAGTTGGCCGCGAAATAGTTAGGGATCCTCTCCAAGGTGAGAAAGAACTTCACGCCTGAACAGCTGCTTAATTTATATAAAGCTCAAGTTCGGTCATGCATGGAGTACTGCTCTCACCTTTGGGATGGATCCGCCAAATACTAACTAGATGCACTTGACTCATTAGATAAACGGGCAAAGAGGCTAACTGGTAACGATGCTCTGGTCGATTCAAAGCTCCAGAGCTTTGAACATCGACGCCGTGCTGCCAGCCTGTCAGTTTTTTATCGGTTACATTTCGGAGAGTGTGCGATAGAACTGCACATCTTGATTCCGCCTGGCCTTTTCTATCATTGGACTACAAGACGTACGGCAATGCACCATCGATATATGGTGGATATCCCTCCGTTGCGTACAAAGCATTTTGCCAATAACTTTATTCTACGCACAGCTAAGGAGTGGAATTCCCTGCCGGGCATCTGTGTTTCCCGACAGCTATAACCTTGGGGTCTTCAGCCAAGAGTGAATAAGTTACTTCTAGGCAAGCATGCTTCACCGTCGACCACATCTTCGCTTACCATCAGGCGAGATAGTGGTCAAACGCGAACATAATTATCTTAAAAAAAAACGACAGCCCAATGTCAGCATAGCTCGAGCACAAGACCTAAACTGACTCTACACTGAGGATATCCCAGACATCAGCCTGCACGAGATTAGAATGGCTCTGAAACAGCTTAAGAACAACAAGTCGCCGGAACCACAACAGAACTTCTGAGAGCGGGTGGAAAACCGGTACTTTCAGTCCTCCAGAAGTTATTCAATTCCGTCATACTCGAAGGTATTACGCCAGAAGCATGGCACAGGAGTGTGGCTATTCTCTAATACAAAAAGGGTGATAACCCCTTGACATGTCACTTCTGGGCCATGTCTACAAACTGTTCTCAAGTGTCATTACGAACCTCGTCTCGAAGGCAGGTTTTATGACTTCCAGCCTCCCTAACAAGCCGGTTTCCGAAAAGGTACCATAGACCACATACACACGCTCCGCGAGATTATACAGAAGACAGGAGTATAATCGGCCATTATGTTTAGCGTTTGTGTACTAGGAAAAGCCTTTGCTTCAATCGAAACCTGGACAGTATTGCAGTCCCTGGAAAGATGTCATATGGACTTTAGGTATAACGAAGTGTTAAAGTGCTTGAATAAAAACGCCACCATGTCCATCCGAATCAACTCTTGAACTGGAACGGATTCGGTATCAACATCAATGGTGAATATATCACTCACCTTCTTCTTGCCGATGAATATAGTCATCATGTCAGAGTCGTTGGACCGCCTCAATGCTATGCTCAGTGTTCGGGCTTTGATCTCGTCTTAGTGTGATAATAAAAATGAAAGTTTCTTCATTGACACATTTTTATGGCCGTGCGCTGCGTTAGGCGATCGCCCGACGCGGGCGCCCGCGTGGCGTGTTGTTTTCATGTAATCTCATCGACGGGCGACCCTCTGCACTCAGCGCTGGTCTATGAGATTACATGAAACAGCAAGTCCACGCGGGCGCCCGCGCCGGTCGCCCGCCTAATGCAGCAAACGGCCTATAATGAATGAGTCACGCGGTTGAGACGTGGGGTGACGAGGCTGTGGCGTGATCGCTACGCCTCACCTCCCGCTAACCGCGCAGGTGTGGATAGGCACGCAATTGCGCGCCAACAATCAGCGACCTCAATATCGTTTTCCATAAAAACCTAAAATGTGATATGGTGGGCCTTAAAATGGACATGGACAAGATGAAAACCATGTCGAATATCCATGTGGCACCCGTAGGTGTTGTTGTTCGGAATGATACTCTCGAAGTTGTAGACCGTGATCTTCTCATCGAGAATTCCTCAGTGTCTTCAGGCAAGGGTGTTTAACCAGTGTGTTTTGCGAGTGATGACATAATATGGCTCTGAAACGTGGTCTTTGACTGCTGGCCTTTTAGAGTCACTCAACGAGCAACTGATGCTTTCCGTTGCTCTTTAGTTAAGCTCGGAGTTTCTTTGCGAGATTGAATCCGGAACATGGATATTCGGCGAAAAACCAGAGTCACCAACATAGCTCTTACTTACAAGTTGAAGTGGCAATGGGCAGGCCACATAAAAGTAACAACCGATGTGGAAGAAAACTTCTCGAATGGCGACGTCGTCGGCCGGCCGTAAGATGTCCACGTCCAAAATTGATACTCCATTATTCTCTAATATTTAAAATTCCGTAAATCTCAGCAATAATAACTATAATTGTATGTGTATGGACTATGGAGTCGCTAGGCCCAAGACTGCGTTTTGCAACTTGACGCATATCATGCGAATGCATGCAGTTTAGTACTTTAAAGTAAAGGCACGAGAGATAAAATTACAATACTTGTGGACTGAATGGGTAACTCTGTTATAGTCGTTGAAGGGGTAACCTGTTCAAAACGTCTTAACGTTCAAAAGTATAACCCCCAAGAACAGGTTTTCGAATTAACAGCTATCAAGTCGAAAGGGTTTGGAAGGGGTTATCCATTGATGGGGGTTTTCGTAAAAAAGTGTTATCAATATGAAATGGGTTTTAAAACAACACTTTGCCAAAACCCTATCAAAAACCCTTTGAATGGGTAACCAAAATGGTCCCTGGTCCTGAGGTCCCACAACCCGTAGCTCCTAAACGCTCTCGCGGTAGGCCGCGTAAAGAAAATTAGGGGGGCTAGTGTAGTAGTTGTCGCTGTTTGACCAACCGTGAGGACACTGGTGTGGTCAAAAGGGGGAGCATGTAGGAAGCAGTATGTAAAATCGCGCGCGGGATATGTAAGCAACCGCGCCCGCGCCTCGTTCTCCCGGCGGTCGTTCGATGCGCGATACCCCACCCCGCGGCCTCAGTCCGGCTCGCGCCCTCGCCGCTAACGGTCACGTATTGTTTTAATTTCTCGTCCGTGCACAACGAAATCGAAAACCCTACACTACAACGAAAATAATATGATGTGGTACTAATGGATTTATTTCAATAAAAATAAATTATTTTAAGTCAAACTAAAATGTGATATTAGCTCATTCAGTTGATGAATTTAATTTAATCTGTCTATGCGGATGGAAGTGTTATTCTACGAAACTACTAGTCCGATTAAAACGACCTTTTTATGGGTTTTTAATTGGTGTTATAATTTTATTTCATTGTGTAGACACGTAATAGAACTAATTAAACCCATGTACGTGTTGAATTCTTGCTCACCAACTCATCATATTGTATATGTGATGGTGTTTCCCATATTTGGGTGATGTAACCACTCATTTTTTTAGATTGCCTTTGGATGAACGCCAAATAAAACATAACTACATAAAACATAGCTCTTGTATAAGTTGAAGTGCAGGCCATATCGCCAGTAGAACTGATAACCTAATGGGGTATACGCAGTGGCGACCACGAGGTGCAGCAAGACTAAGCAAAAATTATTTTCGAAATGTCATATTTAGAAAAAATATACGAGTAATTGAATAATTCGGTTTGGAAAAATCAAAATCGAGCTTATTTAAGTGTAACACATTGTAGTAACGGGAACACCCAAATACTCCGAAATTCAATATTCTTCCTAATTTTATTCCGAATTTCAATATTCCGATTTTCAAAACTCCGAATATCATAATACCTAAAAATTACAATATCTATTATTAAGAATCTCGAAATTTATTTGACCGAAAGTCGTATGTCCGATTTCTTCGTTTTCCGATTTTCACATATTCGAAAAATGTAATGCTCGATGAGTTCTCATTCCGAAAAACGAAATTCCGATTTTCAATATTCCGAATAAACTGTTTTCTTCGGAATATTGATAATCGGAATTCCGTTTCTCATTCTACAAAGTCAGTGACAGAAACGAATTGGTGCAAAACCGGCTCCACGTAATTTTGTCTACCGTACTCCCAGAGTGTTATTTAAGCCTGTGTAGGCACGGAGTGGCAAGGCGTATCCTCTTAACTTTCACTGTTTGCCTTCAGGATTTTTATTATTAGGAGAACTTAGGATCCAAGAGCGAGCGAAGCGAGCTCGGGACTTGGGGCACCCCGACTCGGACAGGTTAGGTTCGAAGGGGATGGCGGGGTCTAAAAGACCCCGCCATCCCCTTCGTGTTAGGTTACTTTAAACCTTGCAAACAGAAATAGGAGCCCCGCGAAGAGGGGCTCCGTCGACATGCCTTGGTAGGTGGTAGTCATCAAATTGGCCAAGGATGCAAGAGCGAGCGAAGCGAGCTCGGGACTGGGGACACCCCGACTCGGGCAGGTTAGGTTCGAAGGTTCCATCCCCTTCGTGTTAGGTTACTTTAAACCTTGCAAACAGAAATAGGAGCAACGCGAAGCGGGGCTCCGTCGACATGCCTTGGTAGGTGGTAGTCAATAAATTGGCCAAGGATGCAAGAGCGAGCGAAGCGAGCTCGGGACCGGGGACACCCCGACTCGGACAGGTTAGGTTAGTTAAACCTTAGGTGTTAACCTTTGGTGTTAGGTTACTTTAAACCTTGCTCACAGAAATAGGAGCCCCGCGAAGCGGGGCTCCATCGACCTGCCTTGGTAGGTGGTAGTTAACAAATTGACCAAGGATGCAAGAGCGAGCGAAGCGAGCTCGGGACTGGGGACACCCCGACTCGGACAGGTTAGGTTAGTTAAACCTTAGGTGTTAACCTTTGGTGTTAGGTTAATTTAAACCTTGCTTACAGAAATAGGAGCCCCGCGAACCACCTTAGTGGTGCTATAACTCAGGATGCAATAGCGAGCAAAATGTGTCTTGTCTTGTCTTTCGACCTGACGGACCCGAATCGGAATTCTAATAATCGGAATTTTAATATTCGGTATTCGTGTTTTTGATGTTTCGGAAAATATATTAAGTTGGAATTTTTGATATTCGGTCTATTGAAATTCGGTATTTTGAAAATAGTAATTATAAACGTTAGGAATTTTGAAATATCGGAATTATTAAAATAAGAATAATGATTCATCGGAGTTGTTATATTAGGAATTTTGAACCATTCGGAACTATGAAAATCGGTATTTTGAAATTCGTATTTATGAATTTCGGAATAAAGTTTTTCGTATTATCGTAGTGTATGTACCCTGTAGTAACACTAGTGTAGAAAAAGTTTTTGAAAATGTTTTCTTCGAAGACCAATTATTATCCAATACAAAAGATGATGTTTTGAATCAGTTCAATGATTTCGAAAAATAAGCACTTGAAAATTTGTATAAAATGTCTTTCACCGAACACGCCTCTGAGCTTTTGATGGCAGTCAACAAAACAGTTCCGACCGAAAATCCGCATTCAATTTAATTCACCTACAATTTTATTTATTTTCCCATCATTCTCTTCTGTAACGGCAACTCTAAAGCCAAACAAAACGTGGTAAAAACTTTTATCGTTTACATTACGCGTGTCAAATGACGTCATTCGATTCCTCGATCGGCCATCAAACAGGAAAATTGATTGATATAATTTTCACGATTACAATCTATTTGTTGTCTCTAGACGAAATTAAAAAGATTGGACTTGTTGTTTCTGTTGACGGTACTTATGTCATTGTCCTTTAGAAGTAAAGGCTTCCTTATACTAAGAAAATAAAGCCTATTTTGTAAGAATATTGTAAGGCACCTAGATAGACTTGTGGCGTCATCTACATAGGTATACCATCCATCTAAACGATTAAAAAGTAAGGAGGTGAAATAAATCACAGTAATGTAGGTATTTCTTCGTTATATTATTCTTCACAAATAAACATAATTTGCATTGGTTATCACGAAGTAATCTTGTTGAAATCACAAAACTCCAGCGAAAAAACCTGACCGGTGCCACGGTGATTGTTCATAAAAATCTTCCCGCCCTCTTATGTCAAAATTGACATTTACGTCACATTCAAATAACATTATGAAATTGGCACAGATAAAGTATAACACTCTACATATTATATATATCAAAAAACAACTATATAATACTAAAATGTAAGGCTAATAAAATATAACACGATAGACAATAAACGTTGATTAAGGTATCATTTCAGTAAGAGTCTGACAGTCCCTTTTGCTCCACCCAGGGCAGGAGGAACAATTCGAAGAAAACGCCAAAAAAAAATTATACTGATAACTGGGAATCTGAAAAGGCAAATTAAGCAAAATCATAATAATTATGAACCCGTCAAACGTCCTTTGAAATAATAAAAACGACACATTTTTCTTTATGATCCACCGGTGGACGTTTGAGGGGTTAGGATAAAAATTTAATATATAATTTTTTATTCTATTGCTCAAGCAATAAATAATTTAATAGATATAGGAAAAGAATAAATTAATGTTATAACAATTCACATTATGAAGAATCATAATACCAGAAGCCAAAATGGTCTATTTTGATCACAAAATAAATGGGCAAATAAAAGTCATATTACTTACAAACCCCCACAGAAGGCTATTTACGATGAAAATTAAAATATACATCAGGACAAAAGTTATGATTGTATGCGATCATGACTTTTGTACTTATGGTTTTTTTTCCTACAAGTAAAGTTTTCAACCTGTGTGAAACCAAAATAAGCGACAAATGTTTCCACTTACAATTTCAGGTGGGCTGAAACGTTTTTCTTTTGCGTTTACCACAACATTTGTGCGAAGGGAACGTTTTCCCATCTCTGTTTATATAAATAACTACCTACATCTGAACTTCTGTCTTACACGTGTTTTATACTGTGATTTTCTTCATTATATTAATGTTATACAATCTGATGCGTGCCCTACAAAATTAGACAAAACAAAACGTCAATATCGTGAAACACGTACCCAGTGGATTTCTAAAAACATTCCTAAAACCAAACCTTTTTATAACGTTTATTAATGAACACATTAAAAAAGGAATGATCATATTTGGTGCAATCATTCAAAACCTATGTGCTTACAAACAGGCTAAAGTGTTTTATGTTTACAGACTAATTTTATTCTGTACTATGTCTATAGGATAACACAATATTTTAGATTTGGAAAAAATCGTTTGATATATCATTTCAATATATTATTATAGTGTTGGTCTTCATAATAAAACTCTTTCGAGAGACCACGAACAACAGAAGAACGAATAAAAGCAAAAAAAAACCTTTATTATTTCGAAGTGCTTTTTGGAAAATAATATCTAGAAGCAGTAGTTCGCAATAAAATACATTCGATAGACCACAAACAAAACAAAAGCCAAAAAAGAACTATTCGAATTTCGAAGCGTTATTTGGAAAATACATACAGAGTGCTACCATACTGCTTCAACTACAACAGTGGACGGCTCAGATTGACTAATACTATATCCGATTTGACACTGCCACATTGGACACCGAAACGCTCTCTCCACACTAGGCTTCGACAGATTGTCAAGATAAATCTTTTTCTTTGGCAATTTATCCAATGTTGATTCATTTTGGACTTATTTTTCTCTAATCTAGCCGCTTTTTTTCTCGTAATCTATTCCAAAAATTGTTTTTAGTTGCTATTTGGTGAAAAAGATGTAACAAAACCGGCTTCAGAGAAAATCACCCTGTTTTTAGTAAATGACAAATACTCCCAAGTGTTTACTTTTCTCTTAACTTAGCTAAAACCTACACCTAGTTGATGAAACACCAAGTTTGTGACCATTTTCCTTAGTTGAAACTTACTGGGTTTGGAAACGAGCTGAATCGACGGTCGAGTTCTTCCTTTGCTACCTACTAAATAAATTAAACTTAATTACAGAGCAATATAACTTTTAACTGAAAAAAAATTTTTGTTGAAGTGCTTTTTATAATGTTGTCAATGTAAGCGACTTTATACGCTGTGTGTGCTATGGCAGCGTCTCCTAGTGACGATGTTTTTGTTCTTCATTATAAATTATATAAAAATTAAAAAGATTGTGCCGCATTTTAAATTTGACACGTACTTCACTTCGCGGGTGCTCCGAGTAATCTTTCCAGACAAAATACACAATGATATCTTAGTTGTATCCATTTCGACCAGTGCTAATGCTATGTGCACCAATTAATATAATTGGTGGTTATCAAACGCATCCATAGCAACGTAGCGTAGCACATCTCTGCTGGAAAAGCACCCCATTTCAAATTTCTGTCATATCGCGCGCTGCGATTGATTTGATAGTCCCCACCGGTACTTTGCACATAGCCTGTACCTGTACATGAAACGACACTGACATTCTCGATAACCCCTGAACTCTACCGACAAAAATGGTCGGCTTGCCGAACAAGTGGACTTTTTCATCTGTCTAGTCGGCTCGTCGGTCAAAGTAATCATTCTATTCTCATCCATCCATGGCCCATCTCTAGTTTAAATGTATGTACAATAAAATTCATCGATAATGTACTCCATTAGGTGGTTTGATATTAACAGGATAATTATCTCTTCAAACCCTGTTCCAAACCGATAATTTCCCTAGCCCTTTCCTATTTACATTATAGAAACATCGAGCTAATTTCCCTAGAGGAATAATTATAGATTCTAGGTAATAACATCATACTATTAATGTCACGTTGATCCCCAAAGGGTTTGTCAGAGGTGAAGGCACGATATGAACTCAAAGTTTCGTGTGATGGTGTCAATTCTCTTTGAAGGAAAGCTGGAATCGGTGGAGATTAAAAAACTTTACATTCATCATCAGCCATAATGTTCCCACTGCTGGGACACAGACCTCCTCTCTGTGAGAGGGAGGGGGCCATAATCCACCACGCGGGGCCAGTGCGGGTTGGTCAAAAAACTTTACATTAATCTGTTGAAACGCTGTTAAATGTGTGTCCAAATCCGGTAGTCATCATCAGCCTATTAATGTTCCCACTGCTGGGACTCAGGCCTCCTCGCTGTTTTCACATTCCTCACGATGTTTTCCTTCACCGTTTTGAGAGCAGTGGTGATGCAATAAATTACACAAAGTAATGCGCCTGGCTGGGTTCGAACCCACGACCTACAACTCGTAAGTTGGGGCCAACACCACTGAGCCACCACTGCCTGCTCACCGATTGTGGGGACTGTCAAATCGTACGCAGCGCAAGATGTGGTACAGATGTGAAATAATTCGGGACTCTCGGGAGCGACGTGTGTCAATTTTAATATGCACCACAACTTTTTAATCACTTTTGCAGTTTTTGCCTCGACCAATGCCGGGTGCGAGAGGTCTCCGCCTATCGCCGTCGTGAGGACGCGGCGGTGCTCTGCCCAAGCGGGGCAGTCCTGCACCGTATGCTCTACTGTGTCCTCCGGGCGATCCTCGCAGTGGTGATACCCAGGCGTTTCCTCCTTCCTCATCAGATACAGGTACCTCCCGAAACTTCCGTGTCCGGTGAGGACCTGCGTCATGCGGTAGGTCAGGACGCCGTGACGTCTATCCAGCCACTCCTCAAAGAGGGGTCTTACCGCCGCGATTGCGGCATGCCCGAGCAGCCTAGTGATTGGTGATATATTATGACGCAGATACACAGTCTTAGTTATGGCGTCCCGTTTTACCCTTTAGAAAAACCAAAAAAGAATCAAATTGATTAAATATGACTTCAAAGTTAAAACGAGATCGTGGATAGTTCTGAATAAGATAAATGACTAGCTCGGCACAGGTCGTCATCAAGTCATGAGTTATAGCATCTAGATCAAATACAAACGTTACCAGATGCAGTTTCCAGCGAGATGAACTTCATAGAATGATTATAATCTCTTCAATCTGTTTGTACAGACGCCAGCACATCAACCTACCTCAATCTGTCAAATTTCTTTAATAGATTTTCAACCCTATCACAACAGTGGAAGGTTAATGTTCAAATGGTAAAATTTGACAGATTGCGGTAGGTTGAGCTGCTGGCATCTGTACTTCGCGTAACCAAGACACTATAATTAGATCGACAAGGAAGTAAAATGAATGTTTCTCTTAAAATAAATATTTATTACGGGAATTGAAAACTGATTACTTCACCAACGGTTACTATGTAAATATGACCCTCAACATCGTGGAAAAATACGACACGATTCCGGGTTACCTACAGGAAAAATGAGAGAAAGATCATTCTGATAAAAGATCTTACTCGTGTCATGTATTTTATATCGTTTGTGAGTTTTGAATTACTACAAAAAAAAAAAATACTGCTGTTAGGTATAAAGACAAGAAAACAATTACGATCAGTTCGATCAGCCAGTGACATTTTTTCCTGCCCTTGTGATGCTCTTTTTTTTTTTACGTGCTAAACTCTTCAAATGAGTTCTGCCACCCCGGGCAGGGGAGTGACTGTCAGGCTCGGACTGATTAAAATGCACGGTTTCCTTCAATAACCCTTTATGTTCCGGGGTCACAGTAATGAGATAAGTCCCGCGACCCCGGCAGGCTTTGGCCCTCTAGAGGGGGGCCCCGTCATCGTGTGATGATATAGGACAGGAATATGATAAGGTTTTTTTTTTAACTTTTAACGTGAACTGAGAAATATCTTTCGACTATTTGTTTAGGTAAAACTCTGCTTCATTTTTGGTGGAAACATTTATGTCTACGATGAACTGAGTTGATTGATTTATTGAGACCGAATTTAGCAAGACGCGTCGGGTGAACGAAGCGGTTTTGCCGAAACGCAATATCTAAATAAATTATAATCTGAAACCCAAATAACTAACTTAGATAAGGGAAATTCATCAAAATTCTAAATAGTTTATCTTTCAGTCTGTTTATATATCCTGTATCTACTCTGTAGTTAGTTTTGTCATAAACCATAAACAACTAATCAAATCGTACATTTTAAAAAAAGAAAAACTTTTTTTTTTTTTAAAAAAAGGAACCGTCTTTAAAAACCAGCACAAAAAGATTGAAATAACTTTTCGTTCTGTAGCAAAACTCAATGATAAAGATACAAATACAAACGACTTCCGAAAGCAAAGTTATCTCTTTTTGTGTCAGATACAAAGATCGGCCCTGGAGTCTATGATTGAATAGTGACTTTATATATTGGATGAAGCATTTTATAAAACTGCTTCACCCAATTTAGTAGTTAACAGATCAATGTGGAAGACGTCACGGAATATCCAGTACTGCTGTATAATAAAACCCTCTACGAAACGAATTATTTTCTGAAAACCTTATTAAAATCGGTTTATCAAAACGAGAGATAATCGCATACAAACATACGAACAGACGTGTCGAACAACGTTAACAGATTAAAAAATAAGGTTTTTTTTTTAATCTCTTAAAAACTATAGTATGAATATACTGCGAATACTCGTGTTTTAGTCATGTACTCGTATCATTAATAAAACATAAACCAAGACAAAACACTTAAAAGGATTAATGATAATAATTTATTATTTCTCAGGAAAATTAATAAGTTGTCCGCTTAGTTTAAACATATACGTTTTTATTCCTATTAGCCAAAATCTACAGATTTGCGGGCGTAGAATTTGCCAAAAAGTATTCTATGTTTCAGTCGTAAACTATCCGCGTTCTAAACTTACGAATCCACTCATTCAGTAGTTTCTGCGTGAAAGAGAAATAAACATCCATTCATCTAAACATCCATCCATACTAACAATCGTTCGCATCTATAAATGAATACTTATTAGTAAGAAAGTACTAAAATAGCTCTACACAAATACTTTTACAAGTGCGTACTACTGAACACTGCAATCTCAATGCAAAGTGGGCCAAGTAGAAGGCTTCT
The DNA here is from genome assembly GCA_954870645.1 of Agrotis clavis. Classification (NCBI taxonomy): domain Eukaryota; kingdom Metazoa; phylum Arthropoda; class Insecta; order Lepidoptera; family Noctuidae; genus Agrotis; species Agrotis clavis. The sequence goes on from OX940935.1 coordinate 15,622,021, forward strand.
TTTTCAAACAGTAAGGCCGAGACTCCACCAAAGCTGTGCGAGTCGAGATGTGCCTCGAACAACCAATAGAATTGCGTTGCCGGAGTGGAGCTGTGTCAATAACGCAATTCTATTGGCCGCTCAATACACGTCTCGACTCGCACAGCTTTGGTGGAGTCTCGGCCTAAAAGGAAAAGATGTTTCTTAAATAATATCTTATTTTAAACTGCAACATCGTGAGCGTAGAATTTAGAATTGAATATTTACATTTGTCGCGGGACTGTCTTTGCACGATAAAGCGATGGCTTTGGAACTCAAAAGGCATAGGACTTATTTGATGATTGTAGCAATGCAAAAAAAGAACCACGTTTTATTTTTGCAGAGACAGTTCAGGCGGAAGCCTTAATTTGAAGTTAGACCTCTAGAGTTCCGGGGTCGCGGGACTGTCTCATCAGGTATCCATAACTCTGGAACGTAGAGGACTATTGAAAGATCACACACAGATCCACATAGTGGACTTTAGTTAGTACAAGTCTAACAGTCCCTCGGGAGTCCCGCCCTGGGAGGATTCATTTGATGATTTTCACGATAAAAAAATCAAGACTTCTAGAAACACATCGGTGACTACTGCATTCGATTCAATGCAGTACTTTTTGCGTGATGCTTTTAATTTAAACATACAAACAACCAAAAATTCTAAAAAGTATTGTTTTTGCTTCTACTGCTCTGGTAAAGTTGCCAGCCATAAGTGAAAAAAAAAAATTATTTTTACTTCAAAATATTTAATGAACTGAAATCGGTCTGTTACAATTTTATTGTATTTATAACTAGATTGGTCGTATTACCGCTACGAATCACGAATTACCGCTACCCCGCAACGTAAAGGGTTATTAAAGGACACCGTGGATTTTAGTTAGTAGGTACGAGTCTGATAGTCCCTCCCGCTCTGCCCTCGGTGGGAGAACTCATTTGATGAACTCGAAAAAAAAATGTGTAGCTAGATTACATTAGTTTATTCTGCATCCGTTGTAGTTTCGATATATCTTTAGTTGTCAAAAAGATAAACGGATATGACTGTAGTACATTCATATAAATTGGTATGAAGATCTCAATGGATAAGGTCATTTGCAATACATTGGGAACGTTTGAGTTTATTTATGTAATTGCGAATTTGTTTGTGAAGTGTTTCTACGAGTTTTTTTTCTCTTAAACACTAGCCTTACATCTGTTTTATCTATTATTCTTTGCAGGTATGGTGTAACATTTTTTTTTTAGAAATACGCATCATCTTTGTATATTTACTATTTCTGTTATTATCTTCTGTTTTGTGTTTAGTTTGATATTTAAAACTTGTTAAAAAAATTAAGTAGGTACCTAGGTAAAAATAAAGTTTGGTAGTCAGTATCTTTTACGCAGTTCTGTTGATGACATTAAATAAAGCTTAGGGAGGTAGATAAATCTACCCCTTGCATAAAACGAAAAACAATGACAAAGATTTTAATACGTTACAAAACCCTAAGGACAAAATTATAAATTCCAAATTCCTGTCAAATTAATAATTCTAACAATTAATTTTAAGTCCATTCTGACTTTGTTACTCACCGAAAGTCACGTCAATTACGAAGCATTAAAATTTTCCGAACCGCCGACTTCGTGATGTCGTCCGCATCATAAATCATCTAAAGCCAACAAACTTTCCGCACTGCCACCAAAATAGCAATTAAAGTACTCTCAATTATTATTTAGCTACGACATCAAAGATTTAAATATAGGTATTTTAAAACTAAATTGAATTTATTTTAAATTTTATTTGTGTTTAAAAGTATTATTTTTAAACTTCACTCACTCAACAACACGCACACACATCACTATTTTCTTTTTCAATAATCGCCAAAATAAAAAACAAAACCTTTTCTATTTTTAAAATAAGTCGCTGGAATATTTTATTCCAAATACAAATTCAAAAACATTCGACGCTTTCAAAAAAGTAGCGGAGACACGCTGCGTTCAAAGTTGTGAACATTCTGACGCCACAGTATGGAGGCGGCCACGCGGCCGAGTCTCACAGAATAGACTGGAGTTAGCAACTCGTACTCGGCACGAAATGGGACTAATGCGCATGGTACGGGTATACTAAGATAATCCGGGGTAAAAAGCGAAGAAAAACCTCGAAGGCTTTCACGGTGAATGCATCTTTTCTATTCAGCCAGCGCATTACCAAGACGGTTGATTAGCCGCGCGGTGTTGCCAACTGCAAAAAAAAGTTTTAAGAAAATTCCTTTGCCTATAATAAATCTGGTCGTCATTCGAAGGTTAGGTAAACGTTTAAATGTTCACTCGTTGAATGAAATGACGGTAATGACCGTTGAAAACTATCTTGGTACATTTAACACGTTCTCGAAGTGATTGATCACATCATTAGTGGACGAATGTAATCGAACTGTCAGAATAAGTGTTATAGTTTAATATGAATCGAGAGAAAAATCTTTGACTATTTTTTTGTTAAATTGAGTGCATTTACTCGTATATCAACGAACGGAGATTCGTCGTTCAAACTTTAAATTTTTTATACGTTTTTAACACACACTAATTGCTTGTGCAGTTCACCTTACTCATTGGCATAATGACCGACATTGCCTTTGCTTGCCATTTTCAAAAAAAAACCGCCGCAACCTTATCGAGTTTGGACTCGTTTTATTTGTCTTTGCGAGTACTTTGTCTTTAGATAGTAGTTATTTATTTAAGCAAGTAATAGAAGCTAGTTTCACATTTTATTTTTAAAGTGACTGACTATCTTGTTATCAATAAAATGTTTTTTATGAGTACGAAAATGAACACATTTCAGAACGAATTAGTTTTAAGCTATTGCATAGCTTCTATCGCGGGCCTTGAGCGCGGGGACCGAATCCAGAAATTCCGTAACGAAAAAACCTCACGCTCATTTAATTTAATTAAATTATTAATTCAATTAAATTATTACTTAGTTTTAGTTACCTGTGTACATATTATTTTAGAATTAAAAGTTAGAAAAAAACATTAAATATTATTAAATTATTAATTTATTAAATTAATTATTAAAATTAATTAATTATTGGTTTATTGATATAATAATAATAATAATAAAACCATAATAAGAATAAAACCATAATAAGAATAATAATAATAAACAAGAAATATTTAAAAATGTAACTTGAATTAATATCAAAGAAAAAGCAATACTGCATGAATAAAATAAATAAATAAAATTATAATTGCATAAGTTGATACAAAATGTGAAGTAATAATCAATGTAAAGTGTGAAGCCGTTTATATACGAAGTTTATTACATTGATTGATCAATCATTCAGTCGATACACAATTTAAATCATTAATTATTCCTTTGTATTCTCAAACAGCTGCTGTCTTTGTTGAGGCGTTAAAGGAATTAAATATCAATCAACTTATTGAGTGTCTGTCGTTGGTCCATAGTTGTATGCACTACTTTCGAAGTTGAGGCATTGGATTCGATTACCAAGTCGTGCAAAATGTAATTGAGTGTTTCAGTGTGAATAAAAAGGGTGCACTTCGACTCTGATTATTTCGGTCGCGGGATTATTTCCTTACCGTGACCCCGGAACAGAAATGGCTATTGAAGGACACCATGGATTTTAGTCAGTAAAAGTCTGACAGTCCCTCCCGCCCTGCCCGGGGTTGGAGGACTCATTTGATGATTTTACGCTAAAAAAAAAAACCCTTAAATTATACAGGTGTGATGTTATGCAAGGTGTAAGGGACGCGATTCGAACGAATTCCAACTACAAGTGAAAATCAACCTTACCACTATGATATAAGACATAGAACACGTTGTTATCTATGGGTAGATGAAAAACATACACGATGGCCATGACAACGTCAAGTCAATCGAATTGCATCTTTATTTCTTAGTGGCAAGGTTGATTTTCACTTGTAGTTGGAATTCGTTCGAATCGCGCCGCATTGCGTCGCATCGCGCCGTGAGTAAAGTCCCTAATAGTAGCCATACACCATCCTGCCTATAGACGATCGATTTGACGCCTGCAATTGTTTCAAATTGCAATTGTTTAAAAATGCCAATTTGATGGCATGACATGCCAATTTGATAGGTCATCAAATCGATTTGACACAACGTCAAATCGGCAGCAGTGATGCATTTGGCTATTATTCGGTGACGACAGCTACAATTTTATAAATGACAATGCCAGATCCTGCCCCACCTTTCAGCCCAAGATACAGGAAATATAAACTAATGAAAAATATTAAATGAAAATAAGACCCCTGATTACATAATTGTTATTCTGCAAAAGATGCTTTTAAAAAGTTAGTGATAAAAGGATTTCGAAAACCCAAAAACCATTTCCTGTTTTCATCGCGGCCATGTGCGTTACGCATTAAACATACCTACACGCAGAGAAAATGACAAATGACACCTTTTAATGTGTTATTGTTCGGATTTAAATATGCAATGTTCAGTTTTAATAAAACATTATTTTCAATAAGTGTGTTTAACGAAAATAATGTTTTTTTTTTTTATATAAATCACATTATGAATATACACTTAAAAATATTTCACATTTGAGCATGAATGATTAGGTACAACGAAACGTCATTGACGCGGAAATACCTAAACAAAACATAGCCCTATCCTAAAATCTGGACTGAGCACTTCAAGTTACCTAGTACCCAAAAATGAACCGTAATCGCCACCGTTTAGGTTTTTTTTGATTTGCTATAATTAGCATGACGAAAGAGAAGAGCAACTTGGATGGTGCTTGTCCCTTTCCTCCTATTCCCAGAAAGTAGTATGGATAGAAAGAGTAAAATATAACTCTTACTTGCTAACCTTATTTACTTTTTCGGCTTTAAAATTGCTTTCAGGTTTATTTTTCAATATTCTTTTTTTATTTTTATTCGGGCTATTGTCGCCAATGTCCCTGATATTGTTGTGAGAGACAGATCGGTGCGCCGCGTAATGATAAATAATCGATGATACCATCTCGCATGACGAGAACCTTCTGAACTGAAAGCTGAGAAATATAAATAAATGAAATATCTCAACTTAGCACGCGCGGTTGTCGGAGTGGGAATGTGAGCTCGGCTATCATTGTGCCGATTTATCGTTACAGCCAATGGCCTGATGGCAAAGGGCCTCGACGAGTACCTTTCGAGGCTCTCTCTAGGTAGTTGGATCAAGGGCCTGATTTTGAAGGTTGTGTTCCTAAATACGGCCCGCATTGTGAGGAGGTTCCTGTTTCTGTAGCCCTAACCACCGGTAGTTTGGACCCCGCTCCCACACCGGCGGACTACTGTTTTTATGTTTATAAATGTTTTTTTATTGTTTTTTTTTAAGAAATGTTTAAAAACGTAATAACATGTATTTTGGTTACCTACCCTATTCATCATCATCATCATATCAGCCGTAAGACGTCCACTGCTGAACATAAGCCTCCTTTGGACTTGTAGTAGGACCGGTTGTAAGGGGCCTGCATCCAGCGTGATCCTGTGGCCTTCATAAGATCGTCTGCCCACCTAGTGGGTGGACGTCCTACGCTGCGCTTGCCGGTGCGTGGTCTCCATTCGAGAATCTTACGGCCCCATCGGCCATCAGTTCTGCGAGCTATATGGCCTGCCCACTGCCATTTCAACTTGCTAATTCGTTGGGCTATGTCGGTTACTTTGGTTCGTCTACGAATCTCCTCATTTCTGAGTCGATCGCGCAGGGAGACTCCGAGCATAGCCCTCTCCATAGCTCGTTGGACTTACTGAGCTTACTAATGAGGCCCATAGTAAAGGACCACGTTTCGGCGCCATAACGTCATCACTGGTAACACACATTGGTCGAAAACTTTCAACTTGAGGCACTGAGGTATTTTGGACGAGACCTACCCTATTAGAAAGAGACAACTGGCCCCATCGGAGCTATCTCTCTCAGCACGTTTTTACGGCATGAGTGCTCAGTCCATTTCGTATATTGTTTGTGTATTTTATCCTTGTGTCAAAATGTCACAATCATAGAGTACATTTGGTCACAACTGGCATAATAGACAAAGTCATTTGATTTTTGGGTGGCTATTGTGTTTGTTTATTACAAATTATAAATGTGTTTGAATTATCTTACAGCTTCCACCAACATCTGTAATCCGTCAAGATTGATAGTATTGTATTGTGTGTGCTTTGTGGCTAGACCAGCATTGTGAAAATAGGTACGTGACGTTAACGTATGCTCGACATAGGTATCTAACCTAAATGTGATATTTTATCCAATAAAACAGAAACTGCACTTTTAAAGACATTTAATCATAATTTTAGTTATCACTGATAAAGGACAAATAGAATGCTACCTTTGGTATAGTTGGAAGCCAACTTTTATTTGGTGGGTCATAGCTCTAAGTAGCAACTGGCATTGTCTTTTGTAGCTATCGGTCACCGAATAATAGCTAGATCTAGCTATAAAGTTGTTAAGTTGGCATCGCTGCTGCAGATTTGAAGTTGTGTCAAATCGATCGTACGATAGGGAGTATGGTGTGTGGTGTATATGGACGAACTGCCAATTTGAAACAATTGCAAGCGTCAAATCGATCGTTCGATAGGCAGGATGGTGTATGGCTACCATTAGTATTAAACAAATACCAAAGAAGTTTTTAATCTTTTGTTCAAATTGTTGACATTATTGCCAATCTTTTCTTGAAAACTGAAGAGTAGGAAAGTCAAGAAAACTTTTCAAATAAAAATGTTAGGTTCTTAGATAAAGAAGTTCCAATAACTTTTTCTATTTCCCACAGACACGATTGAGATCTAAAAAAAAGAAATTGGAAATGTAAATTGTGATTTTAATCGATGATTGTTTTGTGAGTAAGATAAAATTCCTTGGAACTCCGATGATTTCCGACTATTGAAAAAAAACCCAAAACTGATTTAAAAATAAAGAAAATCGTTCGAGGAAGTTATTGGTTCAATATGTCTGTCTGTCGGCACGAATGGTACAGTGGTTGCGCGATCGATTTCTGAGATGTTTGTGAGGAATTCGAGTCTCTCACAAAGTTCTATGACCTACGGGTACTTTTTTCGAGTTTTCCTGTTCGTGTATTTGACTTAAAATGTTTGCAGACGCAACGAAACGTTTCTTTTACTTTATTTAGTCAAAAAAGATATAGCGTTTTATTCACATTACACCTGCCAAACTGCAAAGCAGTTTGTCGGCAGTAGGGTCTCGTGGATTTTGCATGAATCTTTGCACAGTTAAACGTTAAAATTGTCTAATGGTTGCAGCTACATACGTTACGAAAAATTCTAATCTACTAAGGCTATGGTTCTGTGCGCAAAGACTCGCATATTGATACGGATAATGTGAGGAAACGTTTATATTCAAAGAAAAAAAAGGATCTTTGTCTTCTATGAAAACAATTATGTTAAAATAAATAACCCAGTACGTGGAAAGAACATAAAGATCATAAATAGAAAACAGTCATAGAGACGCCCACAGTTTCCAAAACATTACAGTTTATTCGTTAACATAAAAGTATAACATGTGCTGTAAAAGCAAAGACAAGATGATCATTAAAAGTTTCTCCAAAAGTCAATAAGCTTAGCAAATAACAGTATCGAAAACAAGGCTGGTATAAATCTTAATGAGACTGTTCTCAAGGGTCTCAATATTTTTACAGACAATGTAAAAAAAAAAATTATGAAAATATTTCAATTTGTATGAAACACGAGATTTTTTTGAAACACGTTCACCTTCACTCAGGGGAAACCACAGGTAGATCTTTGAAAACCCGATACCTATTGATCGCACACTCATTATGTTTTATATAAATATTTTCTTGATCGCAGACACATTATCGCACACCCAGGCCAATAAAGGCGTAAGTGGAATTCACTAACTTTACAGTGGAGCAAAAAAACTGTTTAACCAGGTATATCAACTTTGTTTTTGACTCTATGATCTATTGTTATGTATCAAAAAATAGTAAAAAAAACAACCTTTTTTTTTGTTTACATTCGAAACACCTTAAATTAAATTGGTAATCAGTATTTAATTTTTAAAGTTTTACTGACGTTTTCCTTATTTATTTAAGACCAATCCTCAAATGTAATGTTTTTTATTCTAATCATCGCTTTCTAAATATTTTTAATACTGTAACTACTCATGCTTACGTCTGTTTCGAAGTTCTATACTATGATAAAATACAGAGGCTAAGTACTGCTTATGCCCTTTTTTGCTTAATTTTATTTTACATATCGAATTTTAAGATGCATTTACAGCTTTGTTTGTTAAAAAATAAAAGTAAAATGTAGTTTTAAGTCTAAATACGGCCTTTTTATAACAGTATGTTCAATTAAACCATAACTGTAAGTAATATTAAGTTTCTAGGTAAAATATATTTCAGTGGTGTAAAAAAAAAGGTTTTTAGAAAATTGCACTTTATTATAATAATAGTCATAACAGAACAGAATAATAGTGATAAAAGATTATCAAATGAACAGTGAATTATAATTTTAATTTTGTAATTAAATCAGAACGGTAACTAAATAGAAATTCTTATTAAGACCTCAAAATATTAAAATTAATAATCACAACAAAAATCTTAAAATTATTTATTATACCAATAACTAAACATTCACACAAAAGAATATTAATCATATTAGTATTGAAAAAAAACCCCAAGTGCCCGGCGACTCCAGCAGTTGTGCTGGCGTAGACGGGCGCGAGCACAGCCCTGGTGTCAGGGGAGCTAAGAATCTCCGGCGAGATATTCGACTAACCGTCAAACGACAATTACGGCAAATTACATAAATGACTCCGGTACACTCAACATTCTTACATACAATGTTCGGACGCTGCTGAAAGATGAGCGGTTGATTGAGCTTGTAAATGCCCTAAAGGATATTAGTTGGGACATTTTGGGACTTTCAGAAGTGAGACGAGAAGGTGAGCAAACAGAGGAAAGAAACGATGCCGTGTTCTTCCACTTCGGTGAAACCAGTGGCCAACACGGAGTGGGGTTCATGGTGGCAAAGAAGTGGAAGGACAACATAATTGAATTTTTAGGATACTCTGAACGTGTCGCTGTGCTCAGGTTCCAACTAACACCTACCAAAACTCTAACTCTTGTTCAGGTATATGCACCAACATCTGCATATTCAGATGAAGATGTAGAAGATGTTTACGATCTTGTTAATAGAGCATGCGACGAAAATAAAGGCACCTGGAACATGGTTATTGGTGACTTTAATGCAAAAGTGGGACGAAGGCAAGAACTGGACTGTGGTGACACAGTTGGTAGTTTTGGGTTAGGAGATCGAAACGAGCGAGGCGCTCGACTCACCCAATTTGCCTTTGGACAGAGCATGCACATAGTCAACAGTTTCTATATGAAGTAAACGCAAAGACGATGGACCTGGGTGTCACCAGATGGCATTACGCACAACGAAATCGACTACATCTTGTCATCCGATAGATATATTATTAAAAATATTAATGTCATAAACAGGATCAAATATAGTTCAGACCATATTCAGACACCCATTCGTGTTAAAATCAGACTAGATTTTAAAATGCATCGAGCCAAATTATTTATAAAACAAATTAAAAGACTGTCTAAAGAGACCCTCGTTAATAACTTCCCACATTTCAACCAGGAACTGTCTAATTATTTTAAGGAACTTGAAATCGATGAAACAGACGCAGAAAAACAATACAATGTAATAGTTACCGGAATAAACAATACCTACAAAACCATAAAAAATAAACCCAGAAATAGAAACAAATTATCCTTCCAAAGTCTCGATTTTATAGAACAACGAACAAATAGGAGCACCACACTACAGAGCAATAGATAAACAAGTTAAACGAAGCATAAGGAAAGATCTTAGAAATCTGAATACACATTTGGTAAGAACTGCATTAGAAAACCATACATCCCTAAGAATTTTGAAACATGGAGATACTTCCGGGAAATCTTGGATTAATAGCTTAGTGGATGATAAAGGCGTAAAACATTACAATAGAGGTAAAATCATGGAAATTGCCACAAAATTTTATAAATCATTATATTCCGATCATCCACCATACGATAACTATACTGAATAGAATCTATCCGATTCCACCCCCCCCCCCCATAAATGGTTATGAATTGCACAAAGCGCTTGCTACTATGCGCTACAATAAAAGTCCTGGAGAAGATGGAATTACCACAGAAGCACTCAAAATAGGATCTTCCACTCTGTTGCCCCACCTTACTAACCTATTTAACACCATGTTACGAGAGGGGGCCCCGTCAGTATGCTGACGCTCTTTGAGGCGCGCGTGGGACACAACGCGCCGTCGACCCGGGCATGGTCCATGGTCGGGCAGCGAGTTGCCCTTTACTCGCTGCCTACGGTGGCCGGAGATCGTCTTGCGACGTCCATCGCCGTGGGCGTCCACCACCGCGGGTGGGGCGGAGGGAAGACACTGTCCTCTCTCTCACGCGGCCCGCCTCCTCCTTCGCGAGCATTACTGCTTCGCAGAAGGAGGCAACCGCTTCCCACTCCGTCTCGCCCCGCAGCATGGCCGCGACCAATGCTGGGCGCGAGAGGTCTCCGCCTATCGCTGCCGTGAGGACACGTCGGTGCTCTGCCCAAGCGGGGCAGTCCTGCACCGTATGCTCCACCGTGTCCTCCGGGCGATCTTCGCAGTGGTGACACCCAGGCGTTTCCTCCTTCCGCATCAGACACAGGTACCTCCCGAAGCATCCGTGCCCGGTGAGGACCTGCGTCAGGCGGAAAGGAAGGACGCCATGACGTCTCTCCAGCCACTCCTCAAAGAGGGGTCTTACCGTCGCAATTGCGGCGTGCCCGTCACCAGCACACTTGAGGAGATATTTAAAACTCTGGCAGCCTCTTGGGCGACTAAAGGTATCGAAATCGGCAATAAGAGGCTGACAAACCTCCGTTTTGCCGATGACATTGTTCTTTTTGCCCCTACAGCTTTTAAACTACAAACCATGCTCCAAGAACTGAGCACGGCTAGCTCCTTGGTGGGACTTGCGATGAATCGGTCTAAAACACAAATAATGACAAACTGCACTAAGCGTAGGGTCGAGGTAGATGGGCAGGATGTTAAATATGTCGATGAGTATATCGAAAGATACTAACTGGCCCAAGTAATATGAGTATATTACTTGGGCCAGTTAGTATCTTTCGAAAACAGGCAAGAAAGAGAAATCGATCGCCGAATCGAAAACGCCTGGAAAAGCTACTGGTCCAAGAAGACGCTTATGAAGGGTGATTTACTAATATCCCTAAAGCGCAAACTCATCGACATGTGCATCCTGCCCGTCCTAATCTACGGTGCTCAAACCTGATCGCTTACCGAGTCGCAGAGGTTCCGCCTTGGAGTCTGCCAAATGGCAATGGAACGCAGCATTCTGGGCATCAAACGACAGGACCGAGTTCGCAACACCACGATACGTTCCAAAACGGGCATTCTGGACGTCGGCAAGAAGGCTGCCAAGCTGAAGTGGGACTGGGCGGGTCACGTCAGCCGCATGAACATTGACCGCTGGGCGAAGGCCGCCACACAGTGGGTGCCTGAAGAAGGACGGCGCTGCCGAGGCCGGCCTAGAAAAAGGTGGCGAGACGAGCTGGATTCACACCGTGAGGACTGGTTCGAAGTGGCGCTGGACAAGAAAACTTGGAAAAACTTGGGGGAGGCCTTTGCCAAGCAGTGAGACAGTGTAGACTGAAAAAAAATGTGTACTTAATTCCGATTAGTACCTAAACACTTCTTTAAACTTCTTTTTAACCCAGAAATACAAATCGTTACGTGCAGTTGTCTCTGAGCGGCGCGTGAGTTATGAAAACTAAACAAATAATCCACACCCGCGCATGCGATGTAAGGCGAAGTACCCAGACCTTTCGATTTGTTTATGTGACGAGTTCGTGATTACTTCCGCCAACTAGATCAAGAAAGGCGAAAGAAAAAAGGCGTAAGCATGATTATTTCGAAACTGTGTGCGAGTGCACCCGTGAACATAGAAATACGGCTTTTTTTGTTTAATTATTTTTATTTGTGATGGGATGTAATCGGTATTATTTTAAGAAAATCGTTTTTTTATTAGGCATTAAAAAGCATAATACGAGATATAATTATACGTTTTTTGCTTTCTTTGATGGAACAAAAACCTAAGCATGATTAGGTGTATTTTAATGAAATTTTACGTGCTTATGTTGGTTTATCGACTTTATTATTTGAAAAAATATAGAAGTTAAATGACGCCAAAAAAATTTTTTTTGTTATAAAACCTTCATTTTAAGTCGAAATTGTACGGAAAAAATTGAGCACATGTATCTTTACGTATGCTATCCAAAACAGCAATAAAAAAAAATTGACGTATCTGCACTTACGTCTTTGTTGATCTGGGGGTGCGTTATGTTTTATTTAAGGGGCGCATATCTTAGAGCGCAGCAGGCATTTAGAGTGATTTCCCCCCCTCCTGTCACGTGGCATCACAGCGCTTTTCAAATGAACTTCGCTGACCCCGTTGGAAAACGTACCACCTTGAGCTTATTCTAGCCTAGTACTTTGGCAGGCCATTTAGAGTTACCTTATCCCCGCGCTGCGTGTCACGTGGCGTCAGAGTGCAAGACATACCACCTTGATCTTATACTAGCCTAGTACTTTTGCTGGTTAGTGACATTCTATCAGTTTTTAAGCATAGCTGGAATTTAAAAACTTTTTACTTTTGAAAAATGCGCAATACAAAGCGTCTCAAGGAGATATCGACACGCGGGCATATTATTGCATACCTTCATGCATTTTTATTTCGAGAAATTCTTTGAAACATGTTTAAAATTCATCTCTCTTCAATTTATTTAATAAAAAATAGTGTATCCAAGTTAAAGCACAAGTTACTTGTGCACTAAAAGTAAAAGTAACATATTATTAGAAAAAAATAAATAAAAAACAAATAACAAATCTTTATGTAATGCAAAAAGAATATCATATCAAGTAAGGATCGAACCCGAACCTCGTAGCTTACCAGTCCCAGCGTTCTTCCGTTCGGCTACGCGGTCCGCTGAGTAGACATTTAAAATAGCTGTTCATAAACTATGTCATGATTTTTCATTGGTTCTGATAAAATACAGCAGAGGACGAAGCTTTATCTTTCACATTTTATGTAATCCTGGTACTATCGGGACAAATGCATGCAAATTTTACGACTCTCATAACAAACTATAAGGCTGCGTTTCCACCAGAGATGTGCGAGGATGCGTAGCTAGGGATGTGTTTGTAAAGAACCAATAGAATCGCTTCATTTACCTCGCTTCGGTCAGCACAGCTCTGGTGAAAACGGCTGAGCGGAGCTAGATTTTTGCGCATAAAAAACAAGCGAGGGATTTGTTCGAGGGATGTTTGAGAGGGATGTGTTGCGAAGGATGTGTACGAGAGATATGTACGAGGGATGTGTTGCGAGGGATGTGTAAGTGGGATATGTTGCGAGGGATGTGTTGTGTCTTCACTCCCACTACACCGCACCCTCGTCGCCACATTTCACAGCTACGCTACACATCCTCATAGGCACATTTTCATGCACAGCTTTGGTGGAAACAACCACACCTTTTACAGCACAGCTAAACATCCTCGCACGACACATTTCCATCGCACATCTCTGGTGGAATCGCAGCCTTACTGACTGAAGTGAAGCGATGCGCGCCGGCCGTGACAATTTATAAGGGGCCATAACTTGTCCTGAATTCAGGATCCGATATTCAGAATATGATTTAGAGTAAGAAACTTAGTCGCCAAAGCATGTACTAAATCGTGTCCTAATTAGGATGCTACTCGTCCTAAATGCAATTACACTTTCCTGAATTATGGACGTCCTGAATATCGGAGCCTGAGTTTAGGACAGTGTAAATTGCCCCTTATGTTTTGAAAGTCTAAAATAGTTTGAAACACCGCCGTTATGATATCTTGCGTAATATGTTTGCCTGGTAAGATTGTCAAAAATGCCCTTAAAAATGATTGAAGGAACTTCGTGAAAATAAATGTTTGTTTACTTACGCTAATGTCAAAGAAACTCTTTCATATCTATGATCGCCTAGTACCAAAAACTTCGTGTATGACTTGTTAGAGCAGTGTTGTATAGTTTATGTGGCAGATTAGATAGAGACAAAGATACCATAAGAGAGAAACATCGAAGATATCATGGTGTCTCTGTCACACGACAGTGACAGAAATATACTTTGATGCCGCCTGCACTGTGTCTGTAATGTAACCGTTGCGTTTTATGCTTTCCTGTTAACGTGGCTACAAAATTACACTAAATGGTTAAAACTCAGAAATAAATGATATTACGTATATTATATCGATCACTAGCGGGGGGAATGGCGCGAGCCAGCAAAAGCGACACAGGTCCTACCTCGGACACGCCTCGCGGGCGACTGAAGCAATGCACGTAGGGCACGTCGTTATATAGTTAAGGGTAAAAAAAAACAGAAATATTTAGAAAAAAAGTAACCGGAAATTCCTCTGACAAACATCATTACCTATCTATTGATATGTTTTTAGGACCAAAAGCATGGTCTACTTCAAGTACCACTGAAAAAACGTTAAAAAAATCTCTATTTTCGCGATTTTTTTTGATCAAGGCAAGTTATAAATATCGCGTTTTCAACTGCAAATTAATTTAGATAGTTCATTGAACTACAACATATATTTTTTTCGGATCTAAAAAAAGAATATTTGATTGTTTATTGTTGAATCAAAAATAGGTCGATTCCTGATTACCTGGCCTTAAATATACTTTGTCGGCTTACAACGTGATCAAATCTAAAGGGTATTGTAAGTATATCTCATAAAGGCAGCAAGAACCAGTAGGTTAATATGTATCAAAAGAAGTGCCAATAAAATATTATTTAGTGTATTGGCAGCGATATGATCACATAACCACAAAATGTATTCGATACTTTCAATAATATTGTTACGAGCTGGGTATTGGGATAAATTAATTAACACCAATTAAAACCAAATAAACTTTAATCACACACGAATCACAAACTAAAATAAACACTTAACACTACTCAACACTTAAACACTCATACACACTCTTAATCACACGTAAAAGTCACTTAGAGATCGCTTGTTCACTTCGAGTCGCCTCGATCGTAGTCAAAACCAGACTGTCTCAGGTTGGTGATCGACGCCCTTTTTATACCCCGGCCGGACCCACTAGATGTTTCTAGAAGGTGGTCGAATGTTCTGGGAACATCCATAGACTTCGACATAGTCCCATACCTTCTGGAACATTCCAGAACCATCTCGAAACATCTAGAACAGGGTAGAATTTTCTAGAAATTTCCTGACCGATCTTTAGTAGAATTGTCGAGAACCTTGTGGAACTTTCGAGAAGATTATAGTAGGTCTCGCAATTCGATCGACGTAACAATATAAAAACAAAAGTTTGAATGGATGTTTGTTTGTTACTCTATTACACCAGAACGGCTGAACGATGAAAGGCACAAATATAGATTCATCATCATCTGCCTAGCCTTTTCCCAACTATATTCAGGTCGGCTTCCAGTCGAACCAGATGCAGCTGAATATCAGTATTTTACATGGAGCGACTGCCTGTCGGACCTTCACAACCCAGTTACTTTAACACCACACACTTTTTAAGAGTGGTTGTCAGACTTTAGAGCTTCTGACTAGCAGTAACGACTGTCAACGATCTACAAAATGACAGCCGGGACCAACGGCTTTACGTGCATTCCGAGGCACGAAGGAAACTCGCTATGACAGATGGTCACCCATTCACAGACCAACCTCGGCACAAAGGTAGATTATAGTCTGAAATAACATAAAGGCTACTTTTATATTATCCACGGTACAGTAGAAAACGTTAGTGTGAAGTTAGGAATTTCCACAAAACAAGAACAATTTTTGCGAGCGAAGCCGCTGGCAGAAGCTAGTTTTCAATATTTAAGTTTTGTTGAACAAACCCTTGATATTTTCTGCAGTTTATACTCTAGTTAACAAAATATAAGATGCAATTTTTGGTGCCAAAATATCTGGGTATTACAGTTTTTTTTTAAAGGAAATCCCAGGTAGCATTTTTACGTCATTATGTCGTCAGTTTACGGTACTGCTCGACGTGAGAGACGTCATGTGTTGACGTCGGGGGGTCCCATCAGATGTCGTCAATTTGTCACAGCCTCAAGACGTCAGTTTACAGACGTTACAGAGACGTCATATACTGAATTTATAGGGACGTTACTGGGCCGTACGTATTAGGGCAACCACTGACGTTGGAGTGACATCATATACTGAATTCATAGGGACGTTACTGGGCCGTACATATTAGGGCAGCCAATGACGTGCAAAACCATGTATAAATCCGCAGGTCTCTTTGGAGTGGGTTGTTATTGGAACACTGTTAACACTGGTAAACTTGACACTTCTATTCACTGTACCGATGCATTGCTCTCAATAACTTCTCAACAAAACATACGTAATTCTTCAGACCTTATACTATCGGCGGTAACGAAACCATAGAGACTTCTATTTCGACTACAACGCCATCTATCGAGCTAGGCGGTACTATTTTTCGAAGCTTTAAATAAATATTGATCGCTGTGATTCCGTTCTCGCTGTAACTTCTAGTAAAAAATTGCTCTGCCGATTTTTATATTTTTATGTGTTATCTTATCCTTAAATACATAGGTTTGTTACCTTTTTCATTAGCAAACGTCATTATTTGATTGATTTGACATCAAATAATGTTGTTTAAAAAGGAAAAAGTTTTGGATTACGTAACAAAACCTACGTATTTAAGGATAAGACATCACATAAAAAAATAAAAATCGGCTGAGCAATTTTTCAATAGAAGTTAGAGCGCGTTATGTAAAAAGTTAATTTGGAGTGACAGTAAAATCTAAATTTTGTTAGGTTTTTATACTTCCCTATTCTAACTAATACATTTAAACAAATACAAAAAGAATTTGAGGCTGAGGAATTTTTCACAGAGAGTTATAAGCAATTTTCATGTTTTGATAAAAAAAACGGAACTTCTAGGCTAAATTTTTTTTGGATTATTGTGCATCTGTAATCTGTATCACCTACTCTCATCATATGCCAAATTTCAGCGCCGGAGGAATTTTTCGAAAGTCTTCATACAACAAAATCCTCGTTGACTGGACTAATGTACCGGCTATACAAATCCTTGTTATAATGATTAGTATTTGCCCATAATATTCGCTATGTTGGTGGTCGACTTCACTCGTGGAATTATGTCAGTCAGATGCATTCCATAAACTGTTCTTTAACCAATCTTTAGCTCTTTGGGTCACTTTAGGACCAGATATGTCATACAACAGTCGTCAACCTGAGGGCAGATTTAGACTAATATGGGACAGACTGTAAAATGACGTTGTTAGGAGGTATCATTTATGACCTATACAGTACGTACAGTACAGTACTATAATAGTACGTAAGTATGACGTACAATAATGACGTAACTGTGGTGACCCTAAATTGACTTAAAAATGTCGTCATTTTTTAGTCGCCGACGTCACTTGCTACCTGGGTATCGGTTTTACAGTTGCATTAAAGTCCGATTGAGAGTTGTATCTGACAAGGAAAATCATTAAACGTATTTTGTAGAATTTTCATCAGAAATTCATGTTTATTAATGTTTCTGATTTGTAACAGATGTGGTTGATTTTTCGGAAAATCGTAAATTCGTACAGGATGACTCAAATGAGATCAGTTCATAAAAGCTTATAATGTTCTCACTGGGTTGATTACTGGGTATCTCCTGTGTTAGAGAGAGAGAGGGGTGTAATCAGAGCGGGTTGGTAAATGTAACAAGTCATTGATTTTTGTTTCTAGATAACACTTGTATGATCATCATACAAGTTAGTCACAATGTTTTTCTTCCACCGTTTTTAGACGATGGTCACCATTTTCCTGCGCTTATTCCATTTTACTTGGGCTCGTCGTCGGCACAACACGCTTTCTTCTTCCATTCTCTCCTATCAGACGTCACAGCATCATTCACTCCTGTTACATTCATATCAGTCCTTAGACAATCCATCTATCTTTTTGGCCTTCCTCTTCTTCTCTATCCATCAACATTCATACTCATCACTCTCTTAGTCACATGAGTGTCATCCCTCCTCATCACATGTTCATACCAAGAGACGATTCTCTTTCATTTTTTCTGTAACAGGCGCCACTTTCATACTTCCCCTTATAAACTCACTAGCTGTTGCCAGCGGCTTCACCCGCTGCAACACAAAAATTATCCCAGGGGAACATAAAATCGGGATAAAAACTATCCTATGTGTTAATCCAGGTTATAAACTATCTGTGTACCAAATTTTAACCAAATCCGTTCAGTGGTTTTTGCGTGAAAGAGTAACAAACATCCATACATCCATACTTACAAACTTTCGCCTTTATAAAATAGTAGTAGGATTCCTTACTTTATCCATTCTTGTGACTCTACACATCCATCTCAACATCCTCACCTCCGCTTCATGCAATCGTTTCTCTTCCATCTTTTTCACGATCATTTTTAGACGATGGTGATGAAAAGATAATTAACTAAACTAATATTTGGCTGATTTTGAAACCACACAACCTATTCATAAGTCGGGGCTGTTGCCACCAGGCTACCACTACATCACGTTATCTATTAAACATTAACAGTAAGGCTCTTCGTACACAACGTGACGCAAGTCTCCGATACTTTGCGACTTTGGTATCTATTGACGCGTGCCTGTGTACGACTACGAACATCGAACACATATAGATTTGAATTACGATGTCACCTGCATTGTTTCTTTCTGGTTTCTGGTTCATACCATCAATCATATCCGTGTATATTAAGAAATAAGAACCTAACCAAAGTAAAACTAATACCTAGTTCAATTTTCAGAACTTTTCTTTTCAATTTTCCTGTATAATCTATCAAAAACACTTGAGGCTAAAATCTTGATAGGGAAAGTACAAAATAAATAAGCATCCAATTTATCTTGAAGCTTAACGATACAAGGTCACTGTTGACACAACTTAAATTTATTGGGAATATAAGATACTCTACACACAGAAGGAGGTGTGATGCGACGATGTTGCGAGAAGTTTTGAATCATCATCAGACGGGTTGTTGTAAGTTTGCCACAAAGTTAATTTGCCACAATTTTTTAAACCTCATACTTTGAAAGTTATTCCGCCACAGCTAGATTTTGTTATTGTAAATTTGCCACATATCTTCATTTCACATAATTTTTACTGAAGACGGCGGCACCAACACCTCCGTGATCCTGTTCGCCTAGTACTTTCTGTCCAGATTCCACACAGTGTACTCGTTTTCTGTAGTTTTGTGCTGGATTTTATTATGTAATTGTTCTGCAATTTGTAAAAAAGAAATGGGGCGAATTCACACTAAACAAAATTCAAAAAACAAAAACTGTGACTAATTTACACATACTTTTTTTCGTGGCGAATTAACTTTGTGGCAAACTTACAACAACCCCATCAGACGTCCTCTGCTGAACAAATGCCTCTCCCTTAAGGTATTTACCTACAGAGGCGATCCAATCTGGTGATAAGATCTGAACCCGATCTGATCCGCCACTTGCATCCATCGGATGCCCTCGAATCTCAGAATATCGTCTGTCCAAGACGGAGGTCTGCCTACGACGCGTCTTCCAGTTCGTGGTCGCCACTCGAGAACTTTTCTTCCCCATTCTTTATCAGTTTTTTGAGCCGTGTCTATTGCCACTTCAACTTGGTTCTCCGGCGAATATCGTCGTTCTGGATTTTGGGGGACGGGGATCGAATCCGCGACACACTGCGTAGTAGTCGATCACTCAGCCACTAGGCCAACCATGTCGTCAATATTGCAATATTGCAGGCGTCCAAGGTGTCCATCGACTGCGGTGGCCGCATTCCATCAGATAGGCCGTATGCTTGTTTGTCACATTTATGGTATGGAAAAATCTTAGCGGTTTGTGTGAGGAGTTCTTTATCAAAGAATAAAACATTATCATTTTCTCTGTAAGTCAAAAATATCCGATTATGATACCTCCTAACTTTATCGACTAAGCTGTGTGAAAGATATTTTTCACAATCTTTACCTCCAGGTAAGCTTGTCTCGGCTTACCTATCCATCTTATTCGGAAATAAAATGAAAAATTCATGAAATCTTCTATCGTAAATAATGTTTAGTATTTCAATAGGTTTCTCTATTCGAAATAATCGATTATAGGTAATATGGTTCGCTTTTTTGCGTAGTTGTGTTGGCTCATAGATAAATAACTCACCTTTCATGCATGAAGTTGTGAACTCAAACCTAGGCAAGTATCAATGTATTTTTTCAATGCAAATTACAATACTTTTTAAGTTTATGTATCTTTCACATCACTCACATTGATGTAGAAAAATATCGTAGCTATTATCGCGGGCACTGAGCGTGAGCGTGGCTACCAAATCAAGAAATTCCGTATCGAAAATAAACCTAACACCCCGCATCGTCTAATATCGTTTCAGTTCGGCAGACTTCGGCACGGTGTTTGTTTTTCTTCACGTTTCACTTGATTGACTTGGCTGACCAAAGGATAAATAAAATTGTATTAGGTAGTTGGTAAAAAAATGCTATGAAATAGCTTTACCGCGGCAGTCCCCGAGTGCCACACGTATTTTTTTTATTTTATGGAAAAATAACTGAACTGTTTCATTGTTTTTCAATCTAAATTAGTATTTTTGAAATCTAAAAGGAAGAAGAAATTTACCGTAACAAAAAAAAAAACGATTTCTCACATTGATCGCAAACTTTTTTTGATTTGTGGAAAAATAAAGAATAAGAAAACTTTTTAATTCATAAACCTCAACACGCACTAAGCACTTTAAAGTGAGTTTCATAGTATCTTTTTGTTTCTTCTTTTACCCAGGTAGCAAGTGACGTCGGCGACTAAAAAATGACGGCATTCTTAAGTCAATTTAGGGTCACCACAGTTACGTCATTATTGTACGTCATACTTACGTACTATTATATTACTGTACTGTACGTACTGTATAGGTCATAAATGATACCTCCTAACAACGTCATTTTACAGTCTGTCCCTTATTAGTATAAATCTGCCCTCAGGTTGACGACTCTTGTATGACATATCTGGTCCTAAAGTGACCCAAAGAGCTAAAGATTGGTTAAAGAACAGTTTATGGAATGCATCTGACTGACATCATTCCACGAGTGAAGTCGACCACCAACATAGCGAATATTATGGGCAAATAATAATCATTATAACAAGGATTTGTATAGCCGGTACATTAGTCCAGTCAACGAGGATTTTTTTGTATGAAGACTTTCTAAAAATTCCTCCGGCGCTGAAATTTGGCATAAATGATGAGATTAGGTGATACAGATTACAGATGCACAATAATCCAAAAAAATTTTAGCCTAGAAGTTCCGCTTTTTTTATCAAAACATGAAAAATGCTTATAACTCTCTGTGAAAAATTCGTCAGCCTCAAATTCTTTTTGTATTTGTTTAAATGTATTAGTTAGAATAGGGAAGTATAAAAATCCAACAAAATTTCGATTTTAGTGTCACTCCAAATTGGGAAGTATAAAAATCCAACAAAATTTCGATTCCAGTGTCACTCCAAATTAACTTTTTACATAACGAGCTCTAACTTCTAGTGAAAAATTGCTCTGCCGATTTTTATTTTTTTATGTGATTTCTTATCCTTAAATATGTAGGTTTTGTTACGTAATCCAAAACTCTTTCCTTTTTAAACAACAATGTTTGATGTCAAATCAATCAAATAATGACGTTTGAAAATGAAAAAGGTAACAAACCTATGTATTTAAGGATAAGATAACACATAAAAAAATAAAAATCGGCAGAGCAATTTTTTACTAGAAGTTACAGCGAAAACGGAATCACAGCGATCAATATTTATTTAAAGTTTCGGAAAATAGTACCGCCTAGCTCGATAGATGGCGTTGTAGTCCAAATAGAAGTCGCTATGGTTTCGTTACCGCCGATAGTATAAGGTCTGAAGAATTAATTTTGTTTTGTTGAGAAGATATTGAGAGCAATGCATCGGTACAGTGAATAGAAGTGTCATTTTACCAGTGTTAACAGTGTTCCAATAACAATCCACTCCAAAGAGACCTGCGGATTTATACATGGTTTTGCACGTCATTGGCTGCCCTAATATGTACGGCCCAGTAACGTCCCTATGAATTCAGTATATGATGTCACTCCAACGTCAGTGGCTGCCCTAATACGTACGGCCCAGTAACGTCCCTATAAATTCAGTATATGACGTCTCTGTAACGTCTGTAAACTGACGTCTAGAGGCTGTGACAAATTGACGTCATCTGATGGGACCCCCCGACGTCAAGACATGTCGTCGCTCACGTCGAGCAGTACCGTAAACTGACGACATAATGACGTAAAAATGCTACCTGGGTATTGTACTGAAATGTTGCAATAAAACTTGCAAAACAATGCTTTTCAATAAAATTTATACACTTACTGATAAGATAATGATATACATTGGTGCTCACTGATAAAACTGCACTCGTACACCAATTTTATTTTATTCCATTATACAATTTTATTTCGGTATTTTACCACCGATACAATTGTTAGCAAATAAATAAAATTGCGTTTTTATAACCGAAAGGGATTTGTACATAAAACTGCGTTCAAAAACAGCTGTAATAATTGCTTTGGTGCGCTTTTTATTGCGCTTCAAAGAGCTGTCAGCATAATTACGGGACCCCCTTAGAGGGCCAAAGCCTGCCGGGTTCGCGGGACTAACGAGTAACTATGGCCCCGGTACGTAAAGGGCTATTGAAGGATCACCTTGGATTTTCGTCAATACAAGTCTGACAGTTCCTCCCGTCCCGCATGGATGGGAAGACTCATTTGATGATTTTACCAAGTTAAAAAAAAATACTAGGATATCAAAAAGGTTTTTTCCCAGCTCGTTACTACTCATTCCAGTACTTCCTTACCGCGCAAAACATATGAATCACGCCTATATCACTAAAAACTATGAAAACACTCAATCAATAGCATAGTTTTTCACATAGTTTATAACAGAAAGCCACTCGTGAACATCTCACATGGGATTATGTACTCTATGCATTATGCATAGAGATAAGTTCGCTACTGTAGATTGCGTGAACTGACATTGACATAGATACAGGTAGAGAAATATAGGTAGGTAATGGAGGGTATTAAGTATCGATAAGGACATTCTGGATTTTCTATCAAACGTTTTTGAAGCTAGAATTGGAGTAAGTGTTTTGTGGACAGTATCGTTATTATTCATTCATGTTAAATTTACCAGTGTGATTTTAATAACGGGATTTTGATAGTAACTAACATACGGCACATTATTTTTGTGCCCAGCGAATAGTAAAAAAAAAAGCTAAAATTGAATTAAGTTAAAATTGAGCTAAAGTTGAATTAAGCGGACACCGCACTCTGATGCAGTATCATAGTGTGCGAGCTGGTCTATCAATATGTTTAGCAGGCATTCTGATTAAGATACTTAGAAGATTACTACAACTAGGACACAATACAACACAAACAATTGATTCACTGACCTACATTGTTTTAATTAAACGGCCCTTATTCGTTTTATTGCTCATAAACCTTTAGGCAGATCCAAACCATTAATGTCTTTAAAATTACTTCAATCAATTAAACCTATCTCATCCCACTAATACTAACTTTAAAGAAAAACCTCACAGTAGTTTCTTTTAAATTGTGAGTGCATTTACAAATATTTAAATGTACATACACAAACAACCAGTTCCAGAAAAATTTCCAGTGTAAGAAAGAGACACACCTATACAAGTCGTCTAGTGCCACCTCGCTCTCACACTGGAAAAACTCTCCCTTTAAGACCTTATGATATACCACTTGAATCCCATCTACTGACCAAATCTTTGTTCCGTTCAGAAATTGAACTTGAAATACCCACGCAATGCCGTAAAATCTTGATTTTTAGCGTGACAACACGCTACATATTACCAACACACCCATTTTATTCAAGGTCCTTGATCTCTCAAACAAAATTACGTACTCACTAATGTTATACCATAAGCTTTACTCGTGTGACATCGTGCATGTAGAACATCTAATTTAAATGCTACCACGTTTCCTATTTAAGCCGTAGAATCTACTTAGAGCTTTCCACAACACGAGCACACTAATTGGTCTCTCAAAATTCCGAGTAAGTCGAAATGTCGCATCGTCTGAAAACAGCCTAAACCATTCGTTGTGGCTGTCACGTATAGATTAGTACGGTGACACCAACGTATTACATCTACGTCACCATAGCAAGGGGTTTGTTGCGTATGGCGATGGCAATAGCAACCAAAAAGTGAATATTAAAACTACTTATTACAAAAAAAATTATCCAGTCGTTCGATGAAAAGAATAGAAAAGGCATGTTTTATAATAATTAAGGGCTTCACACAAACCAGCTATAATGTATATTAATGTACATTACATCCCGGGATGTATAGCTTTAAATTATCTTAATGTATCACACACACAACAGGTAATGTAATGTATCTTTCCATACATTTCATAACGTCCTTTTCGAAGAGAGATATACGGAAATGTATTGAGATGTACCTATTAAGAATATCAAGATGTTAGCTACATTATAGCTGTCGGTGTGGTCTCCTGACGATTTCTATGGAAAGATGTAATGAGATGTATCGTGCTATAATGTATATCTTTACATTATAGCTGCTGTGTGTGAAGCCCTTTATACAAAAACTGGCTTTAAAAACTCATCAGCACTGTCACGCTGTGGTAATGTGCCAAAGAGACTGGCAGACTTGCCACATTGTATGGCAACACTAAGCCTTTGCTCTAAATTAAAATCTGCCCTTTGGGGTGACGAGAAGTGTAAACTATGATAAATAAATAGATACTTGATATACTAGAAACATACGTCTTAACAATATTGATACTTCTATTGTTTTTTTTTGTGAATATCATCAAATGACGAAGTTCTTTGGGTGTGGTACCTATAGTATGAAATTATAATTTAATTGATAATTATGTGATTTATTTTTTCTGCTTAAAATTAATTTTAGACATAAATCTAAATGTTAAAAAGATTTAGAATGGATTTAGCCAAAAATGGTAGGGTTTTAATGCTAAAAAGCTTATTAGAATGATGTATTAGAAAAGTTTTACCTCTATAATAATTTAATTCTACACTTATCACCAAAGTAGTAATGAATAAAACTTTTGCGCAAGCCTTGCTTGTTGATTTATAAGAAGTAGAAAACTAAATTAATTGGCATTTGTTGATACATAGTATACATACTAGGTATCTGTAGAAGTGATAAAATAAAAGTCTGATTACGTAGTAGTAGCGCCATCTGTTGGTACATAAAATTGTTGCTGTTGGCATTAAATATTTCAGTTATTTGATTGTATCATTGTTACAACTTTAATTAGTTTTAATTTAAGTGCCACTAAACACAATTTTCTTTCTTCTTATTTCTTTACTTTTAATTCTGAACCGATTTATTATATCGATGTCGTCATTGAGTCGATAGTGTAAAATACTCTAAACAGGAAGAGAAGAAAAGTACAACGTTACATTTCTTCGAATGCAAATATAATACGTTCTACGTGCTTTCAACATACTAGTTCAAAGCATTGAATCTCAGAGTTAGTTTAATTGTGCAAGTTGACTTAAAACTCCCAGTAATCTATTTAAGCTGTTAAGGGTGGATTTCACCAATATTGTACAAATCCCGATTTCACGAACCATAGTTCTGCATCGATTGACGATTGACTAAAAACTAACTACTAGCAAGATTTATCACGATAAAAAAATTCGTCTCTTCACCTTGTTATAAACCAAATACAGCTTGGCCAGAACGTCTTGAAACGGAACTAATCTTTTTGTTTGCTGACAACGTTTTAAAATCTTTGATATTTTATGTAAACAAAGAATGCATGTTTGTTAGATTTATATTATTGTGCCTTAAAACTAACGTAATAAGTGAAAAAAAAGACATTCAAAGTGCTGGTAGCGAGAGCACAGTGGCGACTTCCGGTTTTCTACTCCAATTTGCCAAGCTATACCTATCTATTGTTAAAAATCATTTTTAGAAACACAACACGATGAAAAAAATGGTAACAGTGATAGCCTAGTGGTTGAACCTTGGTTTTTGTTAAAACTAGGCTCGGTGAAAACAAAATCGGAAAAATAAACTCAATTAAGGGACTTTACAATTCGACCGATTCCAACTAAAAGTGAAAATCAACCTTGCTACTAAGAAATAATGATGCAATTCGATTGACTTGACGTCGTCGTGGCGATCCTGTTTTGTTTTTCATCTACCCGTAGATAACAACGTTTTATGTCATATGTCCTAGTGGTAAGGTTGATTCGAATAAAATAATAATAAAAGAATCGACTGAATTGCAATCGCGTAGCACCATGGGATAAGTACCTAAGACTAATGAAAACGTAAGACGAAGTCGCATTCCTATTCATTGGTGAAATCCAACCTTAATCTTCCAGAATTTGTCTTGCCGTTAATGTTTTCAGTGCAGTAGCAAGTTGTTCCAGCGTTCTATGTGATTTAGTACTGTTTTTCAGTCGAGATTTTATTAACACTGCAACACAGATGCGGATATCAGAGTTCACTGCAATTTTAACTATGCATAAAATACAGAATTATTATGACGATGATATTTTTACGTTACGTAACCCAAAATTTACGAAGATACAACGCTTTAAGAACCACAAAAGGTCTCTCGGTCTGTAAAATTTTACAAGCATTATGACGTCACAAGCCCCCACTCCCAAATTTCAAAGCTTTTGTCAATATTCATTGATTTTTATTTTGACTGGCCTGTTGGTCTAGTGGTTAGTGACCCTGACTGCTATGCCGGAGGTCGTGGGTTCGATTCCCACCCAGGACAAATGTTTGTGTGATGAGCACGATCATTTGTTCTGTGTCTGGGTGTCATTTATCTATAATATGTATGTATTTAGAAATAATATTTCTTTATTATATTATATTATAAAAGTATGTTTATCAGTTGTCTAGTACCCATAACACAAGCTCTGCTTAGCTTGGGACTAGATGGCGTTGTGTGATAGTTGTGGAATATTATTATTATTATTTTAAAAAATATGTGTGCATTATTTTTCAATATACATTACTTACTGATGAACTAAATAAATTTTCAATTTAAGTAGTCCTGTTTAGAGTAAAAGAGTCTGTCAGTCTTGTACTGGCTATATAAGAGGGTGGAATTTTAGATAGCCTTGAGTAGCCCGCTTAGACAGATCGTAATTCAGGCCAGGCACAATAAAGGTTACTTTAAGGTTCTTTTTACGATAATTATGCGGACCGGACAGTGGAGTATATTTGGCACCGTCTAAAAGGTGACAAAGTGCAAAAAGCTTTTTTTTTGCTCAAACTTTATTTTAAGTCAAGAGTGAACAGGTTACTTGTATGCAAGCGTTCTTCATCGTCGAGCACATCTTCGCTTACTATCAGGCGATATAGTGGTCAAACGCGAACTTAAAATTAATTTAAAAAAAATAAAAATATGGTACTACGTTTCGACCAGTGGGCGACCGCATGTTTAATAAGAGACCCGAATAAACCGATTATTACTGACCCAAGTATAGTTTAATAGTTTCTAGACATTTCACGTGACTTATGAAGTTATGACTTAACTTTTACTTTATCTTATGTACTGCCATACAACGTGGCTGCCAGACTTTTTTTTTTTTTCGTGTTAAAATCATCAAATGAGTCCTCCCACCCCGGGCAGGGCGGGAGGGACTGTCAGACTTGTACTGACTAAAATCCACGGTATCCTTCGGTAGCCCTTTGTGCACCGGAGTCGCGGTATTCGTATGTCCCACAACCCCGGCAGGACTGTGCCCTGTGGCCCTCATATAGGGGGGCCCCGTCATTATGCTGGCGCTCCTTGAGGCGCGCGTGGAACACAACGCGCCGTCGACCCGGGCATGGTCCATGGTCGGACAGCGAGTTGCCCTATACTCGCCGCCCGCATGCCTGCGCGGCTGCCAGACTTTTGGATACATTCCTATCCAAACGTCGAGAAAATCGACGCTTATTATAGTTTTTGTGAGGTTTAATTTTGAGTTTAAAGTTGAGACACTTTAGATACTTTACTTTAAAATGCAAAGTTACTTTATTCCAAAAAATAACCATTCACCGTCTAACTACAAAAAAGTTAAACATCGGTTGCACACTTGTCTAAAAAAGTGTTAACTACAAAACGACATTTGACGTTGATGTAACTTTTTTTTAAACAATTTGCCTCAATAGCCTTAAAAATTAGTTTCTATCGTCACACGTAATCAATCGATCCCTAATGATTATAGCACATATTGAATCGTCGCTACTGATGCGCTTATCAAACGACAGCGTAATGAATGCACGAGTGTTTACATTCCTGTGGGTGATAACGGGTTTGTACCGAGACTATTTAATCAGCAAATATTTTAATGTGATTTTTTCTCTATTAGTTTACGAGATAGTTAGTGATTGGGCAGTTAGGATTAAATCAGTCTCAAAGATATTTTGAGGAACGAAAAATTCAGCTGCTAGCAGGGTTCGAACCTGCGTCTTCTGGTTAGGTAAGTACTCCAGACGCCTTACCAATTAGGCCAAAATACTCGTATCTTTGCGAAGACGCAACGTAGGCATTATTGCGTATAAAAATATAACTTTAGATCAGTCTGTTTTAAAGCAGTGTTAATGACTTTGTCTAATGAAAAAATTAACCAGAAAAAAAAACGTAATGTATAAATAAATATATAACAGGAAACGTGTTATAACTAATGCAAACTTCGGTTAAACACTCGTCTCGTTAATTTTGTTCGTCAAATAAATTTCCGTATTTTACGTACAGCGTATTTGATGTTGCGTTTATTGTATGGAAAATTAAAAAGTGCCTGTAAAATGTACGTCCGAGGAACTAAATTTTTCCATAAAATTAACGGCACAGTTCCCGTAGACTCTATGGAACAAAAACGTGAAAACTCCCTTAACATATATTTCCCAGTCCTGTCAACTTTTAGTCCAAGAGCTACTGAACCCTGCGACTAACGGTCTTCCTGTAAGGTTAGAAATTTGTACACGGAATATTTATAACATGCTAAGAGCAATAGCGACGACCTGGCAGGCGTCAGCCGTGCACATCATTAGACAATTTATTTTTCAAAGTGTAAAAAAAATTAAAAAAAAAACTTGTTCCTGTAAGCTTAAAAATTTAACAGGATGTAGTTTATTTATTGTAAATCTTAGAAAAAAATGACAGGCGATTACAAGGTGCACAAGTATGTGACAGGCGAATTGAAAAGTGCAAAGTTGATGAGGAAAAATAAACTTTCTCCTGTAAGATCAAAATTATCTCGCGTTTGGCTGAACTGATTTTGATGCCGTTTTCAGAAAAGTGTGCGTTACATTCCGAGAAAGGTTTTAATACACAGGGTGAATTTTTCAACTGGGCGTGGATGGCTATCTCCGAAACAATGAGGAATATCGAAAAAAGTTGAAAGGAATCTCGAGGCCGATTTTGACGAAAATAAAACTGCATCGTTGGATTTTAGAAAAATCAATAATCCTGGCCAGGAATCGAACCCGCTGATTTTGGAAAAAAAATCACAGCTTGTATTATTACACCATTCGATAGTGTTGCTAATAAGGATCAAATTCTGGGAAATAATCATATACGGCAAATAACGCTTATTTTTGTTCAACTCAATAATTTCGCATTGCTGAATACACTGGGATTGTTGAGACATCAAATCCACTGAATTACTGAAAACAATTATAAATAAATTATGGCTCAGTAGAACATAGTAACATAAAAATATAGCAATTTCATGAAAATCTGCTATTTCCTTAAGTTTGCCTTATATAATCACTTCCCAGAATTTGATCCTTATTAGCAACACTATCGAATGGTGTAATAATACAGGCTGTGATTTTTTTTCCAAAATCAGCAGGTTCGATTCCTGGCCAGGATTATTGATTTTTCTAAAATTCAACGATGCAGTTTTATTTTCGTCAAAATCGGCCTTAAGATTCCTTTCAACGTTTTTCGATATTCCTCATAGTTTCGGAGATAGCCATCCACGCCCAGTTGAAAAATTCACCCTGTATATTAAAACCTTTCTCGGAATGTAACGCACACTTTTCTGAAAACGGCATCAAAATCAGTTCAGCCAAACGCGAGATAATTTTGATCTTACAGGAGAAAGTTCATTTTTCCTTATCAACTTTGCACTTTTCAATTCGCCTGTCACATACTTGTGCACCTTGTAATCGCCTGTCATTTTTTTTCCATGATTTACGATAAATAAACTACATCCTGTTAAATTTTTAAGCTTACAGGAACAAGTTTTTTTTATCAATTTTTTTTACACTTTGAAAATTAAATTGTCTAATGATGTGCACGGCTGACGCCTGCCAGGTCGTCGCTATTGCTCTTAGCATGCTATAAATATTACGTGTACAAATTTCTAACCTTACAGGAAGACCGTTAGTCGCAGGGTTCGGGTTCAGTAGCTCTCCAGCTATTTATTGTACTTTCATCAAGTGACATTTTATATAATATATAATATTCCACAACTATCACACAACGCCATCTAGTCCCAAGCTAAGCAGAGCTTGTGTTATGGGTACTAGACAACTGATAAACATACTTATTTATTTCTAAATACATACATACACACATCAAAAGTGTCTAGGGATCAACATATATATTTGCAATAACTTTTCTCCTGATTGATATTAATTAAAATGTTCTTTAAGGATTCATCAAATAAAGTGTTATCGTTTGTCACAGTAACGATAAACCAAGTCACCTTTGCATTCATAAAGAAATTTGCCATTTTCCTAATAAAGGGATTTTTGACATTTGAACCACTAACATTAAAGTTCGAAAAAAAGACTGAAATAACAGTTTTCTTTAAAATTTTATTGGGTAACTTAAACAATTAATAATCCGTGTTTCTACCGCGAACACTAACAACACAAGAACATCGGTTTGGCATACTCAAAATGAGTTCATCCAAATCACGCTGTGGAATGGCCGCCCATGTTCGTTGCAACAACAAAAAAAGGTCTTCTTGCGACTGGATACCCTCCATATTCGGCAGAGCTCTTCTCTGTAGCATATCCCATGCATGCTCAATCGGGTTCAAGTCTGGCGACTGAGCAGGCCAGGGCAGGACATTGATGTTAGCTGCGGCGAGAGTCTGTCTTACAACTCTTGCGGTGTGCGGTCGTGCATTATCATGCATTAACTGAAATAAGGGACCGATTTGCACTTGTAGAGGAACGATGACGTCTGATACAATCGTCTCAGCATAAATTTGAGCGTTGAGGTTGCCTCTGATCCAAATCAACTCAGTTCTTCCGCCGATCCAAATACCCGCCCATACCATGATGGTTCCACCACTATAAGGATGGACTTCCTGGCAGGATTTTAATCGCTGTTGGCGTCCAGGGGTTCTCCAGTGTCGTATACGTCTTGTATCCGGTCTCATACCAAAACGAGACTCATCAGAAAAGCACACGAAACGCCATTGTTCTTCTGCCCAATTTCTGTGTTCAAGAGCCCATTGATATCGAATCCTACGATTGTGCATTGCTATAGGTGGTACCCGTAGCGGTCTTCGGGAATGAAGGTTCACTTCATGCAAGCGGTTTCTGACTGTTTAGTCGCTAATTAAGTTCCCTGAAGAGTGATGAAGCCTCACGGCTAACATCATGGCGGTTATTGTTGGAGCTCTTCGAGTTAAGATTTGAATGTATCGGTCTTGTCTCCGTGTGGTGCAGCGATACCGTCCTCCATGGCGCTCAGCCACGGTACCAGTGCTTCGGTAACGTGTCCAAAGTCGACTGATAACACTCTGACTTGTATTCAGAGCTAAAGCCACAGTACGTTGCCGGGAACCAGCTTCTATCATTCCCACGGCTCTGAGCATTTCTTCCCTGCTTAAATGACGTCGCCGCTCCATAACAACGTTGGTTTTAATCAGTAGTAGGGAAACAGTAGCACTAATAATGTCTTCAATGCGTTGTATGTTTTTATAGGGAAAATATTGACAGCTGATCTTTTACTCGAATTTGATTTACAGTTCCTGATTCTGAATTATGAAATGCACCAAAAAGGATCCATATAAATTTATAAAATCATAAATTTATTACAAAGCCACATCTCAATCTCAAGAAATCCGCATAAAAATGCTTGATCCCTAGACACTTTTGATGTGTGTATTATTGATAAATTACACCCAGACACAGAACAAATGATCGTGCTCATCACACAAACATTTGTCCTGGGTGGGAATCGAACCCACGACCTCCGGCATAGCAGTCAGCGTCACTAACCATTAGACCAACAGGACATTCCCGCGCGTCATTTGTTTCCTTCGCGTGACTACGCAAATCTCTTCGCCTGTTACGTGTAGCTGTGACTCGTTTCATGTTCTAAAAGCTTAATTCATTTGTTTTTCGTAATAGCTGTCACAAGACGTGTGACGTTTGAGTGTTTTTGGTTGTGAGATGAGGTCCCAACCTCATCTCACTCTCTTAGGACGTGGGGTCACAAACACATTGATTTGCGATTCATTTTTATTTTATATATTCTGATTTTTTACTTACTTTACGAACTGAGGACTACTTACTTTGTTTGTACCACCACATCTTCAAAATTAAGACACCTGGGAGTGGAGAATCATGTCCTTTTGGAGGACTACCTTTGAAAATTATATGAAGTTCAAGACGTGCTGTATCAGCCTAGTTTAAATAAATTATTTCTCTAATGTCGTTCACATAAGGTTTATTTCAGGAGTATTGAATTGAGTATTGAATTTTGAATTTTATTGAATTAATAATATTGTATGTTTTATGTAATGTGACTGATAGTGTGTCTTCAATTTAGGAGTCAATGATACTTGAAATAAAGAAATTATTATTATTATATTATATTATAACACCTTTTGTTACATCCTTACCTCACGATTCGTTGCTATTAAAATATCTACATCAATCCATATAATGTAATAAATATGGGAAGGCCTATCTTCAGAAGTGGACTTCTTCCGGCTGATGATGATGATGATGATGAAATCATATAAAATGACTATTACTCTATGACTGGCTGTACGTACGACAAATATTTATTTACATCGCCTTACATTTTTTATTAGCAATAGTCGACATTTAAACAAATGATGGTAACATGAAGCAATAATTTGGCGCAAAAACGTTTCGGAGATGGCCAAATATTTCATCAGAAGCATAGCATAAACATCCTATACTATTCCCACTCCTGGGACACAGGCAACAGGTACTAGATATCACATTTTACATGATATTTTCCTTCACCGTTTTGAGATGGTGACGATGCAATGATGATGAAACAAATTACACAAAGTAATGCGCCTGGTTGAATCCGAGTCTACGTCCTACAAATGCGTAAGCCCCTTCGTACATTAGGCGACGCAAGTTTCCGATAACGTACGACTTTGGTATCCATTGACACGTGCTTGTGTTGGAACCTCTATGGATTTGTGTTACGATAGTGGCGTGGATACCAAAGTCGTAAGGTATCGGAAACTTGCGTCGCCTTGTGTACGAAGGGGCTAAGTCGTAACTGTTACCTCTAGGATAGAAAAGAATGTTCTCTCTTATTCACCTGAAACATAATTAATTATAAAAATAAATGTCATTTAAATACCAAAACAAATTTTAATAATTTCCGGGCCATTAAAATAACCGAACATTTTCTTTCAAGTTTACGCATAAATGCCTTCCTATTTAAATTAATTCTCCAAATTCAACCCAGGATTGGGAAAGGGTTCAAAATAAAATGGTTGTTGAAAGTAACTTTCACTTGTCAATTTTATATGGAACTCCGGTATTTCTGATCCGAAATGAAAGGATCGTTTAATATAGAAACTTAAGTACCTTTTTATAGAGCACAAGATGTTCCTTCTGTACGAGTTGGCTCAAATTCTAAGTCTAAAAACGGAAATTACGGATTTATGGTATTAGTAAATCTTGTAGTGAACAATAATGGTATTCAAGCGTCCAGCGGGGCGTTCAGCGGCGCGTATTAGCAAGCCGAAATGTACAAGCCCGCTCTCAGAGTCGCGCCGAAACGCTTCAGGCCCCGCCCGCCCCGCGCGACGCTCGACTGCACCCTGGCTATACACTTAAGTCGAATCGGTTTGACTGGTATGCTACGGGTTCTTAAGTTTATTCATTCAGTTAAAATCTAAAGTTTGCCAATAGAAATTGGTAAAAAAATACTGTATTTTTCACTACCTATAGTGAAAAGCCTACATTCTTTTTTTTGAGGTGCTCGTGGCTAGCTGGGAACAGTGGCTAGCCGGGTAGCCGGGAACGGGAACAGCTTTACGTACTTTCCGAGGCACGGAGGAAACTCGCTATGACAGATCACCCATCCACAGACCAACCTTCACAAGCGTGGCTTAACCCGGAAGATCAGCCTGTGCGGCTGTAATTATTTAGCCACGAGCTCCTCATAATGCGCAAACATTCGTATTTAATAAAATAAATATTTAAAAAAACAAAAAACCCGACTGCGTAAAAAAACTAAAAAGAAAGAAACAAGCCCAGTAGTTTAGACTTCACTCATTCACACTCACAGTCGGGGCCCATTCAAATTATACCAATCAAATCTTCCCAAGGGGCCCCGACTGTGAGTGTGAATGAGTGAAGTCTAAACTACTGGGCTTGTTTCTTTCTTTTTAGTTTTTTTACGCAGTCGGGTTTTTTGTTTTTTTAAATATTTATTTTATTTTACTATTTTTAGTTAGTAGTCCAAATTAAATTGAAACATATAAGTTATATATATTTTGGTAAACCATTTTTAAAATCCTTTAATTTGATACCCCACTTGATAGAATGTGAGAGATTTAAAAAAAAATATTTTTAGTTCGGAACCCTTTGCACACGAGTTCGACTCGCACTTGGCCAGTTTTATGTACCCAGTGACACTCTCACGCTTAAATCATGTAATGTGGACCATTTGGGATTGGTTCAAAAAACCGGTTTTAAACGCCCAAATGGTCGGTTCAACATTGCGCGGGCCGTTTAGGCTGCAGAGCAACACACAGAAACATACACACATACATACATACACTCGAAAAACATAACCCTCCTGGCGCAGTCGGGTTAAAAAATACACATAATAATGTTAGATAACACAAATCCTTCCAAAGTTTATTTAAACTCGTTCAACCCTAAGATACTAGGATCACTTTGAGGTTAACCCCAATCCTGAATAAGCAAGGCAAGCGAAATACTCTAACAGACGTAATTAAGGTATTTCCTGATTAATGGAATATTTTAAACTTTCTTCTTTGATATTTGGGTTTAAAAAAAAAGAAATATTTTTGAAAATAAAACAAAGAAAATGTAATCGAAATATGGAGAAGTCATAAAATATGGTGAAAAATTTGCACTAATCTGACAAAATTAAATATGACGGTGACAGCGTGTGCAAATTCTATACAGTAAACTAATATGTAGTGGCAAATTCCACTGAAAGTCAATGTCGAAGGCAAACTCAAATCATTTATTTTAAAAGAGGGATGAAATGAGATTGATTCTACACCCAATCGCAAGGGTAGGTTTGTATAAAGAGGAATGGGCAAAAAACTCTATTCTTAATCCTTTAAAAAAGGTTTTACAATTCTTGAAAGAGTAATGTATAAAGAGTTGTGGCAGATAGTATAAATATATGACAGTTTTACTCCTTCCACTCATCGTAAACCTACGTACCATCTACATTTATGTGGAGTTTTCTTGGTAATCTTTAATTATCCTACCACGAACGGGCTTCAACTTAAACGTTACAACTGAATGATTATAGAAAAAGAAATTGAATAAAACGTAAAATAATCGGAAAAAATATATAAAAAAAATGGCGGAAGAGAGGCAGAACAAATAATAATTCAAAGCCGTTTATAACTGTTCATTGATTAAAACATTTTGTAATAAATGCTATTTAAGAATTTACTTCAAAATGATTTTCACGATTGAACACCAGCTTATGACAATAGAGATGAAATAATTTATGCCTGAAGTATTTTCAATTTTTCTCTTTGTACACAAGAAGATTTAACGTAAAAGAACATTAATTTCACTATTTATATTAATATTTTCATATATAAATAATTTCATTATCTATACTAATATTATAAAGCTGACGAGTTTGTTTGTTTGTTTGTTTGTTTGAACGCGCTAATCTCAGGAACGACTGGTTGGAATTGAAAAATTCTTTTTGTGTTGGATAGTCCATTTATCGAGGAAGGCTATAGGCTATATAACATCACGCTATCACCAAAAGGAGCGGAGCAGCAATGAGAAATGTTTCAAAATCGGGAAAATGTATTCCTTTTCGAGAGCTTTCGTTGCGTGCGCTGCGTAAACGGTTAAAGATACGCAAAAATTATGTACTACGGAATTATTCCTCATAAAAAATTCTAAAATAAAGTCCGCGAGAGCATATATCTATCTTTTAAGATTAAGTCACTATAACCTTTTTTATGGAAATCAAATTTGTTTTAAAGTAATGCATTATTTGCGAAGGTATTTTCATTATTATGATATTAAACCTTATCAAAATAAATACGTTAATCATCACAAGTATTTAATTTTGAACAAAAATGCCCTTGACATCGTTTGATTTCAATGAATATCTTAGGAGATATCATAGTTTCAAAATAATGTCACAACAAAATTATTACTGCCTGGGCAATACTAAGCATATCATAATTGCGCGAGAGGGAAAGTGCACCCTCTACCTCTCACCCGAGCCAACGCTGAAGGCGCCTAGGGCGTCGGAAATAGTGGGTCATATTCCAGCCGCTTACGGACGGGGAGTAATGGGTAGCTTGCCGTCCGACGGCATGTATTTATAAAGAAGCACTGGCCAATCCCCGCTGCATAGACATGTCGAGGCGCGGCGGGAAGAGCTCCGGCGCCATCTCAAGGGGCGGTATGGATCCTGTATCGAATGGGGAAGGAAGAAACGCCTGGGTGTCACCACTGCGAGGATCGCCCGGAGGATACGGTAGAACATACGGTGCAGGACTGCTCCGCTTGGGCAGAGCACCGCCGTGTCCTCACAGCGGCGATATGCACTGGTCGAGGCCATGCTGCGGGGCGAGACGGAATGGGAAGCGGTCGCCTCCTTCTGCGAAGCAGTAATTCTAGCAAAGGAGGAGGTGGAACGCGTGAGGGAGAGGACAGCGTCCACCTCACGACGCAGCCGCCGCGGGAGACGCCCACGGCAACGGACGTCGCAAGACGATCTCCGGCCACAGTATGCGCGGGCATGCGGGTGGCGAGTAATGGGTGACTCGCCTTCCGATCATGGACCATGCCCGGGTCGACGGCGCGTTGTGTTCCACGCGCGCCTCAAAGAGCTGTCAGCAATCTGACGGGGCCCCCCTAAGAGGGCCAGAGCCTGCCGGGGTCGCGGGACTGTCTCACTCGATAACCGTGACCCTTGTACATAAAGGGCTATTTGAAGGAACACCGTGGATTTTAGTCAGTACAAGTCTGACAGTCCCTCCTGTCCCGCCCTGGGCGGGAGGACTCATTTGATGATTTTGCCACGATAAAAGAAAAAAAGGGGGCGGTATGGAGGGAGCGACTATCAAAACCGAGGTTCGGGCACGCCTCAATCGCGGCGGTAACCTCTCTTTGAGGAATGGCTGGAAGGTGTCACGGCGTCCTGACCAACCACCTGACGCAGATCCTCACTGGACACGGAAGTTTTGGGAGGTACCTGTGTCGGATGGGGAAGGAAGAAACGCGTGGGTGTCACCACTACAAGGATCGTCCAGAGGACACGGTACGAAATTGCCCCGCTTGGGCATAGCATCGCACATGTCCTCACAACGGTGATAGGCGGCGACCTCTCGCGCTCGGCATTGGTTGACGTGAAATAGAGTGAAAACCGGTCGCCTCTCCTTCTGCGAAACAGTCATGCCAGCGAAGGAGGAGGCGGGACGTGTGAGGAAGAGGACAGCGTCCACCTAACGACCCACACCCAGCCGCCGTGGTAGACGCCCACGGTGTCAGACGTCGCAGGACGATCTCTGGCCAACAGGCGTGGGCATTCGGGCGACGAGTAATGGGCGACTCGCTGTCCGATCATGGACCATGCCCGGGTCGACGTCAACGTTGTGTTCCACGCGCGCCTCAAAGAGCGTCAGCACAATGACGGGGGCCAAACCCCTTAGAGGGCCAAAGCCAGCCGGGGTCGTAGGACTTACGAGCTACCGTGACCCCGGAACGTAAAGGGCTATTGAAGGACGCCGTGGATTTTAGTCAATACAAGTCTGATAGTCCCTCTTGCCCAGCCCTGGGTGAGAAGACTAATTTGACGATTTTATGACGCTAAAAAAAAAAATCATACATAAAATGATTTGTATCGGTATCCTCCCACAGCGCTTCGCACTAAAAAATACATTGTTAAGTTCCGACATCCACGCGAACGAAGTCGCGGGCACAGCTAGTTATATTATATTATATCACTCTTCCTATTTCTAAGTTCATCAGATACTTTTTCTATTAATAACTTCAATCATCCCTTTATAAATCAGGGTTCCTCAAGACAGACTCGAGCCCGAACTTTACTTGAGGGCCCGTATAATTTGCCGCTCATTCAATTACAAGCCTGTTGGCGATAACGACTAATTGGCATGACGTCATTGTTTTAACATAGCTATAATTTAAGCTGCTGTCAAAATGAAATTGACTATGGTTTTTTAGATAATTACTAATAATTTTAGCTGTCAAAATGAAAATTGATATCATTCATGTTTTTGTTTTTTGTTACGGGGCAGGGTAACTGGGCGATAATTATATTACGTATATAATTATTTAGGGCTGGTTTTTCAAAAGTCAGTTAAGCGTTACCTGAGGAATAAAAATAACGGTATGACATATTTTCCATAGATAAGCTGTCAAACCGCCATTTTTATTCCCCAGTTAACGGATAACTGACTATTGAAAAACCAGCCCTAAGACAAGTACTTAAAACTTAAAAAAAAAGGAAAACGTTTCCCCACACTGGGAATTTCTCCTGAGTCGTGGGTGTGTTTATTACAAATATATTTTATAAAAACCGGCCAAGTGCGTGTCGGGCCACGCACAGTGTAGGGTTCCGTAGTTGCCCATCAAAATACTAACTAACTAAACTGATTCACTGAATTTAATTTTAAAAAGAAGAATTTTCAAAATCGGTCCAGGCGTCTTTGAGAAATCGGGGAAAATACATTTAAAAAAAAGATTACGACGAATTGAGAACCTCATCCTTTTTTGAATTTAGTTAAAAATAGTTGACAATAAAAACCTACCTATCCCCAAAACATACCCACCTATTATTGCTGTAAAAATAAAGTTGACAAACTTACATTTGCAGTTGAAGCACATGTTCTCCGATACATTTTGTTTAGGAAAATATGTTATCCAAGTACGTTTTATAAGTTGGTCGACTATTACTCGTAAACTTGTAAAGCCTACTTAGTCATGATAATTTTCTTTTAAACTTCGTTATATATGCTACTATTCTGAATTTTTTCACACCCCCAAACATAACCGTTTAGCTGGTAGAGGGGGGGGGACACTCGAGTCGAGCAAAAATTTGCACTTTAAAGCTTAATATTTCACAAACGAATCTTTTTATCAAAAAATTGTTAATGAAAACTATCAATATTTTTTAAAGACCTATTTAATGATACCCCACACTAAGGGGTACGCGAGAAAAAAAAAACGTCCCCGTCTTTACGTGTACAGGAGGTACCCTAAAAAAAAATATTTTACGAGATTTTATTTTAACACTTTTTCGGCACAACAAATCCGTATATTTACACCAAATTACAGCTTTCTAGTACTGGGCGTCTCTGAGCTAAGCTGCGGACAGACGGACGGACGGACGGACGGACGGACATGGCGAAACTATAAGGGTTCCTTGTTGACTACGGAACCCTAAAAAACTCACATGCAGAAACGCCCAGACCCGGATCAACTACTTGAAGATCATAAAAAATTTGTTCCGTGCGGGAATCGAACCCGCGACATGCTGCACAGCAGTCAATCGCTCAGCCACTACGCCAACCGAACCGTCATTCTAGTTTTCAAGTGTTAGAGTAGTTTAGAATAGTGAAGTAGTCTTGTCCCAAAAATAACTGCTCTAAGAAATGGAATTCTGTTAGAATTTTTTCTCAAGAATAAGCTCCTAGACTTGTCGACAAAACGAAAAAGTACTAAACTAGTATTACGATATAAAGTCGTTTTATTGTTCTTCCGGCTACCGCATGAAACTTGCCTGAAAATAAAGTATACTTTACAGGAACTAGCGACAAAGCTGCCTCACAGCGATCAATTGAACCGTGAAGTTAGTTTTCAATTGCTTCTTATGTTGTAGTTGATTATAAAGTACATAGTAGTACTTTTCCCCTTTGTTTACGTGTGTTTATTTTGCAGTATAAATCATCAGCCGATAATGTATCCACTGCTGGGACACAAGCCTCCTCCCTGTGAAAGCCGCCACACAGGCCCAGTGCAGATTGGTAGATGTAACATGCTTTCGATTTTTTGCGTGTGTCCTCACGATGTTTTCCTTCACCGTTTTGAGAGCAGAGATGATGAAATACATTACACAAAATAATGTGCCTGGCTGAACTCGAACACACAACCTACAACTTACTCAACTCGACATTGCAAAAATAAGCCTAATTTGTATAATATTAGTACCTACTACTTCGTGAGACTCATGGTCGCACAAGTTATGAGCAAGAAATTCCAGATTTTAACTTCTAGGTCGGTCAAATATTTATTGGTTTTTTCCATCAGAATTCACTCAAGTCATCATCATATGCCTAACCTTTTCCCAATAATATTGGGGTCGGCTTCCAGTCGACTGGAACTGGTTCGACTGGAAGCCGACCCAGATGCAGCTGGATATCAGTATTTTCCATGGAGCGACTGCCCGTTGGATCTCCACAACCCAGTAACTGGGTAATACGATATCTCATGGTAAGACTGGTTGTCAGACTTGTTTGTGTAGCGACTGTCAAAGATCTACAAACGACAGCCGGGACCAACTAAACGGCTTTACGTGCTTTCCGAGGCGCGGAGGTAACTCGCTATGACAGATGGTCACCCATCCACAGACTAAGAATTCACTCAAGTTCAATCAAATAATATG
The DNA here is from genome assembly GCA_954870645.1 of Agrotis clavis. Taxonomy (NCBI): domain Eukaryota; kingdom Metazoa; phylum Arthropoda; class Insecta; order Lepidoptera; family Noctuidae; genus Agrotis; species Agrotis clavis. The sequence goes on from OX940935.1 coordinate 15,663,324, forward strand.
TAGAATTCGTGCTACTTCCTATGAAAGATGACAGGTTTATCTACCTAAATACAAGTACAACAAAGTTGCAATACAACTAGTGAAAAAATATATTTTATTACCTAGTCTATTAAGACTAAAGACCTATTTAAAATCAGCTGGTTTCTAGCTGATGCCGCATGCCGTCCCTAAGGGAAATCAGTCATTCGTAATAGTAGAATGTTACTTCTGATTATATAATTATACTTAGTACTTAGGTATTTAATGTTCGTCAGAGATACTAGAAATAATTTAAAAAAAAACGTTGCCCCAAGTACGAATTTCTCCTGTAATTTAGACTCTCCAGCTTTTACGCAGCGCACCAGTCGATCGCTCAGCGACTGTGCCAATCATGCCGTCAGTTATTTGTACTAAAGTATTTAAAATTTGCCGCCGGACAATTGTTGCTTGTGAAAACAACACACAAGCGGCATCCATCGCTCTCTGCCACTGCGCCAACCATACCGTTTGCTCTTGTTACTTGAGTATTTAGTATTTGCCGCCGGAAAATAATTGCTTGTTATATAACAACACATAAGCAACATTCGATCGCTCTGCCGCTGCGCCAATCATGCCATCATTTCCTGGCAAATTACACTTCTCATCAAAAAAATCGAAACACCTCGCAGTTTATGATTTGATAAGGATTATCAGAAAAATGTGTATATTTAGGAATAAATGTAAAATGTCATTTAATAGTGAGTAGTATGAGGTTTTTAAATCCTAATGTTAATGTTCTAAATTCAAATTAAGTCTTCATAGGTTTCGTATTTTGTATAATGAGTAATTTTTACCCTGTATGGAATATGAAGGAAATGGGTAAAACAACACGCGTAAATGAAAAAAAAATGTAAGAAACGTTTATTTAATAACTTGTATTCCCTCCGCGAGCTCTTATTACTGCTTCCATACGGTTCTTCATCGATCGGATGAGAGTCACGATCACATGTTGTGGTATATTATCCCATTCCTCTTGGATTGCATTTTGCAGCTGGCTAAGTGTTTCTGGGGCTGGATCTCTTGCTCGAATTCGTCTCTTTAATTCATCCCATAGATGTTCAATGGGATTCATGTCCGGGCTTCTTGCTGGCCATACCATAATGGAGATACCGACTTCGGTAAGATAATCTCGTACGACGCCCGCGGTGTGAGCTCTAGCATTGTCGTGCATGAATATGAAGTCGTTGCCAATAAAATGTGCATAGGGCATCACATGAGGTTCAAGACACTGTTCGATGTACCGATGAGAGTTTAGTGCAGGCAGCCGTGGCCCAGACACAAAGGCAAGTTCTGTCTTACCGTCGGCGCTGATTCCTCCCCAAACCGTCCACGAACCGCCACCATAGCTGACCTTTTCTTCAATGCAGCATTGTGCAAAGCGTTCTCCATCTCTTCTGTAGACCTTGTTCCTTCCGTCGTTACCATACAGCATAATTTTAAACTCATCAGAAAACAGTACTTTGCTCCACTGAAGGTATGACCAAGTTAGGTGCTCGCGTGCAAAGTTAGGGCGCGCTCTTCGATGGTCTGCAGTTAATTTCGGCCCATTCGCTGGCTTATGCGGTGCCAATCCGCGTTCCTTCAACCTTCTTCTTATTGTAGAGTCACTTACAGCTACTCTTCGTACAACGCGAAGCTGCTGCTGCAGTTGAAAAGCGTTAAGGCGTCGATTTCGTAAAGAAGTTGTTACAATAAATCGATCATCTCGCTCAGAAGTGACCCGATTCCTGCCAGATCCTGAACGGCGCGTGAACGAACCAGTCTCCCGATAGCGTTTGTAGACTCTATGAACAGATGATAAGCTTAGATGCAATCTTGCAGCCACAACACGCTGACTAAGTCCAGAATCCAGCAATGCCACCACTTGGGCGGCTTCTGCGGGCGAAGTATCCATATGTTTTAGAAAAAAAAGTTTTTTCAGACGTCCCAAAGTCACAGTAAATGAAATAAGAAACAGAAAGTTTAAAGACAAGCGCTAATTTTTAGTTTTTAAACGAGAAACGTACTCCAACCCTAAATACACATTTGTCTCAAAACAGTGATTAATTTCATTTATAGGATAAACAAATGAAATTATTTCGAATTTTGATTTTTTTCTTCTTACTGTAATGACCAAACTGCCAGCTACACAGTAATGTTTTTTTTTCATGGAATTAATTCTCTTTTGTAAAAAATTAGGACAAAAACAATAAAAACGAAAGTGTTTCGATTTTTTTGATGAGAAGTGTATAAATACTCCAGTAGGAGTTTTTAGAATTTGCCGCCGGGCAAATTCTAAAATCTCCGGCGACAATCATTGCTTGTGAAAATAACACGCAAGCAGCTGGCAGTCGACCGCTCAGCTTCTGTGCCAACCATGTACTAGAGTATTTAATATTTGCCGCCGGACAAACGTTGCTTGTGAAAATAACTCATTAAAATTAAATCTTACGATCTAATTAAAATAAAGTTAAGTTAAATAGTTAAGTTAGGTTTATTTTAGTTACATTGCGGTTTCAGAGGTATCCTCGTTTCTCGCTTGAGCGCGTTCGTAATCAAAGTGTTTGCATGTAAGTTACAACTTGACTTAACTAACTTATTGGAGCAGAATACCACTTTCTAACTGTGGTTTTGCCATTGCTTTAGACACTATTAATAGTTAAACATTTTCGTCATGTTTTTAACCTCAAATGTTGTATTATTATATTTTTATTTATAAACAACTATTACAAGATTATTAATTCATTATAATTAAAAAAATACCTACCTATATATGTATACGTACTACATATAAAAACTAAAATTAAAAGTATTATATTTACAAAAATAATTAAACTAAAACGAAAATTAAAAATTCGTCAGAAAACTCATCCACATCGCTGTCAATGGGGAAAGTGCCCAGAACGCTGGAAGCATTGCCACGTTGGATGGCAATGCTTCCAGCGATGCTGATCCTTTGGCCAAGAAATATGCCAGCCCTCTGGTGACGCGAGGCGTCGACTATAGTTACGCTTGTTGTTGGATGTTTCAGAAGGAAATGTTACAAATGGTTTTGTGTTTAGATCGGGAAATCATTAACTGAGTAGTCTGAGCGGAGCGCAAAGTACTGTAAGACTCGACTTACTAAAAGCTAACATAATTCTTCAGTTGCACTTTGCGTTCCAAGGCTGCTTTTAAAACAATTTTGCGACCGCTGCTGGGCATTTGCCATATCATGTCGTGAGTTGTTGACCGTAATTGAGACTAAAGGATTTTTTTAACGTGGTAAAATCATCTAATGAGTCCTCCCCAGGACAGGGCAGGAGGGACTGTCAGACTTGTACTGACTAAAATCCACGGTGTCCTTCAATAGCCCTTTATGTTCCGGGGCCACGGTTACTCGATAGTACCGTGACTCCAGCAGGCTTTGTCCCTCTGACAGCTCTTAAAGGCGCGCGTGGTACACGACGCGCCGTCGACCCAGGCATGGTACAGGATTGGACAGCGAGTCGCCCATTACTTGCCGTCATTATGCACGCGCGCCAAAGATATATATCTATCTATACCCTATAAATGTTTCTATTTCTATAAAAACTACCTCACATACACATAGGAAATCTAATTTTATGTACTAGGTATTTGTTACAACCCCCCTTTCTGTTTGGCAAGCATAGTAATTAGGACAACAGCCGAAACGGTCGTTAGAAACCCATGTTCTATAGTTGAAGTTTATGATCCAATAATGTAATGTCGTAATTTACGCTAAGAACGGTTAAGACTACTTTGAGGCACGGTAGTGGCGAATGTAGTCCTACTAAGTCAGCCAGAACAATTTGGTACTTACGTGGGATATTTAGCAAACAAAAGTGGGTGTACAACTCAAATTCAGTAGAATATTATTTGAAACAGATACTAAAACTCACACTCAACACTTTCGAAGTTGTTCTAAATTCGCAAAAGCTCTTCCACTCACTTAAAATCTATGCAAATATTAAAATTGTAGTAGGCCGATATCTGTAGGTAAATCAAAATATCTTGAAAAAAAACGAATATGGGTCTTTTCTAGAGCAAGAACTCAAAACAACAGTTTTTAATATTTTTGCTAATCGGTTTGTTTGTAGAGGAGCTCGTGGCTAAATAATTACAGCCGCACAGGCCGATCTTCCGGGTTAAGCCGCGCTTGCCGAGGTTGGTCTGTGGATGGGTGACCATCTGTCGTAGCGAGTTTCCTCCGTGCCTCGGAAAGCACGTAAAGCCGTTGGTCCCGGCTGTCATTTGTAGATCTTTGACAGTCGTTACTGTTAGTCAGAAGCACTAAAGTCTGACAACCAGTCTTACCATGGGGTATCGTATTATCCAGTTACTGGGTTGTGGAGGTCCGATAGGCAGTCGCTCCATGTAAAATACTGATATCCAGCTGCATCTGGTTTGACTGGAAGCCGACCCCAATATAGATGGGAAAAGGCTAGGCAGATGATGGTTTGTTTGTAGAGGTTCCATCGATGTACTTATTGCTAGAGATTTAACTAGAATTTTCATATTTAATTACCAGGGCCAAATAATACAGGGTGTAAGGCACTCCACAAACTTTCAGGGCTTGCTCAGTAGACGAAACTGAACAATCTTCCACAATATTTTTTTTCAGGAAATTGAAAAAATAAATCGGCCTCACCATACAAAATTATAAACTTGATTGGACAGTTTGTATGGAGAGGCCGATTTGGAAGATTGTTCAGTTACGTCTACTGAGCAAGCCCTGAAAGTTTGTGGAGGGCTGTCCCTTACACCCAGTATACAACATTATTTTTAGTATATGCGAAACCTGAATATAGTTTGTTCAGGATCAGTAACTGATTCATTTCCAATAATTTTTACACCATGTTATATTTTTTTTCAAAAATATTTTAATTAAATTTTATTACCAGTTAATTTCAATACAATCACCGTACGGTTAGGTACCTATTGCCAAACTATTATCACGAGTGTATAACACAGTAGACGCGGTTTACGCGGGTGTTCCGCGAAATGAGCATGTTTTTGAACGGAAAACCAGGTAATATACAATTAAGCTTATAACTTTGTGATTTTTTATGATACGGTTTTAAAAGGGGTTTGAACTTTTTTGTATGGGCCATGTACCAGATGCCATCCGCCATTTTGATTTTTTTTTCAAAACGGCGTACATGAATGAAACATTGATAAATCGATAGATCACATCAATACAAACATAAAATGTAAGGGGCAAAACTTCGTAAACCGTCACGTTTCCGAGTTATGGGCTGTCAAACATGTACAAGTAGTAAGATATTTTTTCTTATTTTTTTTTAATATTTTGATGTTTATTGATCAAAAAGGATACTTCCGCAATAAAACTAATTGAATATTAGTTTTTCCATGCATTTTAAATGCTGAAATTGCGTTAAACGAAATAATCCTATCTAAAAGCATTTGAAATGCGTGAAAAACTAATATTCAATTACTTTTATTGTGGAAATAACCTTTTTGATCAATAAACATCAAAATATAAAAGAAAAGAAAAAATGTGTGGCTAATTGTACATTTTTGACAGCTCATAACTCGGAAACGTGACGGTTTACGAGGTTTTGCGGCTAACATTTTATGTTTGTATTGATGTGATCTATCGATTTATCTATGTTTCATCAGTGTACGCCGTTTTGAAAAAAAATCAAAATGGCGGATAAGGAACTGGTACAAAAGGCACAAAGCCCTTTTGTACATAGATTCTTTACACAAAAATATTGGACAGGTGTATCGGGTTTCGCATAAACAAAAAATAATGTTGTATAATTATGTTGATGTAGCTTTCTATTGGGGAAAGAATTTTCAAAATCGGTTAACTAATTCCAGAGATTACTTCCACGAACTAACTTACAAACCTATAAACTTTACCACTTTATAATATTATTAATAAATTAGTATAGGTAGATATGTCCGAATACTTTAGAGAAGTACCTATGTTTGTAAACTTGCAAACCCTCCCTCCACTTCGTCTAATTCTCTCTTTGTTCGTCTCCTGAATAACTTTTTCTCAACTATGTTAATACTACTCGTATTTACCCACGAGCTATGTTTTTTCTTAGTAAAACTTATAGAAAAGTTTAAACTGCAAAGTTCAGTAGAACCCACTGAACAGTAGCTAAGTATTTTTATCTTTTTATTCTCAACTGAAACTTTCTTTGGAGTATTCAAGCTGAATAAAAAAGTAAAGTAGTAAGACTCCTTGCTCATGAGTCGACGCGAGCGATATCGAGTTGATTATTTGCGTGTCTGCAATAGACTCCATATCGGTCGCGTTTACGATTTCAGTCGTCAAATCGCACGATGTCTTTAGCGATACAATGCCATTCGACTGATTTACAAATTATATAAAAGTGATGGTGAATTACAAAAATTCTTCTTACTACTTCGATATAAACGTGTTGGTAATATTTAAATTGGTTTCGTACATGTACCTGCGATATCGAGCAGATCTATAAGCGTAAATGCATGGGATGAAAAAATTCATGTCGTCCCATGCGACTCCATTAACCAATCCTTGCGATTGTCATTACATTTTTCTTCGGCTGCATGTATGTTTGTGCGATATCTGTTCGATATCGGCAATGTGCGGGAAATGGTTAGGCGAAAAGAACTCCTTTTTATTAAATAGTTTTACATTTTTACCAAGAAAGAGTTAAGTCGTCTGAATCCCAGAGCGAACTCATTTTTACTATTTTTATCTACTGCGTCATTTCCGCTCGACTCTTTGATGGCAGAAACCCACTAACCCAACCTAAACTCTTTGTTGGTAAGTAGTTTTCTCTCGCGAGGTGTATAAGCATAGGTCGGAATTAGGTAGTAATTAGTATTCATGTACTTACAATGATTTCATACAGTGAAAGAATAAAGTGGATATGCCTCAAATCCCGGAATTACTTTTAAAGAGCAGAAAAATCTCGTGATTTATTAAATAAAAAAGTTATTTACTTTTACAAAATACATTTTGTCTAATCTATCTCTGATTTTTTTATTGTTATTATTATTTATTTGTAATACTGTTTTCCACGCGAGATCGTCTATTAGAAATCCCGGGAAAATCCATGTTATTATTTTTTCATTTATTCGATGCAAGTATACTAAAATAACTCTACCTATTTCCGACCTCTGGTCCTACAATGAACTCTTATCGCGTGAGTCTTTGGGCTGTGGGAAAGAGATGGCGCTAGACGACTTGTAAAGCTCTATCTCTTTCCCACAACCTAAACTGAATCGCGTTAAAGCTATTGTCAAACAGACAGCCGTGGCGAACGCGAAGCGAGGCGTTTTTGTTTGTAATGTATGCAATTGTTTGAAGCCCGTCACATAGACTGTCGGATCGCTTTCGCTTTTTCTATGTGACCGGATTCAAACAATTGCATACATTACAAACAAAAACGCCTCGCTTCGCATTTGTCACGCCTGTCTGTCTGTTTGGCAATAGCTTTAGAGCTCATGGTAAGGTCTCTGATAATAAGTCATTGATGGGTCCGCTCCGCTCGCGGTGGAAACCGGTCTTAAAACTGGAGTATTCCTTTTGCATTTTTGCCCTTTTTATTTACTTACCAAAACAATCCTGTGGTATTCTGATGTGAATAAAAGAAAATCTACGCACCTTTCGTGGAAGTTAGTAAGTCAGCTGAAAGACGTGATTTGTTCGCTTATGATTGATGATATTTTATGCTGAAACTTTAGTTTTCAAACCTCTATTAAATCTAACATTGATTTGTAGGATTCCTTTGAAAGCCGTAATGCTCTGAAGTTTATTAAGTGAGGTAGCGCATTGCAAGTTTATTATTTTCTTACTTCTTACTTACAATCATGTCTTTCTTTTCTCGGCTTTGAATAGGTTCGAATTCTGAAAACTTTCTTAGTTAATTTTATGCTGAAATATTACGATAGGTTCAGAAGAAATTGCTAGTGTGGTGACAATGTTAAAAACATAAGAATGCAACAAAGAAGAATTTTCCAATTCTTGTCGAAAATTATGCGCAACTTAGTAACTTTGCATTATACCTTTGTAAAGATATGTTTTTCAGGATGAATTGACGTCAATTCATCCTGAAAAACATATCTTTACAGTTAATGTTAATTATAACGAATGTTACATGTTTTGTCACACAAACCACTCAACGAATTGGTAAGGAGTTTCGTGGTACAAAATGTATAATGCAGAAATCATAGTCTATTTCTTTTTTCTTTATAACCAGTACCTGTACAGTTGAAAATAGTCAAAACTGGTTTCTGAATTTATTTCAAAGATTAAATTAGTTGCACAAAAATAGCACAAAAAAAACCAGATTCTCAAGCTCTTGATATACTTTGAAAGTCAAGATAAGTATTGCCTTTCTAAATATTGCAACTTTATAATCTTTGTATTTGAAGTTCAAAGTTAATAATTCGATATATTATAAATAGACATCGTGTATCGTTAACTTCTGATTTTTGACATTAGGTCGTGATATTTGCGATCTCTGACGGTTTGGTAGAGGTGCACCAGTACAGACGCCAGCAGATTAACCTACCCGAATCTGTCAAATTTTACCGACCAACATACGCCCGCACGTTTTGAGTGGCCCCTCTATCAGCCACGTTGGGGTTTTTCCTCATTTTTAGGAAATTTAAAAACGTGGGTTCTTAGTTTTTTTTATATTAAATTGGCTATTCCATATTATGTTAAAACCAACAGCAGTTCGCCCGACCTGCCCAACCTGGGAAATCCTCCTCAGCAGTAAAACTTGCGATCATTAAAATGAAAACACAAATACGTCTCTGAACTTTCATTTTAAATTCACCTCGTAAGTTGTATAGAGGAGCTGGTTCGAGTGCTAACTCTTGAACCCGAATCAAATTTACTTAGGGTCTTCAACCGGTCACCGTTAACTTAAGCTTTGACATTTCAAGGTATGGCAGAGAAGGTAAGGGTTGAATCAAAATAAGACCATTTCACAGAATCGGATTTAATTTGCATCACAAACGATTCTATATGCAAGGGATCGTTTGACTTTCACTTCAAGTTTTTGATTTATTGTATTTCTAAAGAGTTAGGAGTTTGTATTTAAAGTTTGTGAAACTATCGAGTCGCTATTCTGAGCATTGCTTTCTTTATAAAGCGATAATTTATTAATTTCTGTTCTTTGTCGCATAAAATCGTACTGTTTAGACGGTTTTATTGCAAAGTTTGCACAACGACTTTAAAGTTTATATTTTGGAAACGATACTTGTTTTAGAAACTTAATCTAGAACTGAACATTATTTATTAATTACAATTTCAATTAAACCGTTTACAGTCACTGTTAAACTTTCAAAAAACCCGTCAGGTGGAAAAACGACACAAGTTGCTTAAAAATAGTTATAAAATTGTTTATTTTAAATATTAAAAAAGGTAAAATACGTATCATGAAAGAAAAAAAAAACAATAGAGTATTTTTGAACAACGGTCTCCCCCACCCAAGTTGTTTCAAGAGCTTCTGTAGTGCATCACTTTGAACCAAACCTCACGGTATGCGTCCCGGTCAATTCGCCACCTCTTTCTGGGCATCTCCAGGTAGCAAAAGAGTGGAAACGTAGCGATCAAAGAGCGCGCGGCTCATGTTACCCGCCTAGTCATCATCATCTGCCTAACTATATTGGGGTCGGCTCCCAGTCGAACCAGGTGCAGCTGGATATCAGTATTTTACACGGAGCGACTGCCTATGGGACCTCCACAACCCTGTAACTGGGTAATACGATACTGGGTAAGACAGGACTGTGGGCCTATATCCTTTCTTCAAATATACAGGAAAAAAAAACACTTTACTGGTTGCACCAAACTCAAAATTCAACAACAACGAAGCTGCTTTCAGTTGACAATTTATCGAAGAAGATCCAATAAAGAGACAATAAATTGCATGAAAGTAACAACACACGATGCATACTGATGCGAAATTTCCAGTGCACTGAAATAACTCGCGAGTTAATTTTATTTTTGTTCAAAAAATACGTTGGGCCAATGAATTTATATCAATTTCAGTCAGAAATGCAATGGTGAACCAGTTGTTGAAGGGTCATTCTGTCGATTCCCCTAACAGTCAGCACAATAGACCTACGGTGTAAACACATTTTACCGAAACTATTGTCCCTTAAGCTTTCTGAACATGGCATCAGGTCATATCTACTATCTTCACACCTTTAAAAGGGACGTGAAAAAGTTGGTGTTCCAGGCTTTTACATCGAGTAGGTAACACCAAATGCACAAATCCTCTCGTAGGTAACTCAGCCATGTTACTGAAAAATTTTTGTTCTAGCAGGTTTTTTGTTCTAAAGTCTTAGAACAAAAATTGTTCAGTAACATGGGCTGAGTTACCCCACAAGAAGTTTTGCGCATTTGGTGTTACACGTTCTATAAGCTACACAGAGTTACTTGTAAAACTTTTACAAACAACCCTGAAAGACAAAGGAAGAAAAAACATGATTCATACAAAATGGAATATTTTTCCGTTGACAATTTATTCTTTAAACCTATTATTTCAATTTATTTTTTATATGACTGTATTCTCCAGAAATTAGTGCTCTCCTGACTCGCTCGCCTACTCCTTCCAGCTCTTCCATGTTCAATCAAACACGACTGTTGCGAGTACCAATTAGGTCAATGTATATCTTTCTAGGCCCTCCCTTCACGGTATTGTTGCTCATTATACCTAACGGCCCGTTCACAACCTTGCCAATAGACCGGAAGCCAGACCAAAATATCGTTAGTGATTTCTTCTCAAGCCATAATTAGTAGACTACATAAGGGAGTCGGATCATAAAGATTTGTGGAAGTCAGCTGCTGTTCCGTTGGTGGAATAAGCAGCAATAGCCGTTCAAACACGTAGAAAAAATAATATTTTTTTGTCATTTCCTCTCAACTGAAACCTGGTTTATATTGAAGATTACCTTATATCACGAAGAATAAAACCAATCAGCTGTCTGTAACATGGTGGAATACACGTCTGCTGGTCACTCGAACATGTAATTTTTTATATTATTTTCAGTGATTTCCTCTCGACTCAAATTTTACCTGATGAAAGTTTACATGAAGATATGGAGAAAAGCAAACGTCAGCTGGCTGTATCTCGGTGGAAAGATCGTAAAATAAAATATGAAGAAACAAATATTTTATTAAATCTGAATAACTAAACGTAATTTATTTGCAATATCAAAACGGACATATTAAGGGAAACGAGTGTCTGTCATAATGACACATAGAAGAAGCCATAAAAAAATATTATTTGGAAAAAAAAACTTGTGTCATCCCTAATGTCTAATCTTGTCAAATCATTCTGCTGTCATAAGGTTTCAAATCAATATTATATGATTTTGTCGTTGTATTTCGTTATTTTGTTCAAGTTATGGAACTGTTCTTACTGGAGTGAATAAGTAATTGACACCCTGATCAAGAAGGTCCGTTAACCGGTTCAACAGAATCAGAAGGATTCCCGCACGATCTTCAATGATGAGACAAGGCTCTCGCTTGGAGATTACGTGAAGAGCTAGCTTCTCGATCCGGCTTGCATTATGAAGAAATTCCTATCTTTGAGGTCCGAACTAGATATCCATTGATATATGTTTCATAACAACATGTTTATTTTGTATTTTTAATTGTTTTTTAAGTAATGTAAATGAAAAATGTAAATGACAATAACATCAAACAATGAATCAAGCAATGATTGGGGGTTTTCTTTATAGAAAAGCTTTTTATTTCTTATACTTTTCACTAATTGAGAAAATAAATCAATAGACCCATTTATACGTTTTTTCAAGAGTTCATTATGATTGTTTTGCATATTCGTGCAAAGAATGGGCAGAGAACCTTAGGCCCATCGCATACGGCGTATTCTAAACGCGCAGAAGACGCGCGTTTCAGGAACGCGCCTCTTCGGCGCCGTAGACGCTGATTTTGTTATTGCGTTTGGATTGATGATACAAGCGCGCGTATAAAGAAGCGGAGTAGAGGAGAGAGTCTTATATGTAAGAGTTATTAAGTAATCGTTCAGACATAACCGCGCGGTTAGTCAACCGCCAGAAAATAGAATCGCGCTGCTCCCGCGCGTTTCTATTACTATGGAGTCTTTACTTTGCGTTCAGTTGCGTGGCGGATACCGCGCGGTTAGCACATCACAGCTCGTGAGTTTGGCACGGTTCGTTTCGACACTGAACTGTTTATTGATGAAGTGGAGAAGAGAAATGCAATATGGGATATTCAGTGTGAGGATTACTCAAATAAAACTATCATAACCAAGCTTGGCAAGAGTTAGTGGAGATATTTGGAAATTGTGAAAATACGTTGGAAACTTGGTTGGTTACTTAATATTGGATGCACCCATTTGCATTGCATACCGCATTTTTCTTATCGTTTTTTTAAGGAGCAAAAACCACAGTAAATCGATTTTTCGCTGACCTCCTTTTTCAAACGGACGTTATCCCTGATTGCATAACAATTTTGCGGTTTCGAACCGCGCGATTCGTGAACGCGCGGTTTCCGTAAGTCTGTACTAGCCCTTAGTCCTGCTTGTACAATAATTTTCAAAGTATCAGCTGAGGACCTTTCCACCGAGATACAGCCAGCTGACGTCTGTTTTTAGCCATATCTTCATGTAAACTTTCATCAGGCAAAATTTGGGTTGAAAGGAAATCACTGAAAATAAAATAAAAAATTACATGTTCGAGTGACCAGCTGACGTGTATTCCACCATGGTACCGTCGGCTGATTGGTTTTATTCTTCGTGATACAAGGTAATCGTCAATATAAACCAGGTTTCAATTGAGAGGAAATGACTAAAAAAAAATATTTTTTCTACGTGTTTGAACGGCGATTGCTGCTTATCCCACCAACGGAATCGCAGCTGACTTCCACGAATGTTCATGATACGACTCCCTCATGTAGTCTGCTAATTATCGCTTGAGAGGAAATTGGTCACGGACATCTGTTACGGGCTCCCGCTCTACAAGCCTTGCTAAGCTTGCTCGCAGCCTCATGTGTCGCAGCTTCGCGCTGAGCCACCGTAAAGTCAAATGTTAGAAATGTTTGACGCACGGCATGAGATGCAGCTCGCAAAGAAAACACGCGATTATCTCCGAGCGAATTACTAAGCGGGAAAAAAAAGTACTTATAAGCGAATAAGTGCAATGCCACGAAACAGAGCGGTATTTACGGAAAGCGGTGCGGGAGTCGGAAGTTCATGACCCGTAAACAATTAAAAATATAGCCCTCTTCAGGTACTTGCTCAAATACACACACTCTGACTATTCACGGTACTCTGAGACACTGAAGTAGACTACGATGTCGACATATACGACCAAATTAAACTTCAAGTTGTAAAAACAGCCACAAACATAGTTACAAACAAATAAACAGAGTGAAAAACTAAAACGATTTCCATTTACGAGTCCCAGTTTCAGCCAGCATTTTGACTCATAAAATAAAAATAAAATTACAAGTAATCTGTGAAGTGCGTGACAACCTGTTGTACTATGGGCAGTCGCCTTCGATCGTTACAAACCATCACCAGTGTATCAGGAACCTCCTATCTCAAAACAAGCGGAAGAAAGAACAGGTCCGATTAAACTGGGCCAGGTAAATTAGCCATCAAAGTTATGGTACGCCTGTTAAAGAGTTAAACTAGATAGATAAGGGAAAATGTGTTGGCTTTGTTTAATTCTGGATTATAGTATTTTTTTTTGTTTGGAAGGAGCAGATATTTCAGCCTAGATAAGTGGGTTGTTTTGGGATGTAAATCTTGGTTAAATGTCCCAAATGTATCTTAATAAATAATTAAAGCGCCTCGTCCACGATAGATTAAAATAACGTAGAGCGAGTCTCATAGGGCAATCTACGACGTGTACACATTAGCGAGACTACCCTAGCTAGAGTATCACTACAGTCTACGTAGACACGCTCGGCTACTCTCGGAAGGCGTCGTGGACGCAGGTGCGAGACCGAGACAAGCGATATGAATAGAGAGCTCTCGAATTGTCTACCCGCCTTAATCAGTCTAGCTAGGGCTTGAGTAGCGAAACACGTGTTTTGTTATATTTAATGTAGAATTCTGCATTGCTTTATTACCTTGAAGAATGTCGAAACGTGTTTGGTCAAAAGACGAAACCATTAAAATGATACATGTATGAAGGCTTTCCAGATTTATGGAATATATCTCATGATGATTATAAACATCGTAACGAAAAAATCATTGTTTAACAATTATTAGTGAAGCATTTAAGGTCTAGTATCCATTGTTTAACCCAGCAGCTTCTTTTAACATTTTTCTTTTTTTTTCTTTTTCAATAACAAAGAAACCGCAATCGCAGCAGTTAAGCGTGACCGCGACATGTTTTTAACTGAGAGAGCTATGATTGAGAGTGTATATCGTGACCGAATATATTTAGTCTACGAGTAGTGTAGTGTACGCAGGCCAAAATTTCTCTATGATAGAGCTACCCTACGATAGAGCAAAAAATGCAATAGGGTGCTCTAATGATCTCTACGTGTACGTAGAAATGAGAGTATAGATTAGATTAGTCTCCAAGCTGTCTAGCTCTATTCTCTCTCCGTGGACGAGGCGCTTAAGAGTTGTAGTTGTAACTACGATTTCGTGTTTAGATAGTTTTGTTTACAAAAACAGAACAGTTAGTAAAGAAATGGTTATTAAATTAGTCCAGTATTATAAATATTAGGGTTTAAAACGGGATATTTACCATGTTTGTTATTTGTTTTGAGTTTCTGATATTTCGGCACTGTTGCGAGCACCATGATCACGGATGAACTGAAGTTATTGCGGGTGGATGTTTATGAGTAGACAAATCGGTCTACCCTCTTTCTAGTTGGTTTTTATTCAATCAACTCTGACAATCCCTTCTGGGATACCCAGGGTTTGAGGACTTATTTCATAATTTTCAAACCTTAAAAACAGTCCCTTCCCTATATCCGTCCAAATCTAAGTATTTCAAAACCTCACAGAAATGCAAACTACATATAACGTCAACATTTTGAAACAGACAAAAAAAGAAAAAGAACACAGTGGAGTATCCACACGTCCCTAGCGCAAACGACTTCAGACAATATAAGCTCCTAAAGCGCAGCTCCACAGATTTTTTGTCATTACTCGAGTCGAGAGCCATTGATCCAGTCATGGCTTTTTTATTTCCGACATCGCTTTATCTGTTTTCAATTCTGTTTTATTCAATATCACATTGCTTTTCCATTGGAGGAATTGAAGGTTAGTATTTTGTTACATTAACTACTGTCTTTATTGTTCTTTTATGACTCCTCATTAGTTGAATCTTCTCATTAGTTTCGAGCAGTGTTTCCCAGTCTTTTTCGTGACGTGACTCCTTAGTATTTCATTAATAAATTTGGGTAGGTACCCGAAATTGTTTAGTTTTGTTTGCTTTTTAGTGTAGTATTTTGTTTGTATATCAGTTTAAAGTATGTAAACGCACCCACGATACAGAAAAAAATAAAAGCGTGTGGCACCGTCTAAAAAAACTTAGGTAAAATAACATTTTTTATATCGCTCGCGCGACAGGCCGCGGGCAAAAGCCGATAACTTAGAAATAGCAATTGTATCATTGGAAATCCAATATTCATCGGAACCAAATTGAAATTGTGTTGATATTGCTCCAATTGCCGAAATCTCTAAACAGATACACTTCAAAAGGATCTTGTTTAAATTTTGTTTTATTTGAACCTTTTGGGGAAGTAATTCAACCCTGTTTGGGTCCTTCATCGATTAATGGATGGTTGTTTTGGTTAAATCCAAGAGCCTTAAAATATCCATTAGGATTATTATGGCTTCTGTAATTTGTTGGATTAAGTACAACGTCTTTCTAATGAAAATGTATTTTTGTCATTGTTTTAGGATCTGCAGGCTGGGGTTTTGGTTCTCACACTGGATTTGGAGGTAAGATTTCATTTAAACAGACTCATCAGACTTTAAAATATATTTCACAAGTAGAAAGCTACATTTTTCTTGAGCCAACATTTGCGGAAGAAGTCATGGCCAGAGTAATACTTGAAAATAATTTGTTTAAAAGTGTTGTTTTATCTGCCCGACTGTCTTATTGGTAGAATACAACAACGCCTTGGATACGATTTCCCGGTCAGACAAATTGTTAATGGTCTTGCTTGTCTATCTGTAATTTGTCAATTAAAGCCCGAAGTATTTGTATCTGAGTGATGAAAGCTGTGCTATTGTTACTTGAAACTCAAATAACTATTATTATTATACTGACTACACTTTAGGTGCTCCCGTGTCAGACTATTCGAGAATTCTAGACATGTCTAAAAATGATGATGATTTTACATCAATTTTTTTGACATCGCAAAAATCGTCATCATCGTCGTCACAATTGCCCTTGATCCATTTGACGTGGGGTCGGCGTTTTACGTTTTCTTCTTCCATTCTCCCGTTTCACGTCACACTATCTACTATTTTTTTTAATCATTCCTCATACGATCCATGCATTTTTTTCTTTGGCCTTCCTGTATATCAATCAAAAGTCATAATGCGAGATTCTTTGAGTTTAATTCCCAGTAACTGTTAAATTGCTTTGTTTCTTTCAGATTTCAGAGCACCCATTCCTAGTTTTGGTCAAGTCTGCAGCAGCTACAACTTTCTTCGCGGTCAAAAGGTATGTGTACACATTTTACATTGAACTATTCCACTTCTGGGTAATGGCCCCTTTTATTATTTATATTTTTCTCTTTAATTATTCCAGTGAGCTATCAAAACATTCTATTTACATTTAATTACTTTTTACCTAGGTGCTTTTATTATTTCATTTCTTTCAACCAAAAACATACTTGCGGGGGTTATTTTTGGAGGCTTTTATTAATCTACTTCCTAGCACGATCGATCTTATAAAATGTCATAACAAAAGTGAGTCGACAAAATTTGAACTACTTACCTTTCATGAAAGTGGTGCGTGGTGAGTTAGTGAGTCCATTCATAAGGTTGCCATAACGAATTAGTTTTTGACCTGTCGCACTTATTTTATTATTGAAAATCATGTGTTTTTGCCATAAATCCTTCGATTCTTCTTCTACAGCTCTTGAGTACCTATAGCCAACCACATTTGTTTCCAAAACTTTGTTCTCGACTATTCCATGTCAGATAATTTCAATTGCTATGTTCCTCACTAAAATTAGTGTCGTTACTTAGTTTAGTACGTTACTTAGTTTGTACTTTAGTTCATACAATGTAAAGCTACTGGGTAATCTATACAACTGAACCAGTAGCTTTTACCTGATTTAATTATTGCTTTTTAATTAATGTTCCTCTTAAATAGTACGTATGGAGTTTCTTGCTCATTCTTCTCCATTTGAACTGTGTCTCTTTGATGGCCTAATTGAAAGAAATGTTTTGAGTTTGACTTAGCAGAAATTACCTAGTTATGATTTTCCTCTATGGTTAAAAAAAAAGGTCGCGTTGACGCCATGTCAGTTTTTTTCATAATGTAGGTAATAGTCCGACCAGGGTTGGCATGATTAAAACAAGTTGTTTTAAAACACCTGTTTAAAACAGTGTTTACAGTGTGAAATTAAACAGTGTTTTTTATTACCCGTTTCAACTACTTTTCAAGTCTGATGAATGCATATAAAATGAAAATAAATTAATATTCAGGAGTCTAAATAGCTTGACATAAAACCATTTGAGTCTATGCCATTGCTATGTCATATAATTATTATAACTTTTATTGGCATGGTTATGAAATAATTCTTAAAAATTTTAGAAAAAAAACATCACATGTTTTTTTTCAGTTGATTATTTTTCGTAAAAAATTCATTACAAAGGGCGAATTTGAAAAGATGTAGTCTAGAAATTAAATATAATATATTGATTTATACGTTAAGACATCGATAAATAATGTGGAAAAAAAATGAAAAAAAGCCAGAAACAAAAAAAAAAAACAAAAAAAACACTTGTTTAAAACATTTTGAACTGTTTGTTTTATAAATTTGAAAAAAAAACTGTTTTTTTTCCAACCCTGAGTCCGACCCATCGGTGTATCACCTTCTTAACACTTTACATTTCCTTTACAGTTGATATGTCTGTTATGCAAAGGAATCGACCCATCATGCTTCGGGCCTTCAACGACTTCGACATCTTCAACCACAACTGCTTCTACTACTACTGCTAAGTTGACTACAACTACTCCAACTACTACAACCTCTACGACTACTACTACTACTACAACTCCAGCGTCTGAATAATATTTGTGGACATCAAAATAGTGTACCCGTTTGTATCTTTTATTCGTGAACTTATGTTATTGTTTACACCTTTTTTTCATAAATGTAAAATGTAAGACTACAATTTGACGACACGGCTGGCGCAATGGCTGAGCGATCGACCGCTGTGCAGTGCGTTGCGGGTTCAATTCCTGCACGGAACAAATATTTGTATGATCTGCAAGTAGTTTTTCCGGGTCTGGGTGTTTGTGTATGCGAGTTTCTATGTTTGTAAACGCACCCACGATACAAGAAGAAATTCCTAGTGTAGGACGTTTTTTTAAAAAAAAATAATATATAGGTATATTATTTATAATTTAAGCTTGAACGTATCAATGTGGGATCACTTAGTTTTATTTCCCTTTTTGTTATTTGACAACATGTTTCAATACAGCAAGCGATTCCAAACAGAAAAAAAATGTTTTATTTGACAACGTTTTGACACCTACTATGATCGTATCTTGCTCTTGTAATATCTAGGCTCAACTCTAATAACTGACTTTATTGCTCAGCTCAACTAGAATCAGTCATCATGATATTACGTCCACCAAATCATAACCGCGCATACACAACAATAAACCGCATTTGGCAGATCTTCTTAATCGAAAGATGATTTATGAAAACTCGAGTTATTTGCGTAAACAAAGACTATTGAATAAAATACTTCTAAAGTTGGCGTCAAGCTAGACTTGAGCTGAGTTAGCGAAGCGTAAGAATATCAGCGTAAGCGAATACTACCAGAAAATATTACTCCAAGCATCCCTTTACTCTCCATCCATCCAGAAAATAACGGGTATAACAAGTTAATTATCTTGTTACATCAGCCGTAAGAACCCGTCAGTCAGCTTGATGCCCATCGGTAAGCACTGACAGGCAAGTTTGATGGCGGCCATTTTATTGACAACGTCATCGCTACCCGTCCGCGAAATTCCTTTGACAACTCGTTAATATTTAACACATAGATACGTGGGAGTAATATATTATTATTGTAGATTTATCTATGGTCTGAATTGGTGATTTGTTTGCATACCTACTTCCCCAAATCAGCCTATAAGAATCTCACTGCTAATATTTTAGGCTGATTTAAGATTTAAAATTGACACGTCACTAACACTTACTGAATTAAATACGAGATATTTAACATGCTGATGGGTCCTGCAAAAGTGACGAATATCGGAAAGTCAAAACAAATAATGAACATGGTTTTGCCGTTTTAAAAATTTTAAAATCTCTTCGATTATTTGCTACCATCTTAATAAGGAAGATAGTATACTTGATATTATACTTGTTGAAAAGAGAAGCAAGACAGAAAAAAATAATATAATATTTTTCGACCTCAAGTTGGCAGAGTTCCAAACAGAAAGTTGTAATAACAATTTTTACGGTTCGGTAACACCGGACGGAACATGCCATAACATGGTCTTAGCAACAGCTTGTCGGTATTACACGATTTTAAGTAAAGAAAAAGAACATTCTCGTGGCTTAATAAATACCACATGGCTCATTTAAATCTGCAGTTGACCAGGCCTATAGCAGTCCACTGTTGGACATAGGCCTCTCCAATCGTACGCAATTTCACTCGATCACCGGACCACTCTCATCCAGCTGAAACTGGCCACCTTGCGAAGGTCGTCCCTCTACTTTCCTAGAGGGCGTCCCACGTTTGCCAATTCTCAGTCTCCCCTCGAGAACACGTCTACCCCAACGATCATGGTTTCTACGATGACCGTTTCCTCCTTACCGTTTTCTGTAGTTGTTTGCCTTACACCCGACAACCAGTCTTACCAATCTTACTTCATACTTACTGAGTTATGCAGGTCAGATAGGCAGTTAAATTAGCATCTAGTTAAACTGGAAGCTGACCATTAAATATGAACCGGAATTGACACTCATCAAATGAGTCTACCCAGTGTGGAGAGGAAGGGATATACTCAGGCTCCAACTTGCTTCTTCGAATGTCCTTGCGCTTTAAGGGCGCTCCCTCACCGCGAGCATTCACCTGTAATGTAACGTTACAGATTCAAACATTCGAAGACAATAGAGCATCAAATTGCGCACTTTTATGTTACATTATTGAATGCTCGCGGTGAGGGAGCGCCTTAAGGCTTCGTTGGGTATCCTATTGAGACAGTGATCGCGATCAGTAATAACTACTTTTTAATTTTGTAAAATGAATATTCTCTAAGAATTGAACAGAAGACCGAGATTAAAAAAAAACTGTCTGCATTCCTCTAATTGGATGACAAGGCTATTGTGTATGTTCGACGCAGTGGTTTCTAATCTATCAGCAATGTGATTCTCTTGTGATTGTGACTAGTTTTGCTTGGCTGATTCATAGAAACTACAAGAGTACCCGTCAAGAAAATAAATCAAGCTTTGTTGGGATTTTCCATCGGGAAAAGCGAAGAACAATAGGGTATTTGGCTGAAAAAATCCGTCAGGATTTATCAAAATATTTGACACGTATTTTTTCTTGTTTTACGTTAACCAAAACTGACCGTCTCGCGACCCCACTCACGAATTTTGTGATGCGTTATTATCTATACATATAATAAATTTGTAGAAAAGTGGTGTCTGTACAATGGAAATATATAAAAAAAATATATCAGAGATTGTTATTATATCGATGCCGAACCCGAAAATGTAGTTAATTTTTTTTTTGTCTGTTTGTCTGTTTGTCGGTTTGTCTGTTTGTCTGTTTGTCTGTGTGTTTGTGCACGCTAATCTTCGGAACTACTGGACGGATTTGAATAATTTTTTTTTCGTTGTATAGTTATTAAGTCCCGTTAACATATAGGCTATAATTTATCTTGGCAACTTGAACACCTGATGCAGAACCGCAACAGACCTGCTTAACTATAAGAGATACAGAAATGGTGCCATAGCAAAAATTGTTCCACGTGATGAGCATTTTCTGCTGAGAGAATAAATTTGAAGATCCTGGACACCTGATGTGGAACACCAAGAGCCCAGCTACACTATGACATATACAGGAACGACGTCTTAGCAAGAGTTGTTCAGCCTGATAAGCACTCTCTATTGCTGTATAAAAATTTGAAGATCTGGAACACCTGATGTGGAACTCCAAGAGCCCAGCTACACCATAACATATAAGTGAATGACGTCTTAGCAAGAGTTATTCAGCCTGATGAGTACTCTCTGACAACGTATAAAAATTGAAGATCTGGAACACCTGGTGTGGAACTCCAAGAGCCTAGATACTCTATAACATATACAGTAAAGACGTCTTAGAAAGAGTTGTTGAGCCTGATGAGCAACCTCTGTTGTCGTATAAAAATTGGAGATCTGGTACATCTGATGTGGAACTTCCAACAGCCCAGCTACTTTATAACATATATAGGAATGACGTCTTAGCAAGAGTCGTCCAGCCTAATGAGCACTCTCTGTTGACGTATGAAAATTGAGATCTGAAACACCTGATGTGGAACTCCAAGACACCAGCTACACTATAACATAATACAACATTATTTTTAGTATATGCGAAACCTGAATATAGTTTGTTCAGAATCAGTAACTGATTCGATTCCAATAATTTTTACACCATGTTATGTTTTTTTTTTCAAAAATATTTAAATTAATTTTTATTACCAGTTAATTACAATACAATCACCGTACGGTTAGGTACCTATTGCCAAACTATTACCACGAGTGTATAACACAGGAGACGCGGTTTACGCGGGTGTACCGCGAAATGAGCATGTTTTTGAACGGACAACCAGGTAATGTACAAGCTTATAACTTTGTGATTTTTTATAATACGGTTTTAAAATTTTGTACATAGATTCTTTACACAAAAATATTGGACAGGTGTATCGGGTTTCGCATAAACAAAAAATAATGTTGTATAGGAATGACGTCTTGGCAAGAGTTGTTCAGCCTGGCTCTTAGAATTCGACGTTTCAGATCTTCGATTTTGTCGACCCCGTCGTCGCCGGCATAAGCAACAGGATCCGCGTACGAAGTCGCGGGCAGAAGCTAGTCTTTTTATATAATTAGGGGAAAGGTGTACGAGATGATCCGTTGAGGGAAGATGATCCTTTGATATTGCAACGA
Source organism: Agrotis clavis (assembly GCA_954870645.1). Classification (NCBI taxonomy): domain Eukaryota; kingdom Metazoa; phylum Arthropoda; class Insecta; order Lepidoptera; family Noctuidae; genus Agrotis; species Agrotis clavis. Next base: position 15,685,660 of record OX940935.1, read on the forward strand.
AGCCAATAGCGTCATCTAGTTGTTTTTAATGGTAAAACGTAGTCCCCGATATTCCCCCGCCTCAATCAAAAGTAGTGGAGTCGAGAGTGACAATTAAATTTTTTGAGAAAAAAAACAAATATTCCGTGACTTTGATCTAAGGTAAGGGTGAGTTGAAGTTTATATCTAATTTGTTCTAGGTACTTTATTACTAGGCTATGGTAATAAGTAGCTTTGAAAATTGCTCTATTTTGTTTTTTTAATAGCATGGTAACAGTTGAAAGCACATAGTTTAAGTTATCGAACATTGAATAAAAAAGTTTATGTTGGGGCAAGATGATTATGTTACCGGTGTACAAGATGATCCCCACGGATCTTCTTGTAAACCGGTAACATACCTACTATTACGGGGATATTTTAAACCTTTGTATGTTATTATGTTTAAGTTCATATATTTTTGGTTTAAGACTATGCCTCGTAATTATAAAAAAAAACTAAACGCGGATTGTGGTCAGAACACTCCATGATCAAAGCACTGGATGCTGTTAAAAATGCATGCCATATAGCACAGTTTGGATTGCCTGTATTATCACTAAAAACGCGGGCTAAAGTCAAAAATAAGGTGGCTGTCAGTACAATCAAATAAATAAGTGAAAAAATAAACCGAGATTATGGTTTTATGTGGGTTATTCTCTTCCTGGATCCTGGGATCATCTTGGACACCGGGGTGTACAAGATGATCCACAACGTTTTAAAAATGTGTTTTTTTAATAGTAAAGCATCTAAAAAATGAAAATGTTGAGTATGCCAACAATAAGATAGATAAATTTACTATGTATATACGTATTTACATTCGCGCTAAGTAGGATATCTTTTAATCTACAAGCAATCTCCCTTAAGGGAATCATCTCGTACACCTTTCCCCTATGCATTGTTTTAACGAAAGAAAACATACCTACGTGTCCATTATTCTGACGGAATAAGTAAATTTTGCAATTTATTGATGCTGTGAAATTACAAGGAGCCTTTAATATTATGGAGAAGAGATCAGTGAGAGAACAGTGATGCACAAACATATCTGCATTTATTTGCAGTCTGTTATTAATATTGCCTTTTTGGCCTTGATACTCGTAATTTGCAAAGCAACTCTTTTTGCACTTTGATACCACAGTAATATCCTACTTTTATCGGATGGGTGGTATTACGTCCCAGTTTCAAAACAGAATAACTGATGTAAACTTTACAAGGAGCGAATTTGTAAAACTCTTTTTAAATCTTCACTTTGTTGAAAAAGTCTTGACTTTGAGTATAATCAAATGATTTTTAGAAATAGGTATTACTTTATAATTATGGTGTACTTTTCTATTAATTTATGATAACTAAGTCCTTCACCAAGCTTCTACTATATTTTATTTGCTTATATCCACAGTTATATTTTCTTCTGTTTAGCGGCAGCGTTTACAATAAGGTAGATAATGATAACCAATTTAAACTCGCACATTACTTCGTTTATTTCATCACCAAAACACCGGAATTAAAACCATGAGGAAACCAGCGTAACCCAGCTAGAAAATCGAGAACATGACTGTGACATCGGCACTAGAGCAGAGTGGTAGATGAAAGCTCATACTGTGAAGATGCCTGTGTCCCAACAGTGGGAATATTGCAGGCTGATTTTATAATCCTCGTCCGCCTTAGTCACAAGCCTGTATTCCTTGGAGTTCAATTTCCCCCAGCAGGTGCAGTTCAACTGATACCATTAATGGCCACTATTGTCCACGATCGTCGAAGCAGACTGTAATCCATTGGCGACGTCATCCGAGAAACTAATTTTGATTACCACATTCCTATCTAGATGTATAGACACTGTATAAAAGCCTTTTGTTTAAACCGATGAAGTAGACTTTAATTGAAATTGTTCTGACCTGCTATGCGAAGAAATGGTCTTGGAATAGTCTGTAGCACTTATTGCACCGTAAAAGTACCGTACCGTAAGAATGCGATAATTTCAGGAACTACTGAGGCCTTATCACGAGCTCCTAAAGCGATCCAGTTTAGGCTGTGTGAAAGAGACAGAGCAATACAAGTCGTCTAGCGCCATCTCTTTCCCACAGCCTAAACTGGATTGCTAAGAGTTCATGGTAAGCCACCTGGTTCGATTCGAACCTTTCTTTTTGCACGTTAGGGTAGAGTAATTTGTATATTTTTGGCAAAATTTTAGATTCTCATGAAGGCAAAATAGATTGATTCTCATTATGTTTTGACACTTACGTCCTAATATCAAACTTGGTTACAAATTGAAAACCGAAGTTGGAATTAAATAAAATACTTTCTCTACAAGAACCAGCCGAATAATTTTATATTTCGTAACACCTAAATCTGTTTGTAGTTCAAAGAATTTGTGTAAAAAAATAAAAGTGAAACCAAACGACTGCCGCGGTAGTTTTATTTAATTTTGCTTTTCACTACGTTTGACGCCGTACGAGTATTTGAAGTGTAATTGCTTCGACAGAAACCCCTTTTAAAATATATTTTCCGCTCTTTTTATTCGGATTTTATAGCTCTGTGGCTTATTTTATAAATAAGGTTTTGCCGTCCAATACTTTGCTGTTTTTTTTTATCGAAATAAGTAACCTTTGTGAACATAATTTAAGGTTTGTATTTTTACTGCACATAATAAAGAATATACATAATATACAACTTTGCCTGCGGTTAAGTAAAGCTGAAGCAAACTTTACAAGATTTACGAAATCTTGTAAAGTTTAGAATGACAATAAAATAGGTACTTATTTAATTGCAATGTCATTGGTAAAAAAAGCACCAAGTGTGAATTAGACTTCCGCATGATGGGTTTATAGTGCATGGCAACAGAAATACATATCCTACAAAAAAAATGTCTACCTATTAGGTACGGATCATGAGATACTGCTCGCTGAAAGGGGTTGTTGTGAGTTCGCCACAAAAAATATTCCCTTCGAAAAAAGTTTTGATCCTGTTCTCCTAGTACTTTCTGTTCAGGCCCTATAGCCAAATGGCAAGCGACATTCGCTAACTTTCAGCAGTCGCTTATACATTTTCAACTTTATAGCCCATTGCATAAAGTTGAAAATCTATCAAAGATTACAGATCGTTTTCGTTTGTTTCGTTCGCTATCACTCAGCAGTCTTTACTAGATTTTCAACTTTATGAGATGGGGTATAAAGTTGAAAATGTATTAGCGACTGCTGAACGTTAACGATTGTCGCTTGCCGTTTGGCTACAGGCTCAGATTCCAAATTTTGTCCTCGTTTTCGGTAGTTTTTATTTGATAATTTAATGTTCTACTATCCCCGTGCGGAAAATGGGCCGAATGTACAATAATCAAAATAAAAAAAAAAACAAAAACCTGTTTTTCGTGGGGAATTATTTTTGTGGCGAACTTACAACACCCGCTGAAAGACAGACGGACGAATGAACCATTTTGATAAGTTACCACTGGTTACCCTTAGCCCCTTCGTACACTAGGCGACGCAAGTCTCCGATACCTTACGATTTTGGTATTCATTGACGCGTGCTTGTATTCGAACCTCTATGGGTTTGTATTGCGATAGCCGCTTGGATACCGAAGTCGTAAGGTATCGGAAACTTGAGTCGCCTTGTGTACGAAGGGCCTTAGAAGCCCTAAAAAGTCTACGGAATGCTAAGACGAGATAGTAGAACTACTACGCATACCGGAGCCTTATATGAATGCCTCGGTATCACTCGGGACGCTTCAGCAGTTTCAGGACGTAACATAAATAAAATTAGTCACCGAATTCCTAAACATACCGAGGCAAAGTTACAGTCAGTGTGTCCTTGACAGTGATGCCAAAGGATACCCTGCCTTCAAAAAGTGTGTGCCAGGCCTAAAAATGTCAGGTTTATTGGACATTAACGTCTGATGGAGTAAAGACGCCAAGATTGGCGTAGTGGCTGAGTAATTAGACTGCTGGGCTGAGTGTTGCCAGTTCGATTCTCGCACGGAACAAATATTTGTATGATCAAGCAGTTGTTCCGGGTCCGGGTATTTGTGAGTTTAAATGTTTTTAACGCACCCACAATAAAGGAGAAATTGCTAGCGTGGGGGTTAAGTTTAAAAAAATGAAAGTATTAAAGCCGTAGGCAAAGTTACCCTGTGAGGCCTGTGTTCCAACAGTGGAAAAATAACCTGTACCCTTAGCACGAGTTTTCAGTATTTGAGACGTAAAGTAAACTGGAACTTTGACAATTTTAAATTGACAATTTTCAAGGAAAAAATTAGTTCCTTCTTCGCACACCAGAGGCGCTGTTCCATTTTTTCATACAAGAAACGCTGTAAATACTGTAAAGTAAAAGAGTGAAAATTCGTGCTAAGGGTACTGATGATGAGGCAAAGTTACAGAGACGAAAAAAAAGGGAAAAAATTACGAGACTTGACATAAATTATTAAAATACTAATCTCAATCCAAAGATGTGGTGTGAAACCAAAATCTTACATAACAGGGTTTCTCTCCGGGGTCGCGGGACTGTGTCATCAGTTAATCGTGACCATGGAACGTAAAGGGCTATTGAAGGATCACCGTGGATAGTCAGTACAAGTCTGACAGTCCCTACCGCACCGCCCTGTTTAGGAGGACTCATTTGATGATTTTACCAGGATAAAAAAACAGGGTTAATCTCAAAAATGTACACACCGAACTTGTGTACAATGAATCTTTCCATCTCTATACACACGACCATCTTGTAAACAGATGTTTATTCCCAAAAAACATTCAAACACGGTTCTGTGGTAGTTATCTCTCCTTATTTCCAAGTTATCATCAGAATTTGTTGTTGTTTCCTTATTTTTTTTCTTCTATCTCCTTTTGACGAAAACTTCTCGCGTAATAAATGTCGAAACTTTGTTCGCACAGACGAAACTTTTGACAGGACAAGACGCGATTCGTGTTCAGAATTTTAAAGTGCTTCTTGCGTCGTACTGTTTTCTGGCTGAGAGATTAAATTACGGGAAATTGTGCGTTGCTAGGGAAATTTAAGCTCAGGTGATCGTGTTTTGGTGTTGAAACTTTTTTAGAACTTTAGTAGATAGGAAAAGTTTGAAACATTAAATTTTTAAACGTCATCTTTCCCTTATCCCAATTCATTTGGCGTCGATGAAACGTGTCTTCTTTCAAACTTGTCTATTTCTCGTCACATATCTCTCGATTCATTTTTAACGTAGGTTATAAATGTGGGATTTGTTCGATGTAGGCCAAATAAAAGCACTGATTTTTCTTATAAACTTGAATTTTTATTTTAAACCGTCTTTAGTCTATACGTCGTTCGTCTTAACTCCCGTTCCAGTCTCGTTCATTTTCCTCTTTTTTACATTCACTCCCTTTCTCTTTCACTCCTTGACTATTCCTAACTTACATCTCTTTCATTCAACATGCTTCACATCAATCATTCATCTTTACGCTTCATTCTACTCATTTATCTTAACGTTCCGTTCCTACAACTCGGCCATTCTGATATCTGACTGTCCCCAGTCAGATCTAAACAGATCAGACAAACAACGCCTTTCACAACTTAAACTTTAAACAATAACAACTTAATTCTAATGACCTTTTACACTCCTTGTCATACCCTTCTTCATCTAAACCACATAACACTACTAGGTACATAGCAGATTAACAAACTTAAGCTTACTGTACTTTCTCTTACTTTTAGTTACATTTCACAATAAATACAAAGGCAACAATGAGTATTAACTATAGCTATACTGTACGCGGTATAACAAACAACATTAGGTAATTATGCAAAACTTAAAAATTAGACTCTTCACCACAGTATTGTTCACTCGTTTTTTTTTTACTAACAATAACAAGACAATTTCCACATCTTCAACTTGTACATCAAATGGACATTTATAGAAACTAACACAGAGTACATACAACTAGTAAGTATTGCCACCTTAAAAAGTACATCTTTACCATTCCTACTTCTTATTTTATAACATTTACATGACATAACCTACACCATCGTAATGAAATGTTGGGTCAAGAAGCACCATTTTCCTAACCTAACACAGCAGATAATTATAGCAAATAGGATCTGACCTACTCACCTAACTCAACACTATCGCCAAACACTGGCCATGGCTTCATATTGTCGGCCGAGGAAGATGTCACTCGAGAACCATCCGTCATACGATCTATCTTCTCAAGATCGTACCGATCATTCCTTTTGACTTTGGTGACCCTGTATGGGCCTAAATACTTGGGCTTGAGTTTTAATCCACTGCCAAACTGCGTCCGTTTGATGGCTACAATATCTCCTACAACATATTTACGACTTTCCTTTCTTTTTCTATTGTAGGTCTTACAATTTTCATCTTGAATTTTTCTTATTTGTTCTTTCGCCTTCATCTTTAAGTCTTCTCTTTCTTGCACAAAATTACTTCTATGCTCTCGCTGAAGCAAATCATAAATCTGTATATCTTCTTTAGTTTTCATCTTCGTACCCAGCATGAGTTCGAAAGGGGTGGTGTCAATGCTTCTTTGGTATGTGCTATTCAGTGCTCTCTGCACTCGGCTGACTTGCTTGTACCATAGAGATGGTTCTTCAATACATAGCTTCGTTAACACCGAAATGAGAATTCTGTGTATGCGCTCCACCTGACCATTTCCCCTGGGCACTCCTGTAGTTATGGTTACGTGTTGAATACTTTCCTTTTCACAATACTCCTTGAACTCGTTACTGGTAAATGCAGTACCACGATCTGAAATTAATCGCGTAGGATTACCAAACGTCTGCTGATGAATCATTAGTTTATCTATGGTCTCCTTACTGGTAGTTCCCTTCACTGGAAACAGCCACACAAACTTCGTGAATGCATCCACAATTGTAAGGATGTAATTATACATTTTCCTTGTCTCTGAAAGAGGTCCAATGTGATCACAATGTAGGGTGTGCAATGGAATGCCTTCCTTGTCAATACAGTTCAAAAATCCTTCCTGCTTGCCCTCCTTCTTGGTTGCTAGTAAGCAAGGTACACATGACAACAAAAGTTCTTCAATTCTCTTATTTACATTTTTTATGTAGTAATTCTGTTCCAACAATTCTAACATTTTTCTTTTTCCAAAATGACCCTTTTGATGAATCCATCTTAACACTTCAAATTCTAAGCTTTTTGGTATCACCAATTTTCTTTCTATTCCCTTGTACAATAAACCGTCACTGAAGGAATAGTCTTCATATGGCTGCAGTTTTAGAATGTCTATAATCGCCTTTACACCATCATCCAACATTTGTGCTTGCTTGATACGCTCATGCAAGCTTAGCTCAATAACTCCAACAAATGGGTTTCTACTTAAAGCATCTGCATGTTGCATCTTACCTCCTGGTCTATGTTCAATAACATAATCATACTCTTCCAGTAGCAACACCCACCTGGCTACTCTTGTTGATAATTTTTTTTTATTCAATGTCTTTTGGAATGCTTGACAGTCTGTTACTATTTTAAAATGCTTACCAAACAAATAGTGTCTGAACTTCTTTACTCCTTCAATAATAGCTAGTGCTTCCAACTCATAACTACTATATTTCTTCTCGGCTTCACTAGTCTTCCTACTGTAGTAATGTACAGGGTGTAACTCACCTGTGTGGTCTCTCTGTAACAAAATAGCACTGTATGCTATTGCGGAGGCATCTGTATGCAACTCCGTTTCCAGCTGATGGTCATAAATCCTTAGCACAGGGCTACTAGCTAGTGCATTCTTCAACATGTTAAAGGCACTTCTCTGAATATCATTAAACTCAAAAGGTACATCTTTTCTTAACAAATCTGTTAACGGTTTAGCTATTAGTGCAAAATCTTTAATATATTTTCTAAAATATGACGTTAATCCTATGAAACTGTGAAGTTGCTTTAAAGTCTTAGGTTCAGGGTACCTGGTTACGGCGTCTGTCTTCTCTTGTGAAGGTTGTACTTTACCATCCTCTATTATATGTCCTAGGTACTCTATACGGCGGCATAGTAGTTGTGCTTTCTTCCAATTTATCTGCAGACCGTACTGTGATGCCACCTTTAACACTTCTCTTAATCGCTGCAAAGCCTGGCATTCATCAACGGCTGGAATCAACAAATCATCGATGAATATTACAATGATTCCTTTTGCTATAAGATCCTGAAACACCATGGTTACAAATCTCATGAAATATTTCGGACAAACTGATAACCCAAAGGGTGCTCTCAAAAATTCATACTGACCATTGTGCGTTACAAAAGCAGTATACTTGATGCTGTCTTCACTAACCTTTAAGTGAAAGAAGCCATTCTTCAAATCCAATACGCTAAATACACAAGCATCTTTAAGTTTATCTATCAAATCGTCTATAATGGGCAGGGGAAATTCATCCTTAACAATCTTTTTATTGATTGGCCTATAATCTACACAAATCCTTGTACTACCATCTTTTTTCTTTATCAACACCAGAGGAGAGGAATATTCAGAAAAACTTACGCGAATGATACCATCTTCGAGCCACTCTGCTACTTGCTTCTCCACCATCCGCTGTTCGGATAACGATATTCGTCTTGGTCGCTGAGCCACTGGTATGTCATCCTTTAACACAATTCGCAACTCTATTGGTGCCTCCTTTACCTGTTTAGGGTTATAATTCTTCACACAGTCAATAACCTCTTGCTGCACCTGTTTATTCTTAATGTTACCTAAAACAAACGGCTGATCCTGACTAACAACACAACAAACCTTTGACAACCAATTGTTTATGTTTGGTGCAATCAGTATTGAACCCTTCGACATTATAGTAAATACGTCTTTAAGGAAGTCTTGACCCAATATAACACTACACGGCATAGCATGCCTTGGAACAACATAAAATGTAGCATTGTAATCGTGTCCGTCTAACAAAACAGAAGCAGTTAACCTTTCCGTCGACACTATACTGCCTCCCAAGCCTACTAGATTTGTAGCAGTTTTCACACACTCCGGAGATCCTAAATGCACGTAAAGCTCGGTACACATTAAGTTCAGTTCACTTCCTGAGTCAATTAACGCGGTCACTTCGCACTTATTGATAAATATCGTCTTGCAGGCATTTTCAAAACGTATCTGAGCCGGCGTCTTTATTTCGTTGTAAACATCCGTGAAGTTAGCGTCAGTTCCCACTACATTCGCCATCTTGTCGCTAATGTTGGTACGACTGTCAAATGAGCTGTCATGGCTGCCGTACTTATCAGGTTTGCCAACCTCGTAAACGCTCGGAGTGAAGTCAGCCACGCACATCGCTCGTCTATCTTCGGAAGTGTTCGGTTTTCCTTTTTCAGTTCGCCCTTCCCGTTCATCGTTCCTTTCACTCGTTCTTGACCGAATGTTTCCGCTTTGTTTACATTGCGTCGAGATATGCCCAAACTCGTTACACTTGAAACATTTTAGACCTTTTTCTTTATTAGGACACTGCGACGATTGATGATTTCTTTCTCCACAACTGTAGCACCTCTTGATACTCGTACCCGCATTACTTTCACTGCTCTCCGGCTTCTTATTTCGGACGTAACTTGCGGCCATCTTTTCTTTAATTGTTTCGTAAATTTTGAACTTTTCTTTGAGCTCCGTATAAGAAGTAGCACCATATAACACCATTTTATTCACTTCTGAATCAATAATGCCGTCTATTATGTACTTTATGGCAACATAATCAGGCATTTTGCCGCGCTTTCCCATTTCTTTCATAACTAACATGTAGTCTAAACACCTTTCGTCTTTCTTCTTCCTTCTAGCGGCCATCATTTCATGTATGGTTTTGCTATCTATCGAATCAGGAAATTCTTTCAGCAAACCCGCCTTCAGCTCGTCCCAACTTTTGAATGGTTTTTCAGATTTTAACCACAGGGCTGCGGTTCCCGTCAGAGATCTTCTAGCGACTATCAGAGTCTGAAGAGGCGTCCATTGAAATATTTCAGCGTTGTCGTCAATGTCAGTCGCCCATTTAGCCACCGAATACGATTTATCTTGTCCGCTGAATTTTGCCACCAAGTTCTCCGCCTGGAATATACCTTGATCTCGGCAGAACGGTTGTCTCGTCGATGCAGCTGCCGCGTGGTCGTCTTCGTCATAGTCCGCTTGACGGCTTTGTCGGCGATCCTTTCCGTGTCCACCCATATTTCGTCTTTGCCTAGTCTTTTGTAACTACTGTTACCGTCTTCTATCGTCTTTTCGTCGTTTCGCTTGAGCAAAGTCACCGGCCGCTCCACGTCGTTGGCGTCGGTTTTTCTGCTCCCGTCTTTTACAGTGCTTTGGCCTCGCAAACTGGAAATATCGAACTATCCCGGACGAGCCCCCAAAAATATGTGGGATTTGTTCGATGTAGGCCAAATAAAAGCACTGATTTTTCTTATAAACTTGAATTTTTATTTTAAACCGTCTTTAGTCTATACGTCGTTCGTCTTAACTCCCGTTCCAGTCTCGTTCATTTTCCTCTTTTTTACATTCACTCCCTTTCTCTTTCACTCCTTGACTATTCCTAACTTACATCTCTTTCATTCAACATGCTTCACATCAATCATTCATCTTTACGCTTCATTCTACTCATTTATCTTAACGTTCCGTTCCTACATAAATATCGTTTACAAAAAAAAAACAATTAAAAATATAAAAAAAAAATAGCCCACGAGTAAGGTCCAAGCTGCCAGTGGTCAGGGCTCTTGTGAGAGAAACCTCCTAACAATACGCGCTGTATCAGAAGTACTGCTTTCTGAATGAAAAAGCGGTGCCTACTACCTATTATTAATACCCCGTCGAATCTTTCTAATTATTTTATTCTCTATTATTAAGTATCCGACAGAAAAGCTGAAATACTTAAGGACCAGTTAAAGCAAGAACAAATTTATTTAAAGCAGTTCTTGCACCAAACCATAAAAAAAATCAAGACATCATGATTTAATCATGCTTTATCAGTCAATCAAGAGGGAGACTACTCATCTTACGCGTCATTGGATATAGGAAGAAATGAAAAGAGACCGTACTTGCCATTAAAAAAATATGTATTATATTAGACACTGTTTACAGATACAATATTTTCTACTCTCCAAAATAAAACGAAGAGATTTTGAAGCACTGTCATTGCATTCAGAGTTTAGTGGGAATGCGATCTGTGGTTTGATCTACCATGTTGCTTTGCTAGCACGACCTGAAAATAAAAATACGACAGAAAATTTAGAACGTACTAAAGATGAAAGCTTTAGATTATCACCATGTAAACAACAGGTTTAGGCATAAAAGCTATCAATGTATTATAAATTACACCGCGATTGTAAGGCCTGAGGTACACTACGAGTACTATCTAAGCACGAAACCCGAAGCTTCGGCCGAAGGTTCGGACGTGTCCTACACTTTATCACTTACGGACATACGATTAGTTAATAGTATGACTTAATAATTGATGAGATTGGACGGCTGTACCGAATACCGAAGTGTAATACGGAGTAGGGTTCACTTAAAACTTTTGAGTTACTTTCGTAACTTCGTTGACGGACTAACACAGTAAATCCCCAGAGTAGTAACGCCGTCGACCACTACTTTGCAACCACTGGCAAAGTAGTGGTCGAAGGCGGGAGTCAATGGTACAAGGATGCATTTATGCGAGATTTTAGATTAGTAGAAGTCAGTCGAATAAAAACTACAAAAAAGTAAAAAATTATGAATTTATGGGAAGACATTTATTGTCTTCCCATAATTTTCATTCTTTGTTTGGTTATTCATTCTTTGGTTAAAGAGAAGGATCGAAGGATCGAGGAAGGAATAATGATGAGAGACAAACCTCAGTGTTGCTATTCTTCGTTCGTCCAAAATCAAAAGCTGCAGGTAAGTCGAAATTTCGAATACTGCTCGGATCAGGCCATTGGAAGTCATCGCCGGTACCATCACCTTCATTCGGGATGAAGGTCGTAACGTATTCTTCAAATTTCACATTGTTTCCTTTGTGCTTCTTGTGATGATTGGCTGGAACTAAGAGTAGCTTCATTAAAATATATCGATGACGTCGACTAAACAAGCTAGTGACAAAGAGCAAAAGGGTTTCTTAATTGTTGGTTATTTGATCTATTTTGTACCTTTACTACTCGTACTGACTAAAATCCACGGTGTTTCAATAGCCCTTTACGATACAGGGTCCTTTTTTATCGAGGTAAAATCATCAAATGAGTCCTCTCACTTTATGGGCCTACCACACGCACAAGCTTTACCACAGTTTTACCTGCGCAAGAAAAAACAATACACTGTCGGCAACCACAGATATAGATATACCTAGATAACGCAAGTATCACGATCTGCAGTACGAAAACCAAGCCAGCCATTTTTTGACTACCTTTTATGACGTCACAAAAACTATTTAGTCATGGGAAAACCAAATCGATTGAAATACGTCCCCGCTTACAGTGCCCCCCTCGTCCCACAGCACAATTAACCATTTTAATATTAAAACTGACGTCCGACTAACGATGGACCGATTTAGATGACCGCGAAAATGGCCACTTACGATTTTTGGTCGTAAACTAGCACGGATCTTTGGCACGCGAAGTAGTTGCTCTTGCGTTATCTAGGTAAGTATATAATATATCTGTGTCGGCAACATTGAACGCCCAATCGCGCAGGTGGTGAAGCGTGTGGTAGGCCCATTACTGTCCGAGACGTTCTGACTAAAATCCACGGTGTTCCGTCAATACCCTTTTGTTCCAGGGTTCTGTTACCTGTGTGGACAGTCCCGCGACTAGCGAGAATAAATTGAACCTCAGCTCTGGTAGGAATATTGCAACGGTTCTGTATATTGGATCAATTCAAACAATATTAATACTCCAATAAAAAATAAAAGGTGTGACACTCCCGCTTGCCATCTAAGAGCCTATGCACACCACGTTTTTTAAACGCGCCGGTGCTGCGCGTTTTACGCGATACAAACGACAACAAATTGCACTGTTTGATAAAAGCGCGCCCTCGACGCGCGTTTGACGCGACGGTGCCGCGCGTTCGTATCAATACAGACACGCGTTTCAGGAACAGACGCGATAACGACGCGACAGATACAGACGCGCGTTTCAGAAACGTGCGTCGACGGCGCATTGTTTTCAAACACAGCAGTTTGCCGGTGCCGCGCGTTTGTAATTTATACAGGTGTGCAAAGGTCTATAGGCTGCGTCTGACTTGCGTGCGTATCGCGTCTGTATCGCTACAAACGCGCGTCAACGGCGCGTTTAAGAAACGTGGTGTGCATAGGCTCTAAGTATAAGTTTACTAACAACTTATTGCTAGAGTTGGACACGAAACTTATTTGTAAAAACAACTTGTTGGTCTGTCCAACATTTCCATCAAAATGTTGGCGAGAACGTATCCATTTCCTACAAAAGTTTGACAATGTAGCGACCCTACATCGTGTTCTTTTTTTTGTAACTTTTTTTTTCCTTTGGAGTTACCCGTGTTTGTCTTTTTATTGGAGTTTATGTTAAAAGGTCTATTTTGGGAACATGACATTGTTTTCTATTGTGTTTTTTCGTAGAAAATTATGACACATCAAGTGTGTGCGGCGGAAAATTGCTAAGCAAATTTTTTTTCCTACTTGTTTGAACGGCGATTGCTACTTATCCCACCAACAGAACCGCAGCTGACTTCCACGAATCTTTATGATACGACTCCCTTATGTAGTCTACTAATTATGGCTTGAGAACAAATCACTGACAAAATTTTGCTTTGGCTCCCACTCTATTAGCATAACTGGAAAAATATACTTCTACTACAAGACACACCTCTGCATAACCTTTCTGGAATTCCAAACGTCTGTTATGTTTCATGTTTACATAGTAACATTTCTACTAATTATGTATTACATAAACAACAAAAACAGAAATGCCGCTGCTCCTTGTAACTACAAGATAGCAAAATTGCCTCACTGCAAATTGTGTATATTTGTGTACTAGATAAAATCTCGAGACATTCTTATCAATTATTATTATTTTGCACTTTATTGTAAGTAAGTACATTAAAGTATTTTCTACAAACATTAATACCTCTTATGCATGCTTTGATACAAAAATCATTTATGTTTTATGAAAAATTAAAACCTAAATCAAACTAAAACAAAGTACAAAAGTGCAAAATAACTTTTTTTTTTCTAGTTCTGATAATAAAAGCAAATTCATATCATCATAATTTTCTAACATAAGCACTAGAATTTTCTTACATCTTTAGATGTTTTCCCTCTTTACCATAGCTCATTGTTGATTTTAAATTAAAAAATATTATCTGCAATCAAAGTAAGTCCCACAAGACCAGATGCAATAACTTGTATCTATAATTTTCCAAGTCGAGCCATAATAACCTGACCAAGAATAAACAGGACACAAAGACTGAAATATACAGCGAATTAATCACATAAGTAGTTAGTAGTGCTTTCTCAGGGATTATAGTGGGTGTATTAGTATGGCCCGGAGTGTAATAAATCGTAACAATAGGATTTAACTAGGACAGTGTATTTCATAGTGTCGGTCGTGACCTACTCCATGTAAACTGTAAGGAGGATCGATCAAAAGGGTTGTTGTAAGTTGGCCACAAAGTTAATTTGCCACAGTTTTGTAAAGCCCATACATTGAAAGTAAATTCGCCACATACATAAAATTCATATGTAATTTCGTCATAGGTACGTCAAGGTAATTGTAAATTAGCCACAAATCCACATTTGACATGATTTCTACTAAAAGTAGCGATAGCAAACAAAGTTATTGGTTTTGGAGCTCGAACTGTAAAGGAGACTTTAGTATTCACTTTTAATAGAAACACGAGCATGCATAATTTTAAAATTTCTCGAACTAAATAACGAACCGAGCCAAGCATCGAGCCAAACATCGTTACGAGCATTTTCATGATCTTTTTAGCGAACGTTCTAGTCAAGGCTTTTAAAAAAAAAATGCTTCAGGAAGATGTGAGACTTATCGGTCTTGTGGGCTACATAGCTTATGGTTTTTATTAGAAACAGAAAAATACTTTTTAAAATCATTTTTTTTTTATCCTCTATAGTTCAAATATTTGATCCAAATTCTTATCTAATACGTAATTCGTCGTACCGGTAATAATCATCGTCCAAGAACACAATCAGCGAAAAATGCTTATAAAATAAAATCTACTGAACCAAACTAAACAAAACTGGCCCTTGAAATATGAAATAAATGCTTTCGTTTTGATTGGATAATTGCAATAAACATATAGGTTTTTTTAAAGTTGTTTGAATAGCTTGAGCAATGAGATTTTAGTTTTATTTTATTTAATATTTAATTTAGAAGAAAATTACAGTGATTATGAAAAATAAATAACGTTTTTATTCCACTTATTCGTTTATTGCCCGTAGTCCACCCACTAAAATTATCTATTTAACCACTTCAAAATCAAAATGGATAAAACAATTACCATAATATAAAAAAAGACCACCTTGAACTCATGCCCGCCTAGTACTTTTAATGTTTTTGTAGGTATTTCTTATTGTAATGGTCCTCCATTATTATCCTGGAAAACCGAAAAGTGCCTACGGGTGAATCTTGAGAGGCTCATTTTACGTTGTCCGAAGAAAAAAACTACCCGTAGTATTTAAATTAGAAACCAAAATATTTTTTTTATGCTACTATATTGTATGATCTTACTGTTGCACGATAGTTTTTGTGTCTAATTTGGGACTAAATAGTCGAAAAAAAATCCAAAAGGCCTAAAAATTGATACCCCTGGCGCGTCCGCAGCATATTTTGCAAACAAAATACCAAAAAAACTCTTACTTACGAACGTAAACAAAATAAACAGTGCAGTCTAATCGCTACCAGGATTGTTGTAGATATATTTAAAAAAGATACACCGTGTATATGTATGTTAGTTTATTTAAAAATGACAATATAAAGTTTGTCCGAGACTAAACAGTGATTCCCGTGGCGCGTCACAAATCTTCGTATATCTTAGTACAATTTTATAGAAGATCGTCTCCATGCCGTCGCATGTGCGCTGCTGGTAGAGCTTCGTACGTCTTTGTGAAAGATTACGCCGCTCGTTGGTCCAGGACGAAATTATGAACATAAGTATTTGATTCCCCTGGTTTTGGTTTCGCTAGCTCGTTGATTACCCTGACCACGTTTTCAAATGCAATTTGTGATTTAACGATTTGTGGTCGGGAATTGAAAGTGATAAATTGTTAACGAGACTGATTAGTATTTTATAGAGGCTACTTTAAAATAGAAATAAAACTTAATTTTCTTCTACCTTTTTTTGATTCCCCTGGCCAAAAAAAATTAAAACGCAATATATTGGGAACCTTTCGGCCAAAAGTGATGCCAATTCGTTAAATGTGTTTATAATGAAGTTACATTTTATATTACATTGTTACTTATAAAAAAACTGTTTAAATAAATTTCGCCAAGGGAATCACCTAAATATGCCGAATCTCAGGATTCACCCCTACCTACAAATAAAAAGATTGCAACATTTTCATACTGACTTCACAACTTATATCACTATTTTTCTTTCGTAATACAACGCTAAAAACTTATGGACATTCAGGTCAACCACGGGCAAAAATATTTTCCCATGGTACACCTAGGTGAACCAAGCGGGTGGACCACGCGCAATAAACTCACTTATTGTTTGATTTTTCTGCTATCCGTACGTAAGAAAGCATCGTGGCGAATTTACAATAAGAAAAATTATTATTTTGAAAATATTCTAAACAAAATAGAATCGTGGCAAAATTACACATACTTTTTTTCGTGGCGTGGCAACTGCCAACCAACTTTGTGGCAAACTTACAACAACCCGATCAAAATATTAGGAACTTAAATCTAATCTAAGAATTTAAAAGTAAAAAATAATATGTAGGTCCTGCAATCCTTGAAAAAAAATATCGCAGCATTTTTTTTTTTGTTTTCTTTTTGTTTGCCTGATTTTTTTTTAACCTTGCAGTAAGGTTTAGGTTTACTTATTAATTATATAATTAACTGATACCGAACAATAAATAAAAATCTTATAATGATGTTTCGGGGCCCCCCTCTCAGAGGGCCAAAGCCTGCCGGGGTCGCGGGACTTATTCCATCACCGTGACCCCGGAACATAAAGGGCTATTGAAGGACACTGTGGATTTTAGTCAGTACAAGTCTGACAGTAGGGGTGGGAGGACTCATTTGATGATTTTGCCACGTTAAAAAAGAAAAAAAAGGGGATTGACAGTTGCCAAATATTTTTAAGTCCCTAAAGGTCACGCTCCGTAAATGTTTAAAAACACCGAACTAGACCAACTTAACTGAGGTGTAGGAAGTGTAATACAGTGGTAGGAGTTTCACATATTGTTTAAATGTTGTTTGTTCGCGTGAGAAGATTTGGGGAAACTGCGTATACGCCATTTTGAATAAAATTGATGATCGGCGTAGCATGTCTTCTTCAATTTCTCTATTAATTGTCATCTCAACGGTAACCTTTTTTATAGGCTTAACAGGTAAGATAATTCTATCGATCTAATTAGGCCGTATTACGAAGTATTCCTGTTTGAGCAACGGTTTTTAGAGCACCTATGTTTACAGCAACGATTGTTTTCCCGTTTGAGCACCGATCAATATACGTTTTGCTCAATCGGCAACGAATTGATATCTATTCCCATAGTGATGAGGTGTAATAATAAAAGGCATGGGTTCAAGTTGGTTTGTTTTTAATCACGATGTGGTACAAAATTCGTGTATTTTGTAAAATTTTCGTTTCAGTCAAAATTTTCGTGTTTTTTGGAATACATTTCACGACATGTTAGCAATTTCCTAACACACCCTGGTCAGTATGAATCTAACTAGGTTATTTTTACCTACCTACATTACCTGACATTTAAATGCTTGGCTAAGTTTCCAACTAAAATTAGTTTGTATAATTTTAGTTAGGTACAACTTTCTGCAAAATTTGTAGATTTTATATAATGATACCCACTTCGTTTACCTTTACAATAAACGTATAGGTACAATTTCTGATCTATACATAAAATGACAGAAATCTAGAAATTGCCTGCAATAGTTTGCAAGTCAGCTGACAATTTCTAAGTTGATTATTCGTGCTTATGATTTTCTACAAACCATATTTTTCTTTAATTTCTAAATGTTTGTAAGATACAGAGTAGTATGGAAACTTTTGTAGGAACATGAAAAACCTTCAGACACCAGCTCATATAACAAATAACCGTATACCAGGGGCATCAAATATAAATGAGAGCGGTTACCCAAAACGCGTGCAAAGATCGCGAGAAAGCAACAATAAAGTGAATTTCAACGACGAAGATAAAATGGAGACATTTTACATGGTAAGTAAAGCAGAGATAATAATATAAAGTCAGATATTAACTTTAGAGTTGCAGTACAGATTGGGACAGAAGGTCGAATATAAACAACTAAAGGTGCGTTTGAACGGCTCGCAAACACGCGAGCCGAGCCTGGCTCCGCTCGTGATTCAGCACGCCACGCGCCGTTTAAACAACTACGCTCGGCGCGACTCGGCAAAGTTCGCACGATCCATCACTTGTCGGTTTTTTCGACACGGATCAAAGGCGCGCGCCATCTCGGCTCGGCTCGTGTTAATGCGCGCCGTCTAAACAGATGGTACAGAGCGCGCGACGAAGGAACGTACGGTTCAACAGCGCGATGTGTGCCGCATCTCCACGGACGGCTCGGCTCGCGTAGGATCGTTGCTACCCCGCGTCGTTTAAAAGAGCAGGCTTGCGTCCGAATTAAGCCGAGCCGCGCCTACACGGATGCCTATTTCCAAAGCCTATACTATTTCAGTCACGAGTCAGACTATAATCGGTGAGCTTTTGTTTGTGCATATTTCTCTACAATACTTAATCTATCTCAGTAAAAAACTTGACTCAAATAGATTAGCTTTTGTTTTGATATTTTCAAAGAAAATGCACGGACAAAATCTAGTTCTATATAATTCATATCACTCGAATAGCTAAACTTTTGGCGAAGTATTTTTAAACATTACGTACGAACAAAACCTTGTCGAGTAGAGGCTCACTAGCTATATGAGTAAATTTACCTCGGAATTTAACTTTTCTTAAATTTTATAGTACTTGAATATCGTAAATACGACTGTGGGCACCCCGACTCGGACAGGTTAGGTTAGAAGGGGATGGCGGGGTCTGAAAGACCCCGCCATCCCCTTCGTGGTTATTTTTTTTTAAACCACCCAGAAGTAGGAGCACCGCGAAGCGGTGCTCCGTCGACGTTTTCTGACATTTTACTTAGTTAAGTGAAATGACATGATCTCTGACTCTATATTAGTATTTTTTGTCATAATTATCACTAGATACTTTTCTTGATAATTGGATTTCGTGAAATCCCTGATTTCCTCATTTCACTGCGACATGCATAAACAAAACCTCGTCTTTTACCCCCTTATTAATAAACGTGGACTAAAGTTAAAGTAAAAAAATTATGGTTAATCCGAGGATTATCCTGGTTGTAACTTTAGTCCACGTTTATTAATAAGGGGGTAGAGTTTGACTCGTGCGTCACTGAAATGGTACTAGATTTTGTCCGTGCATTTTCTTTGAAAATATCAGAACAAAAGCTAATCTATTTGAGCCAAGTTTTTTACTGAGATAGATTAGGATTGTTGAGAAATATGCACAAACTTGGCGAACCTGCTGAAGGTGTACCTTATCTTGACACATGGAAACACTACTGCATGCTTTCTAGGCATTTTTCCTTCTTCCTTTCCTTTCCTTCTCATTGCCATCATTCTCAGACAACGGATTTAATTAAAGTCAAATTCATCCCGGTGTTCTTTTGCGTCGTGGGGCAGCGGTACCTAATGCGACTTTCGATATCAGCCTGTAAATATCTTCCCAGAAGAAGAAGTGAGCTGTAGAGCTCCCCCCGTTACGTCTAAAGAAGACACTCATGAAACAATTCGAGCTGCTCGTCAGGTCGAGCATGCGTAGCATGACACCGTAGAAAAAGATTTTGTCGACGGAAAGATAGATAAAATGATATGACAGAATGTAGGCAGATTTCTATCGTCCTAAGCATGGCGATGTTTAGAATGTAGAAAAAAATATTCTATTTTTCAGTAGTGTACGGGTCGTGTCGGAAAAAAAATCCAATTTTAAAAATAACTTTTCTATTCTAGGTATAAATAGATAAAACTTAGTTCATCATGTTACCGGTAGTGGGTTGTTCTCGCGCTAACCTTCTACATTATTCTTTGTAGGCATCAAGTGTCATGTTGCTTTTGAATATTCACAAGTGTGTCCTTGTTATCAAGGTAGGAGAAATGATCCGTCACATTTGATTACATTATCACACATTGAAGTAATGTTATGCTTATGAAAGTACAACTTGGATAATTTTCCTTAATGTTGTAGCTTCGTTTAAGCTTATATTTTTCTTATGAAAAACATACACACATCAAAAGTGTCTAGGGATCAACATATATTTTTGCAATAACTTTTCTCCTGATTGATATTAATTAAAATGTTCTTTAAGGATTCATCAAATAAAGTGTTATCGTTTGTCACAGTAACGATAAACCAAGTCACCTTTGCATTCATAAAGAAATTTGCCATTTTCAATAAAGGGATTTTTGACATTTGAACCACTAACATTAAAGTTCGAAAAAAAGACTGAAATAACAGTTTTCTTTAAAATTTTATTGGGTAACTTAAACAATTAATAATCCGTGTTTCTACCGCGAACACTAACAACACAAGAACATCGGTTTGGCATACTCAAAATGAGTTCATCCAAATCACGCTGTGGAATGGCCGCCCATGTTCGTTGCAACAACAAAAAAAGGTCTTCTTGCGACTGGATACCCTCCATATTCGGCAGAGCTCTTCTCTGTAGCATATCCCATGCATGCTCAATCGGGTTCAAGTCTGGCGACTGAGCAGGCCAGGGCAGGACATTGATGTTAGCTGCGGCGAGAGTCTGTCTTACAACTCTTGCGGTGTGCGGTCGTGCATTATCATGCATTAACTGAAATAAGGGACCGATTTGCACTTGTAGAGGAACGATGACGTCTGATACAATCGTCTCAGCATAAATTTGAGCGTTGAGGTTGCCTCTGATCCAAATCAACTCAGTTCTTCCGCCGATCCAAATACCCGCCCATACCATGATGGTTCCACCACTATAAGGATGGACTTCCTGGCAGGATTTTAATCGCTGTTGGCGTCCAGGGGTTCTCCAGTATCGTATACGTCTTGTATCCGGTCTCATACCAAAACGAGACTCATCAGAAAAGCACACGAAACGCCATTGTTCTTCTGCCCAATTTCTGTGTTCAAGAGCCCATTGATATCGAATCCTACGATTGTGCATTGCTATAGGTGGTACCCGTAGCGGTCTTCGGGAATGAAGGTTCACTTCATGCAAGCGGTTTCTGACTGTTTGGTCGCTAATTAAGTTCCCTGAAGAGTGATGAAGCCTCACGGCTAACATCATGGCGGTTATTGTTGGAGCTCTTCGAGTTAAGATTTGAATGTATCGGTCTTGTCTCCGTGTGGTGCAGCGATACCGTCCTCCATGGCGCTCAGCCACGGTACCAGTGCTTCGGTAACGTGTCCAAAGTCGACTGATAACACTCTGACTTGTATTCAGAGCTAAAGCCACAGTACGTTGCCGGGAACCAGCTTCTATCATTCCCACGGCTCTGAGCATTTCTTCCCTGCTTAAATGACGTCGCCGCTCCATAATAACGTTGGTTTTAATCAGTAGTAGGGAAACAGTAGCACTAATAATGTCTTCAATGCGTTGTATGTTTTTATAGGGAAAATATTGACAGCTGATTTTCATCTTTTACCCGAATTTGATTTACAGTTCCTGATTCAAATTATGAAATGCACCAAAAAGGATCCATATAAATTTATAAAATCATAAATTTATTACAAAGCCACATCTCAATCTCAAGAAATCCGCATAAAAATGCTTGATCCCTAGACACTTTTGATGTGTGTAAGTGTAGATGTTATCTTTCTTTAGATTTGTATTTATTTAAATAAATCTATTTAATTTAAATAAATAAATCTATTTGAAATCATCTAAATAAAAATCTTTATTTAGATTTATATTTAGACTAGCTGTTGCCAGCGGCTTCACCTGCTAAAACTCGAAAATTATCCCACGGGAACATAAAAACTATCCTATGTGTTAATCCAGGTTATAAACCATCTGTGCACCAAAATTTTAGCCAAATCCATTCAGTGTTTTTTGCGTGAAAGAGTAACAAACATACCTACATACACATACATACATCCTCACAAACTTTCGCATTTATAATATTAGTAGGATTTCTCTGAATGTGGTGTTAACTTTACGAATCCATCAAAATTTGTAAAAATTTAATTTCTCTGTCTCGAATTAAATAAGCTAAAGAAAAATACCCATCTACTTACGTAATAATATTACTATACGTATTTTTTTTCTTTATTTTAATTTTGGTATATTTTAATAATCCCAACATTTGTGGTATTCAGCAAGTCCGAAATCCGAACAAAGTAGTGGCAGATCACTGATAATTAAAAGCGAAAAAAGATAAAGTTGTACTTATAAGTAAAGTTTCAATTTCAGCTTAAATTTTACCAACAAATTCTAAATTTTCGTCAGCTGTTACTCCGAATTAATCCAGCACCGTATCACGAAATCTTCCTTTTAATAACTACACATTTTCATGTGGGAAATACAAGATAATTTCCAGATATATAAACTGGGAATATCTAGCACCTAAAGTTGTAACATAATGTGTTGTAGTACCATAAAATGTAGGGTTGACAAGAGGAGGAACATATTTTAAATAATTAGAGGTTCAAAGGTCGGGTTTGTGGTCGTTTTCCCAAACATTAAAGGCTTTGCCAAACAGCGAGGTCGGCGTGGCGCGACGCTAGCGTGGCCTTAGCGTGTTTAATTACTATGAATGAATATAATAAGACGTCACACAATAAACGCCAGGTTAACGCCGGCGTTTAGAGGGGAGACTCTCGCTAAGGACACGCTTCGCTAGCTCGCTGTTTAGTAAAGCCTTAAGCAATGAAACAAACAAAATAAAGGATGTAATTACCGTTGACGAAGCTGAAAGGCACTTGTTCTTTCAATGCAAACACTACCTAGTCTACCTACCTCTTAGTTACAGAGATTTAAAGGCGAAAGTTCAAACTGTTTTTCTTAGGGCTGATTTTTAATAGTCAGATAACTTTTATCTGAGGAATAAAAATAGCGGTTTGACATATTGTCTATAGATAAACTGTCAAACCGCCATTTTTATTCCTCAGATATAAGTTATCTGACTATTGAAAAATCAACCCTTAAAGTTTTGAACTCCTTTTCTGTCCTAGGACGTAATGCGAAGGAACAAATGGATTGTGTGAGGCATGATAAAAAAGAAATATAGGATTAAATGGAAGACAAGAATATTTACCAGCAAGTACACGGTTACACGTAGAATCTACAAGTAGACTCAGACAAAGACAGAAAAATGATAAATAGGTCGCAACTCTACAGAAATTCCTAAAATCTAACCTAAAAATCAAACAAAGGACACTGTTTAGACTTAAATTTATCCTAAAAAACCGGCCAAGTGCGTGTCAGGCCACGCACAGTGTAGGGTTCCGTAGTTGCCCATCAAAATACTTATGCGAACTAACTAAACTAATTCGCTGAATTTCAAAATCGGTCCAGGCGTCTTTGAGAAATCGGGGAAAATACATTAAAAAAAAGATTACGACGAATTGAGAACCTCCTCCTTTTTTGGAATTTAGTTAAAAATAGTTGACAATAAAAACCTACCTATCCCCAAAACATACCCACCTATTATAGCTGTAAAAATAAAGTTGACAGACTTACATTTGCAGTTGAAGTACATGTTCTCCGATACATTTTGTTTAGAAAAATATGTTATCCAAGTACGTTTTATAAGTTGGTCGACTATTACTCGTAAACTTGTAAAGCCTACTTAGTCATGATAATTTTCTTTTAAACTTCGTTATATATACTACTATTGTGAATTTTTTCACACCCTCAAACATAACCGTTTAGCTGGTAGAGGGGGGGGACACTCGAGTCGAGCAAAAATTTGCACTTTAAAGCTTAATATTTCATAAACGAATCTTTTTATCAAAAAATTGTTAATGGAAACTATCAATATTTTTTAAAGACCTATTTAATGATACCCCACACTAAGGGGTACGCGAGAAAAAAAAAAACATCCCCACTTTACGTGTACAGGAGGTACCCTAAAAAAAAATATTTTACGAGATTTAATTTTACCACTTTTTCGGCACAACAAATCCGTATATTTACACCAAATTACAGCTTTCTAGTACTGGGCGTCTCTGAGCTAAGCTGCGGACAGACGGACGGACGGACGGACGGACGGACATGGCGAAACCCAAGTAACACATCAAAGCATTATATCGGCAGTCTTACAGCATTTCTGTAGCGTTAAAGCATTTTGAAGGTAGCCCTATATTAGCCCTACAAACGTTTATGCGGCTGATATAACTCTTATTTGGGCACAAATTTTACGGCTTTAGATCCTAAATGGGTTCACATAGTTGTTTAATTGCATCATAAGCGCATTATATTAGCATTATTGTGGTCAATGAAGATGCCAATCGCATTATAAAAGCATTATTACGGTCAATGAAGATGCCAATCGCATTATAAAAGCATTATTACGGACAATGAAAATGCCAATCGCATTATAAAAGCATTATACTAGTATTATTATTAATAGTGAAGATGTTAATAGCATTACTAATGCATTAGAGGAGCATAAAAGTGAAGTAAAAGCATGATTGTAGCCATTGAAGTGTTCACAGTTAGAACTTGAATAAATCCCACATCATTGCAAAAACGTCTCTATTACCACGGTATAAATTTTATAATAGAATTATCGTTGTAACTTGACTACTTTGCTTTTTTTATTAAAGACTAACATTGACAAACCGTAAATGATGACACCATATTTATTTGCATTAAAACAAAATTTTAAGTTTAGACTCTCTGAAATTGCTTTCTGCCTTCAAATATTACTGCGCAGTGTGGTTTACTGTTAATATCTATAAAAGTTTTATGGATATTTTTCACGCGCCTTCGATATTTTGTAATTTAGATAAAAAATATTATTTATAGATATGTGTGAAATAACCAAAACAACGATGTATTTCTATTAAAGAACAAATTTTGCATAATTCACATAATAGTATAGTTTGGGCAGTATTAAATTAAGTTGTATTACTATTATAAAGGCTTATTTCTTTTATAAATAGGTCTGAATAATAATACTTTTAGGTTAGAAAATATTTCCAAAATGGTGTCGGTCTATAGCAGCCCGGTGAAGCTATAAAAAAGCGAATTAATGCCGCCAGCAGTATTAATACTCACATGTGAACAATCATCAACCCAGAGGCCAGAAAGAAGACTTAAGCTCAACCATTGTAATGCCATTGTCTATAAAGTAGTTTTATAAGGGTTCACCGGTATACTAGTAGACTTGATGTGGACTGTAATAGTACCATAACTTGAACGCAATTTTGGAGATCCTTAAGCAAAGCAATAAAACCCATCATCCAAATGACACAAAGCATAGAGATTTGGAGTCGCATTATTAGGAAAACAAAAAGTTATTGAAATTAATTCATTTTTCTTACAATTTCTTTACAACTTACGTATTTCCAATAATATGTTATAAAAATTATTAACGCATGTAGAATGTTACATCGATGAAATAAGCAACGACGGTGTACGTACATAGTTCATATGGGTTACCACAGATGGATCTGGGTACCTACTTTTTAGGGTTCCGTAACCAAATGGCAAAAAACGGAACCCTTATACTCGTAGATTCGTCATGTCTGTCTGTCTGTCCGTCCGTATGTCACAGCCACTTTTCTTCGAAAGTATAAGAGCTATCCTGTTGAAACTTGGTAAGTAGATGTATTGAGTGAACCGCATTAGGATTTTTACACAAAAATAAAAATAAAACTAATTTTGGGGGTTGCCCCCATACTTACAATTGAAACTCAAAATTTTTTTTTTTCACCGAACCTATACGTGTGGGGTATCTATGGATAGGTCTTTAAAGATGATATTGAGATTACTAACATCGTTTTTTTCTAAACTGATCAGTTTCACACACAGTCTGACTCTTCCCAAGTGGTAAAATGTTGGTCTCCCCCCCTCTGTAACTTCTAAAATAAGAGAATGATAAACTAAAAAAATATTATGATGGGTACATGTGCAAACTTCAATTGAAAATTGGTTTGAACAAGATCAAGTAATTAGTTTTTTTTTTTTTAATACGTCATAAACCGTAATCCGCAATTTACCTTTCAAAGTTACAACCAACTACAAGAACGTTTATATAATGTTACTTGCTGCTACGGAACCCTTCATGGGCAAGTCCGACTCGCACTTGGCCGGTTTTTGCTTGCATGTAGAAGGTTGAAGACAAAATGTTCAGATGTTATTGTGTTATTAAAATGTGCTTTTCCCCAATATGGCCGATAAATGGTTTTACGAAAACATTAATATGAATGTTTATACAGCTTTACGCGTTACAATAACTCACGTAAAAGCTGCTAGCCATACAACAGAACTCAGTTGATCTTTAAAAATGCAGGCATTACATTGATTCAGGTTGGCACCCTTCATTGGCCGTAGGCTTTTACATAGCATTTAAAAATGCCATTGTAGACCCTAAGGCACTTTAAATAGCCAAAAGCTGTATACCGGATTTAAGTGGCATTATAATGGTTCACGTTTATGCTATAAAAAAGCATAAGGCCTTTATGTACTTCACGAAATGCCATTGTAGACCCTAAGGCACTAAAAACAGCCAAAAGCTGTATAGTGGATTAGACTAGCATTATAATGGTTCACGTTAATGCTATTAAACAGCATTCGGCATTAATTTGCTTCTTAAAATGCTATTGTACAACTAAAAGCACTAACAACAGCTGAAAGCTGTACAGCTTCGTTGTGGCTTGCTGCACTAAAACCTCAGGTTTTATAACAGTATTTTGATATGCCATTATACAACCATTATACAGAGTAAAGCATTATAATAATTTTAAAATGCCAATATAAAGCGACAAGACGCTCGGTGAACTTATATACGACTCTATAAGGATCTTAGGCTCTACATAAGCTTAATATTCGTTTGTTATAATGCTTTTTGTGTTACTTGGGAAACTATAAGGGTTCCTTGTTGACTACGGAACCCTAAAAAAGGGTCCATTCTACAGAAAGTCAACGAACCTTTATAATTGTCGTTATTGTGTCTGCGGCTTTGATGTGAAGGGTCGGAATTATACTTTGAATATTGTGTTATCTGTCAAGCCAGACACAGCACGTATACAGGTACAGGTTTATGAGTCTCTCAAACATTGGTTTTTGCTATACTGATTAATATTTCTCAATTGTCTGTGTCCAACTGGAGACCTTGCTCTACAAACCATCAAAAATGTATTTATGTTGGGAATAGCTTCCAGTCTATCTGGATTATGATCACTTCTAGCATTGATGATTTAAAGAAGGTGTATCCAATTTACCGTGACTCTGGAACGTAAAGGGCTATTGAAGGACACCGTGTATTTTAGTCAATATGAGTCTGACAGACCCTGCCGCCCTGCCCTGGGTGGGAGGACTCATTTGATGAATTTACCACGATAAAAAAAAGCACTCACACTTTGGTCATTCTGGCTACGCAGAAGGATGAAAGTGTAAGTACTGAGAAGTTCCTAATTGAAAAAAAAAACCAAAATCACTTTGCCTGATTAGAGAATCGATCTCGGGACCTCGTGCTCAGCAGCCGAACTTGCAACCACTAGACCTATAACGCAGTTGAAAAAAAGTTAAATTAAAACTCAGTAATACTCACGTCAACAGTTTTTTTTTTTGTTTTTAATTACCTACTATTTCACTTGTTTGTAATTTCATTTATAATTGTTTCTACTTATAGATGAAAGAAAACAATTATTAATTGTTGGTATGTTCCCAAATTTTTGAATTTCAGTATAATTTGTCCTCAAACAAACGTTGGTTCGTTATTTATTTACTTAATTATGCTCGAGAACCGTTAATTAGTGGATTAATTAATGGCTCTTTGCCTTTAATTATTCACTTACATTATGATGGTTACATTTCTTTTTTATCTCTATAAAAGTTTTTGATTTTAGTTAATTGATGAGTCTTATGTCATCATGTCATGTCAATTAGACAAAAAATTTACAATTTTTGAACGTCTAAATACATACTCCCCAAAAGCCTTCCAAGTTCCTCTTCCAAGTCAGCGCTTCCGAAGGAAAACTTATATCGCATAACATTCTTTGTGTTTCTTTTGGCAGTCCGTTTATTTTTGCTCGTCGTTGTCAGTATAGCAAGCCCAGTCACTGGTGTCCAATCAGGGTCAGCTCAGACCGAGATGTGACGCTGCGCGCACATTTCAATAGAACTACTCTACCTATTTCTTACACAAAAAGATACTCATTTGCAGTTATATCGTTGTGGCACGTCTCTGTGTGAACTGATGGCCCTACCATGAACTCCTAATGCGATCCAGTTTAGGCTGTCGGAAAGAGACGGCGCTAGACGACTTGAATAGTTCTGTCTCTTTCCCACAGCCTAAATTGGATCGCGTTAAGAGCTCGATAAGGCTCCTGACCGTAAAGAGTATTCGGTGTATCTTCCTATCTAGTCAGCAGACAAATCGACCAGTAGAAATAAACCATAAAAGAAATACTAATTAAATACAACTTACCTGCTACCACAGAATACGCCACTGATACAACGAACAATACTAATAAAGTAAGCTTCATTATTAAAAGCAAGCAAGATTTTCACAGAATATTACTCAAAGAAATGTTCACGCTTTATATATATTTTCTTGAAAAAGCAAATAGCCCATAATTTGCCGGCAATCTTACAGAAACTGATAAGGCTCTTGTTGAAAATGATTTGGTAATTACTGAGTATTTATCTTTATCAGTCTGTCTGTAAAAGAATAAGGGACGTAAATACAGTAAGTCATTACAGCAATAGATATTTTTGTTCTTATCTAGGTGCAAAAGCAAATGTGTGCCTAACTCCATTGAAATACTTTCAGCCGTGCCTGCTGGGGTCGCAAAACTGTCCAAACGGGACCCTGGAACATACAGGGCCAATGTTTGAACACCATGGATGTTACTACGAGTCTGACACTGTCCCTTACGCTTCACCTAGGAAGGATTCATTTGAAAATGATACACGTTAAAAAGAAAGTTCCTTCCAGCCAATTTTCGCCTATCCAATACAACTATTCAAACTTACAAACATTCTTCTCACATCTTCCAAAAGGATTTAAAGTAAGAACATAAATATATAAACCGTTATGTGTGTGCAAAACACATTTATTTGAAAATAATATTTGAAACCTCTCTGATGCTTGCGGTATTAAGGCGTCATCCGCCAAGATTTATGATACATTGCGGTCCAAGGGACGTTCGTCTTGGTTTGTAAGGGAAATGCATGTGTGTGGGGGGTGCTGCGCAAACAATGAGCCCTTAAACCAATGATAAATGAGGCCCTTAGCTTGTCAAGATGACAGCAAATCTCTAAACACCGTCAAGACACTCCAAAGAGGTTTTTGTTATTTTAGGGAGAAAAATATTTTTAACCGACTTCGAATAAAGGAGGAGGTTCTCAATTCGTGGAAATCTTTTTTTGTGTATGTTTCCCGATTTCTCGATGACGCCTAGACCGATTTGGAAAATTCTTCTTTTGTTTGAAAGGGTGTTCTTCTTCTTCACAGATAGTCCCATGGTAATCAGGTCAGCATCAGAGTTATTTTAGAGATGTTGTGTTTAAAAGTCGGTTTCATTTTTATTTTTTTATCATGTGATATTTGTGGTGCTAGCACGAATGCGTCGTATGGACGGAAAGTACAAACGCCAGCACATTATCCTCACCGATCTGTGTAAAACTTACCAAAATCGAAAATGATGATATTCAGCTGCATCTAGTGTGATTGGCAACCGAGTCGCAAAATGACAAGTTCTCAAAATGACAAATTCTCTAAAAGCCTAATTTTCATAATGGCCAATTCTCAATAAGCCTGATTCTCATAATGGCAAATTCTCGAAAAGCCTTATTTGTAAAATGGCAAATGATCAAAATGGATTTTTTTTAGTAATTGGAGCACAGACAGCTTCTTCAGAGTTAAATATGGCCCTTGAGTATCAAATACCTTTTATTTTTATCGTGGTTAAATCATCAAATGAGTCCTCCTGCCCTGGGCAGGGAGGGACTGTCAGACTCGCACTGATCAAAATCCACGGTGATCTTTCGATAGCCATTTGTTCCAGTGTCACAGTTACTTAATGAGACAGTCCCACCACCGCCACCGCTGGCCACAGGCTGGCCCCTCTTTTTTTCTTTTTTTAGCGTGGTAAAATCATCAATTGAGTCCTCCCACCCCGGGCAGGGCGGGAGGGACTGTCAGACTTGTACAGACTAAAATCCACGGTGTCCTTCGATAGCCCGTCGTCGATCGTCTTGCGACGTCTGTCACCGTGGGCGTCCACCACCGCGGTTGGGGCGGAGGGAGGACATTGTCCTCTCTCTCACGCGGCCCGCCTCCTCCTTCGCGAGCATGACTGCTTCGCATAAGGAGGTGACCGCTTCCCACTCCGACTAGCCCCGCAGCATGGCCGCGACCAATGCCGGGCGCGAGAGGTCTCCGCCTATCGCCGCCGTGAGGACACGTCGGTGCTCTGCCCAAGCGGGACAGTCTTGCACCGTATGCTCTACTGTGTCCTCCGGCCGATCTTCGCAGTGGTGACACCCAGGCGTTTCCTCCTTTCTCATCAGACACAGGTACCTCCTCATGACGACGACCTGCGTCATGCGGTAGGTCAGGACGCCGTGACGCCTATCCAGCCACTCCTCAAAGAGGGGTCTTACCGCCGCGATTGCGGCGTGCCCGAAGCTGGCCCCTCTAAGGGGGGACTCGTCAGATTGCTGATAGCTCTTTGAGGCGCGCGTGGAACACGACGCGCAATCGATCCGGACATGTACATAATTAGACGGCGAGTTACCCAGACTCGCCGTACGCATGCCCGCTGTATCAAATACCTAGAAATCGTTTCTACTAAGGAAATTCCTGAAGAATCGACCATAGCGACAACAATAACAACATTCTCCACTTCACCATTATTATTTTGTCCCATGCTTGACACTCGCTCGAAGTATTTGCCAGCGACCGCCTGTTTGACCATCGTTACTTTTGAAATAATGAGACCAACACAAATCTAAGTTCAAGTGAAATGTAAACACTGAAATGTAGTTCGCAGTTCGTCACTGTGTCACAAATTGGGAGCTGTAGTTTTCCTATGAAAGTGATGTTGCTTGAATAAACGATTGTATTTGTTATTTTCGTCCATTATCGTTAATTTGACGACTAAACAAAATACATTTTTTTTTACTCTACATCCTATTGTATTTGTTAGTTGTTCGGCATTATGTTGAAATGGGCCTTCTTGGCAAAGCCAGGAGTATTAGATTTATTAGTTTTTTCTCTCATGTTGTGTGCACTAGTGGCGTGTGCCAGTACGGCCAATAATGTTTTTTTTTTCTTTCTTTATTTATTTATTTGGCAAACAACATAACATCTCACCTGTGGTTGAAAGGTTTTTAGCAAGCAGGTGTCTAATACGAGTAGTATTATTGGACTTATTTATAATCCGGTTTTTATCAACGATATTTTCTCAATAACCATTCCCGGTCTGAATTCATGGGTATAAAAGCTATTTGCCACCGAACCAATAGTTAACCCTTATTATCAAGAACGGTGAGATGAGAAAACAGCTGTACTCGTAATTTTTAATTGAATTCACATAATTGTGTTTTTCTTCTTCCGTGCATTTTTAACAGTTGAGTTCCTGTAAGTCACAGACCATCACAAAATATCGAATTCCAAAACAAGAAAACTATTTTTAAATATGTAGGTAAATCTGAGAGTATTTTTTTTAATTGAATTCACATAATGTGTTTTTCTTCTGCCGAGCATTTTTAACAGAGAGTATAGTTCCTATAAGTCACAGATCATCACAAAATATTGAATTCCAAAAAGAAATAGAACTCTATTGAAAAATGCAATACACGGCTAACATTTTCTTTATTCAGAGGGTAAACGGCAAACCGTATCGCTACAAAGCATGTAAGCACCTCTTGAAATAGCTCCAAGCAATAAAAAGATTTAAAACTACCGCGGGCCAGTTGGAGTAGCCATTTATCGATACATAAGTGTCCCGTTTATTTTCCTTCCATTTTCGGTATTCCGTTTTTTGGAATATCGTGTGGAATACTGAAATAACATTGTTGGAAGAGCTTTTATTTTTTAATTTAACGATAGGCTCGTGTTTGATCAATATCTGATGGTAAACAATGATAATTATGATCAACAGTGACGGTATAGCGGGTCTAAAACGGTGAATGATTCATTTCGTGATGATTTAAAATAGAATAATAGCCAATGACGTTGCTGGAAATTCACGTAGTGAATCATTTAGGTGCCGATAAACTTAAGAGGATCGTCTACCGAGCGCTCGTCCATACTAAAAGAGAAAACGTTTTCCTACCCCTAATTAATGTTATCCTACTTCCTTCTACCCTTAATTAATATTACCGACAGGTCGGCAAAATTTAAAACGGCGAATGCTCGATGTTCTGTTAAAAGTGAATGCTCAAGTCTATCACCACGTTTATGAATATCGCTGTTGCCAAGAAGTAACTTAATTGTTGACTCTTGATTTAAAGACCCCTTATCCCGGTATTAAATTCCCGTGGGATAATTTCCGTGTTAGACGCAGATGACGCCGGCGCCGATGGTAACAACTAGAAATTTCTAAAGCAAAGTTGCTCGACATTGTGTAGGGCAAGATACAATTATAAGGAAAACAAAACAGAAATCTTCCTTAGAAGTGCCTACTTCCTGTACATTTTGCTTATAAATCCTTCCTCGTGTTGTTTACCTCAACAACAAGCGATGTTTCTTAAAGATAGTTTATTTTTGTAACGGGCATGTTTATAAAGTGGTCAGAAACGGTTGTTAGTTTGCATTTATCATAACGTGCGAACTTTTTTTTTACGTGGTAAAATCATCAAATGAGTACGCCCAGGGCAGGACGGGAGGGACTGTCAGACTTGTACTGACTAAAATCCATGGTGTCCTTCAATAGCCCTTTTCATTCCGAGGCCACGGTCACCCGACAGTCCCGCGACCTCGCAACGTACGGGCTTAACGTGCTTTCCGAGACACAGAGGAAATTGGGTATGTAATGATGATCAGTGGTCACCCAGGTATCCACCGACTGACCTTAGACACGGCTTATTGTTAAAGATGGACCCGTGCGACTGTTATTATTAAGCCATGAGCCAACTTTGGTTTAACTGCTGGGGAGTTCCTAATGAAAACTTGCTGTTTTTCTATAGGGATAAAATCATCAAATGAGTCCTCCTGCCCAGGGTGTGACGTTAGAGACTGTCAGACTCGTACTGACTAAAATCCTTGGTGTCCTTAAGGCCTTTGTCAAACAGACAGGCGATAGCGAACCGAACCGAATCATGTCATATAAAAAATGCGAAAGCGATCCGATACTCTATGTGACAGGCTTCAAACAATTCCATACATTACAAACAAAAACGCTACGCCACGCATTCGGTTCGTCTGTCAGTTTGACAATAGCTTTAAAAGCCCTTTACGTGCTATTGTCAGAAACTTTTCTTACTTTGTATTTATCATTTCCTAAGGCCAAAACTCGCCGGGGTAGCGGGTGGACTTTTTTTTTACGTGGTAAAATCATCAAATGAGTCCGCCCACCCAGGGCAGAACGGGAGGGACTCGTACTGACTAAAATCCACGGTGTCCTTCAAAAGCCCTTTATACTCCTCTATGGTCACGTTTATGAGACAGTCCCGCGACCCCTTGAGATACCTCTACATAACCCTTTTGAATTTACGATCATTTATAACATAAAGAAATTAAAAAACCGGCACACAGTCCATTTTACAGTTCCGTCGTCCCTGCTATAAAAAACATAATAATAATTTACACCCCACAGTTAAATGCCTTTGCTCATTAACTTCCTCATTGTGATACAGACTGAAAATTAGGGCTCGTTTACAACAACAGTCATTGCTACGAAGTTAAATACGAGTATTTAGTTGCCAATTTACAGCGCCGTGTAATGGTAAGCGTCCACAGGTCCGGATCGCACGTATCGGACGTATCGTACGTAACGGATTTTAGTTTGCCGTGTATTAAAACTCATACAACTGCGTCCACTGATCCGCATCGTACGGACGGCTCATCGGCAATGCCTACATGCGATGCGTACCGATGACGTCATACGGAATGCCGGTCAGTGGACGCGATGAAGGTGGCATCAGCAATCCGATTGCTGATACTCGCGTCGGCAATCCGATCGCTGCCGATACAGAAAATATCCGTTTGATGCGATGCGTCCGATACGTACGATGCCGACCTGTGGACGCTTTCCTTTAACAACCCCTTTAGTAGCTACTTGATTAGTAGGTACAGAGTTACAGCAATTTGACGGCACGGTTAGCGCGGCCCTGTCGGGGTCGCGAGACTGTCTCATTATGTAATAGTGACCCTGGAACGTAAAAGGCTATTGAAGGAAGCGGTGGACTTTAGTCAGTGATGCGAGTCTGAGTCTGACAGTTCCTCCCGTCCTGCCCTAGTTGGGAGGACTCATTTGATAAGTTTACCTTAAATGAGTTTACTGGAAGAAAGAAAATGTGTTTATGAGACACAGGCAAAGCACACAAAGTTCTCACAAAAAATACAAAAAAATACAGTAACAAAATAATTTTTCAATCAACCGGCCCCGTTGACGGGACAGGACCAGCGGGGTGGATGGGACCAAGTCAAATGTAGTGCCAACCGTCCCGTTATATGTCGACACTAGCGGGCTCGATGATGATTTTGTTTCCTATCTAGCCCGTTGACGACTCTGTGGTCCAGAGTAAGCGGGGTGGATGGGACCAAGTCAAATTTAGTGCCAACCGCCTCGTTATCGACACTAGCGGGCTCGATGGTCCAATTTTTCCTATTTAGCCCGTTGACGACAGGACCAGCGGGCCAGATGAAACCAACCCCAATGTGCGTGCAGCAGAATTCATGTTTGCAGTAAGGTACTTAATTTACTCAAGTACAGAAACTGGTCATGTACTCGTATATCTTTCAGTAAACAAGAGAATTAAGGTACATTTATTGTAGTTAAGACGACTGTATACACGTATATTCCCAAGGCTTTATATCACACGGTCTTGCAAGAGTGTGAGTGTCCTAATGAAATGTCGTTGCATGGCAACGGAGCCGTAAAAACCGTAAAACCCGTAAATTACAACGTAAATACGATTCGGGGATCACGCCTACGTTACAAGGATTGTAGTAAATCCGAGAAAAATGGCCGTTTAGGCAACGTGATGAGATAAATACAGTTTTTAGAAGACCTTTATAATTGTGATGACTTTAATGTGGGTGATGATAGAGACACAGATGCACCCAGCATCTGTGTCATTATTACGATCTATACGATATATCTATACGATTATATCATTTTTACGATCTACAAATTCCATACCTCTTTTTTTTTGAGTAAAATCATCCAATGACCACTCTATGTGGAGCCAAAGGGACTGTCAGACTCTTGGGGACTTTATCGATGACGCGATTCGTGCCTACTACCTAACTAAAAATGAAAATCGACCTTGCAACTAAGAAATAATGATGCAAGTCGATTGACACGTCGTCGCCGCGTCATGGCGATCGTGTTTTGTTTTTCATCTACCTACCTACCTACCTACCTTTTTTTTTTTTTTTTCGGTGGGTAACCTTCAAAAGGCACCCGGTCTTTGGGGAAAAGACCGAGGAGTGTGGGATTTGTACCTCACTAAAACCACCCCGGTGATCACCATCAGCACATGGAGGAGGGAACCGGGACCTCTTAAAAGACCAAACTCCGGAACCCTCCTGTGCAACGCCTGTTAAGGCACATCCTCGAGAGGACTGTAGATGCCTCCCCTCAGCCTCGCTGTGTACGGTAGCACGTGATCACAGTGCTACCGTCTTCTCTGAGATCGCTTAGTGAGCGGACAGAGTCCCCACTCTGGACGCTCGCAATCTCAAAGGCCCGCCTGCCTTAAACATTATGCAGACGGGGTTTCGGCGTGTTAGGCGCCGAGGCGGTTGTCTCCCGGACGTCTTCTTCTCCGGGCGGGATCGACTCTCTCACGATCACGCTCGGCGGCCTACTTCTGGAGCATCACTGTTTCACAGAAGGAAGTCACTGCTCTCCATTTCTCTGTATCTACTAGCATGGCCTTTACTACTGCCGGCAGAGTCAGATCTTGCCCTATTATGGCGACCAGGATCCGCCGCTCGGAAGCCCGTGTTTTATGTCATATAATAATTATGTCATAGTGGTAAGGTTGATTTTCAGTTGAAGTTGGAATCGGTTGAATTGCGTCGCATCGCGTCACGGGTAAGCTCCCTTACTGAATAAAACCACACCATTCCTTCGTTTGCCATTTACGTTCAAGGGCCACGACATAAAACAGTCCCACGACCCCGGTGGGCGGTGCAATTCCCATATCTGCAATTCGGCTCAAAGGTTTATGTATAATCGACTTATCATAAATCCAACTAGGGGAACAGTGTATAATGGGGACATACACTCTTAAGGCAACACTAACGTAGTGCAAGCGCCAACTGGACGTTATTTTCAAGCGGCCATTAACAAATGGCGTCCTAATGGTGCTTTCGCTACGTTAGTATTGCATTAAGTTTGCCTTATTATGTGTGTTTTCCCATCATACCTCGCCTCCTCCTCTTATACACTGTTTCCCTACATAGAATAGATGTGTGATTCTACATACATAATTAACAGAGTTTAGCATAATTAACACGTTATCAAGGCCCAAGAGAAAACATTTTAACACGTGTAACGATTAGGTAGGCTTAATTGCTAAGCTTTTACAAATGCTGAAATATTTACTGTTATATTTTATCCCCACGCTTGAGACAGCCCAAGGGAAGGAAGTAACATCCAAATATTTTAAATGAGTACCTATGTAATAAGGGCAGTGGTGGCCCAGTGGTATCGGCCTCGACTTACGAGTAGGTCGTAGGTTCGAACCCAGCCTGGCACATTACTTTGTTTAATTTATTTCATCACCACTGCTCTCAAAACGGTGAAGGAAAACATCGTGAGGAAACCGGCATGTCTTAGAACCAAAAATTCGAAGACATGTGACATCTACCAACACGCACTGGGCCCGCATGGTGGATTACCGTGACCCCGGATCATAAAGGGCTACTGAACGGATCATAAAGGGCTTGGTTGTGAAGGACACCGTGGATTTTAGTCAGTAAAAGTCTGACAGTCCCTCCCGCCCTGCCCGGGGTTGGAGGACTCATTTGATGATTTTACCACGCTAAAAAAAAAAAAATGTCTTAGAACCATAAAATTCGACGACATGTGACATCCCAATCCGCACTGGGAACGCGTGGTGGATTGTGGCCCACTCCCTCTCAGAGAGAGGAGGCCTGTGTCCCAGCAGTGAGAACATTATAGGCTGAGATGATGATGATGATGATGTAATAAGGTGTGAGCTTTATTGCTATCAACCAAAATTGATGGCACTGTTGGCGCAATTGCTAAAAGATCGTCTGCTACGCTACGTGTTGCGGGTTTCATTTCCGCATAGAAAAAAATATTTGTATTCGATCTACGAGTTATAGTTCTTCCGGGTTTGGGTGTTTGTGTATATACGAGAGTAAATTTTTTTGTATAGAGAAATTCCGGGTTTGTCTCCACGGATCCCGGTAACAGATTGAATTCGCCACGGATCACGGCGAGTTGTTTCCACCGATACCGTGATCCGTTTCCAACAAAACAAAAAAAAAAGGTTTGTAGCCACCGATCACGGTATCCGTGGCTACAAGAAAAAAATTATTTATTATTTTTGGAAACTGATCTCGGTGTGCAGAGACAAGAAATAGAGCAAAATATGTTTCCAATAAGAGCAGGCTTTAGTAAAAACAATCTCTTTCCTTAACTGTTTTTAGGGTTCCGTAGCCAAATAGCAAAAAACGGAACCCTTATAGATTCGTCATGTCTGTCTGTCTGTCCGTCCCATGTCACAGCCCTTTTTGACGAAAGTATAAGAGCTATCCTGTTGAAACTTGGTAAGTAGATGTATTATGTAAACCGCATTAGGATTTTTACACAAAAATAAAACAAAAACCAAATTTGGGGGTACCCCCCGTACTTAGAATTGAAACACAAAACATTTTTGTCGCCTGACCCATACGTGTGGGGTATCTATGAATAGGTCTTGAAAAATTGATATATTGAGGTTACTAACATCATTTTTTTCTAAACTGAACGGTTTGCGCGAGAAACGTTTCCAAAGTGGTAAAATGTGTGCCCTGTAACTTCTAAAATAAGAGAATGATAAAACTAAAAAAATATGTGATGTACATTACCATGTAAACTTCAATTGAAGATTAGTTTGAACGAGATCAAGTAATTAGTTTTTTTTAAGCGTCATAAATCGTAAACCGCAATTTACTTTTCAAAGTTACAACCAACTACAAGAACGTTTATACTCGTATCATGTTACTTGCTGCTACGGAACCCTTTATGGGCGAGTCCGACTCGCACTTGTCCGGTTTTTTTATTATTTATTGGTTGCTTAAATCACCTGGGGGGGTATTACAACGTCTTAAAACCAGGCTTGTTCCGGCGAGTGAAAGTGACAGAGCTATTCAAGTCGTCTAGCGCCATATCTATTACTCACTGGAACATGCCTGGTTTTAAAACGTTTTAATACCCCCCCCTGTCCGAGTTCAAACCAAGCCAGCAATAACCAAACCAGCTCATAAGTTGCGCCCTTTTTCACTGATCCA
This sequence comes from Agrotis clavis, assembly GCA_954870645.1. Lineage (NCBI taxonomy): Eukaryota > Metazoa > Arthropoda > Insecta > Lepidoptera > Noctuidae > Agrotis > Agrotis clavis. Next base: position 15,724,665 of record OX940935.1, read on the forward strand.
CTAAAACAAAGTAATGCAGACAAAATAAATACTGATCCTGTTCATTTAGCGCTTGATTGAACGGAGTGCAAATAGATAGAGGTGGCAGTTGGTTTGCAGTCCCATTGCATATAATTTAGTAAACTTCATAGAATAGAAATATAGAAGCGACAGTCTGCCTCCTGCAAGCAATACCTACTGCTGAACTTGATCTTATCGGACCATGTCACTTTCTTCGTATGAAAATTTAACTTCCCTTAAGAATTTTTAAGTTCAAAATCATATAAGTTTGTATACTCGTAGAACAGAAGTGCAGATAGGTAGCTTTTTTATACCTAATTAAAATTAATTATGATCGAATTGGAGCTATATTGGCCCAGTAAAAAAGCCACGACTTACGAGCTGCGAGTCGTGGTTTGGAACCCAGGCGCATTACTCTGTCTAGTTAATTATTAATGTTTTGCAGTAAGAACAGTTTTCGGATGGGTTGGACATTTAAAGAAAGAGCTATATTTTACGACGTTACATAGTGAGACAAAACATGCTAAATCTATTGTCGCCTAAATTTAAATAGGTACTATAATATAGAGGGATCATCTACAGCTGAACTAGGTGAGACCCTGAATTTCGACATGCAAGCATATTGTGAATGCTTCTGTACCCATACCATGAGTTGTCATTACGATGCTCGATCATTGATATCAACCGCGTTTGACGCCCTCATCGGTCCAAGGTTGTATGAACTTTCAACCAATGAGAGCGCCAAACGCGGTCGATATCGATGATCGAGTATCGTAATGGCAACTCATGGTATGGGTAGAACATGACAGTAAAGTATTACTTACGCTTGAAGTATGACTTAGTCCATACTAAGCCAAGCTATGCCCATAGATTTTTTAATTTATATTGGGTGGAGCACGCAGACTACATAAAAGACTGGGTCCCGTGCTCCAACTGATGACGTTATTGTACAGCTATACAAAACCAGTTTATCGTGATCTCGCTTTGTATGATCATTCCGCGCATACAACGATCACCTAATACTGGTTTTCTATAGCTTGATGTGTACAACAATAACGTCATCAGTTGGAGCACGGGTGACGAGACCCAAATCCTCCACCCAGTTGGATAAACTAAGTGGAGCACGGGTCCGCCACCGTATTGCCAACGTGTTTCTTGGCTCAGAAGGGACATCATTATTTACTTGTATTGTATGTGTGACAGGTGTAATATTGGAAAAATGATATTTACCCTTGGGTAAATTATAATCAGGACCCGCATCACGAATTTCATGTCAAACACGTAATGACGTTTAAAGGTAGCCTAGCATCAACTAATATTTGAGGCTTGATCTACGAAGCGTGACCAGATTCAAAGCCTCGAACACGTCTCGTTTAACGAATTACATGAGGATTGATTCAAAGATATTATCGATAACTCCGATGAAAATGTGTGGGTGTAAACCATTATTAGTGTTGTGAACTTTGAAACTATTGGTGAAGTATTAGGGTTTCTTGCACACTCATCGTTTAGGTTCAGTTGAAAACCAGTTGTTAGGTTGAATTGGGGTATTAGTTGTTCGGGATTTTGGTGAATTAACGCAATCGTGAGTTCCACAATTATTTCATGATAAGTTCTGTTACATCATGTGGTATAAATTATAGACGAAAAACTTTTTATATTTAACCGATTTCTTAAAAGGAGGTTACTCAACTCGACCGTATATATGCTTTTTTATGTTTGTTCGCGCAGAACTTCGTCGTTTATGAACCGATTTTGATGATTCTTTTTTTGTTGGAAAGAAGATATTTCGGTGGTGGAACTCCTCAACGGCTTACAACAGCTACCTTGTATTTGGACTTAATTAATTTAAATTGATGAGAACTTTGCACCTATGTGAGTTACGCAATGATGCAATAATTATATCTGCCATTTGGTCCCATAAAATCTTAATTTAGTTTCGTTCAGTAGTTTTTATTCTGTACATCTTTTAATCTTCCGTTATAATGTACGATTGTACGCACAAAACATCACAGGAAAATAACATAGTAATAACACCATAGTACAAAGGTAATGCTAAATTATGGGGTCAATCCTAACTTTTTATTTGAAATAGTCTTTTGCTTGTGACTCTGTTTTAGAACAGAGATGACACAGACAAAGCCTACGATGAAGTGAGCTAACCCTGAAAAACTTATTGTAAAAAGGCATTTTCAAAATAAAAATAATATACCTACCTATTTTAAAATGACATCTGGATCTTTTAAGGTAACATTGTATCAGCGGCAACTATAATGGAAATGTCTAAAATGTGTAGGATTTACTTAAGAGCCCAGTGTAGGGAGCTCGCAATTGCAATTCGAGGCGAGCACAAAAATCGGACGAAACATTGCTATCTCTGTCTGACTTTTTGCAGCGCAGCGCGCAGCTGTATGCGTGCGTGTGTGTGTTTGTAACGAATCATTCATATTGACAGAAAACCATTTCATTGTACTAATTTTGTTCAACATTTGCTTTATTTTTGTTAACTAATTTGGGGAATCGTTAGTGAACGCACAAACCAACAATGCGTTTTTTGGAAATAACTCTACAATGGCTACATTAGAAGATTTTAGGACATTATCTAAAATCTAATAAAATAAACGTCCAGTAGGTATAACGTAGGTATTTATCTTGAGATTTATCTGTTGTAATCTAACTATTAGTAGGAATGAAAAAATATATATTTGGATAGTCCATATTGAGGAAGGCTTTAGGCTATGTAACATCACGCTATCACCAATAAGAGCAGAGCAGCAATGAGAAATTTTTCAAAATCGGGAACATAATTATTGTATTCCTTTTCGAAAGCTTCCGTTGCGTAAACCGTTAGTTACGTAAAAATTATGTACTTACTACGGAATTATTTCCTGATATAGATGAAAAGTTCTAAAATAAAGTCTGCGTGACCATAATGTTAGTTGATTTTCAGTCGTTGTTGACATTTGTATAGGAACCGCTATTTGATTAACACTGTTAGCGAACCAGCTAGTCTGGTGAATAAGCTGCTTGCCTCTCGTGCAATGGGTTTTAGGATCAAATCTTGGTAATTTGTTTCCTACTTTTTGTGATTTTTTATTTTGTTTTTATTATATCCTGTGAGAGTTTTCAATAATTCAAAATAATTTTATGCATACTTTTATTTCAATATAATTTGCAATTTTATTTTTTTCTAAAATTTTTCAGTAGTTTTCTAGGATAATTCTGCACTGATTTAAATTGTAGGTAAGTACCTAGGTAAGTTGGATATTGGCAGGGTTGGAAAAAAAAAAGTTTTTTTTTCAAATTTATAAAACAAACAGTTCAAAATGTTTTAAACAAGTGTTTTTTATGTTTTTTTTTCAGTTTCTGGTTTTTTTTCAAATTAATTCCACCTTGTTTGTTGATGACTAAACGTATAAATCAATTATGTTTCATTTCTAGACTACATCTTTTCAAATTCTCCCTTTGTAATGAAATTTTTACGAAAAATGAGCAATGGAAAAAAAACAAGTGATGTTTTTTTTCTAATAATTTTATGCATTGTTTCATTACAATGCCAATAAAAGTTAAAAATATGACATAACAATGGCATTAGACTCAAAAGGTTTTATGTGAAACTATTTAGACTCCTGAATATTAATTTATTTTCATTTTACATGCATTCATCTGCCTTGAAAAGTAGTTGGAATGGGTAATAAAAAACACTGTTTAATTTCAAACTGTTTTAAACACTGTTTTAAACAGGTGTTTTAAAACAACTTGTTTTAATCATGCCAACCCTGGATATTGGATATTATTATTATTACTGCGATTTTTGCTTATGCAGCAAACAACTGAAACTTACTGACTAAAATCCACGGTGTCCTTTAATAGCCCTTTACCTTCCGGGGTCACGGTGATGAGATAAGTCCCGCGACCAAATACAGAAAACCTACCTTGAATTCTACGTACCTACCTATTTGATCGTACAGGCCGTACAGCGTAGGTAGCTTTTACTTCGTAATAAACAAGTAAATACAGGTACCTGTATTTACTTGTTTATTACGAAGTAAAAGCCTATGACCAAAAATGTATGGAAACTGGTGGCTTTTGTATCAGACTTAAAAAAAAGTAAAGTAGGTTCTCAGTTCGACCTGTATTATGTATGTTTGTTTGTACAATTACGAGTATGTATGACTATGTATGTTTGTTTGTTCGCGATTATCTCACATTTGGCTGAAGCGATTTTGATGTGGTTGTGGCCACCAGTTTCCATATTTTTTTGGTCATAGGCTTTTACTTCGTAATAAACAAGTAAATACAGGCACCTGTATTTACTTGTTTATTACGAAGTAAAAGCTACCTACGCTGTACGGCCTGTACGATCAAATAGGTAGGTACTAGAGATGTTACGAATATTCGCATTCGCATTCGCATCATGCGGATATTCGCATATTTATAGACATTCGCATTCGCATTCGCAATATTCATGCGAATATTTTGCGAATACGAAAGACTGAAAAAATACCAATATCTGGTACTCCTTCTTCCACACACTCCATTCATTCTTATCTTTTGTCGTCCTCTCCATTCATCTTTTGTTTAATCTGCCTTCATCTCGCCATTCATCAATATTAATGTTCATCAAATCAATCACAATAATTAATCATAAATATGACCATGCTAAGATAAACGTGTTTCTGTCTGTTTTTCTTTCACTGACGCCATTCTTAGAGCCACTCTTATAAAAGGTGAATTGTTCAATGGGGTGTAGATGGCTAAATCCGAAACTATGAGGAATATCGAAAAACATTGAAAGGAGTCTCGAGCCCGATTTTGACGGAAACTAAAAATGCATCATGGGATTTTAGCAGAATCAGTAATCCTGGCCAGGAATCAAACCATCTGGAGCAAGGATCAAATTCAAAAATGCAGTTTTAGTTTTCGTCAAAATCGGCCACGAGACTCCTTTCATAGTTTTTCGACATTCCTTTTAGTTTCATAAGGCCAACCACGCCCAGTTAAAAAAATCACCCTGCATACTTTTTCCATTCTCGTTACAGACAGGAAGTAAAAAATTTAATAAAAATAAGTTAAAAAGTTACATTAAAAAGTGTTTATTTTTGTATTTTCTAAATTATCAAGTGTAATTGATTTAAAACTGAATATTCGCATTCGCATTCGCGAATATTGGAATTGAATATTCGCATCCGCATTCGCGTTCGCGAATGTCAAAAATCGGATATTCGCAACATCACTAGTAGGTACGTAGAATTCAAGGTAGGTTTTCTGTATTTGGTCGCGGGACTTATCTCATCACCGCCCGTGACCCCGGAAGGTAAAGGGCTATTAAAGGACACAATGGTTTTTAGTCAGTAAGTTTCAGTTGTTTGCATAAGCATAAGCAAAAATCGCAGTAATAATAATAATATCCAATATCCAACTTACCTAGGTACCTACAATTTAAATCAGTGCAGAATTATCCTAGAAAACTACTGAAAAATTTTAGAAAAAAATAAAATTGCAAATTATATTGAAATAAAAGTATGCATAAAATTATTTTGAATTATTATTGAAAACTCTCACAGGATATAATAAAAACAAAATAAAGAATTGTCAAAAAGTGAGAAACAAATTACCAAGATTTGCTCCTGAAACCCATTGCACGAGAGGCAAGCGGCTTACTCACCAGACTAGCTGGTTCGCTAACAGTGAAAATCAAATAGGGGTTCTTATACAAATGTCAACAATGACTGAAAATCATATAACATTGCTAATCCCCCAAGGGGAATAGCGTAATTATAGATAAAAAATCCACGGTGTCCTTCAATAGCCCTTTCTGTTCCGGGGTCACGGTAAGGAAATAATCCCGCGACCCCGGCAGGCTTTGGCCCTCTGAGAGGGGGGCCCCGTCATTATGCTGGCGCTCTTTGAGGCGCGCGTGGGACACAACGCGCCGTCGACCCGGGCATGGTCCATGGTCGGGCAGCGAGTTGCCCTTTACTCGCTGCCCGCATGCCCGGATTATAGATACCCTATTAATTGAAGCGCAGTAAGGAATATTTAAGGAAAAATTGAATGAATAATATCCAACTCAAAACATTATATGTATAAAAAAAACTACAAAATTCAAAATTGCTTATCTCCCAGGGACAATAGCGTAATAATACATAGCCTATTAACAGAAGCATATTATTAGGAACCTTATAGGAAAGGAAACTTTGATCGACAACTTTACAGTAGTTTCGAAGATAGATCAAAACAGGAAAACATTACAAAAATCAAAAAAAAAGTTGATCTGGCATCAGAATTCAGAATCGATCCCGTATCTCGAAAAAAATACAAAAAGAAAAAAATATTCAATGTACAGGAATGACAGCTCTACGATTTTATTACAATGTTGTGAAAAGACAATTTCGCAAACAATAACGCACGCGTAGCACAGTCAAATACATAACTATGTAACATTGAAAACCCAAGACCAGTGCGCGCCACGAGCCACGAGTCTACGACACAACCTTACGAAAGTGTGAGTTTCTGCGATCACCAACTACAAGCGTACACGCACACAAACACAGTTAAGATTGATGCGACAGAGCATCTGTCGTTCAAGATTTGCGATAAATTTGTTTGTGTTCCGTAATACCAAAAATTATGAATGAAAAGTTGATGTTTTTCCATTTAAGTTTTGATAATCTACAACTAGACAATATAAGCTATGTTCCTATTAAAATTATATTAGGAACATTAATGTTTTTAATACAGAATAATTAAGCTGAAAACATGCTGTTAGCGGTGTTAAAATGTACGAAATGCAATTCGCTCGCATTTCGTAAATAGAAATTATTTTTTTTTTAAAGTTTAATAGGAACCTAGATAAATACCGTCTGTATCCGAATAACATAACTTTAAGTCGGTAAAATGTTCGTATCGCGAATGATTTTGGTATTACGTTTGTATGGAGAAATTTCTCTTCACCGAACCCTTAAGCTATCCTCTTGGAATTTGTTGGAACAATAATATGAGCCACTTTGGGACCTCTGGAACTTGCTCTCAAGAATTTATAGTTATTGCAATGTTACAACACAGTTGTCCTAAATAACCACAACAATGTATGTTTACAAAATAAAATGTCTGCAAATTGTATTTCTATTACATTTAAGCACAATTTTCGGGATTATGAAAATCGTGGCGAGTCAATCTTGACTGGCCTGTTGGTCTAGTGGTTAGTGACCCACACTGCTATGCCGGGGATCGTGGGTTCGATTCCCACCCAGGAGAAATGTTTGTGTGATGAGCATGATCATTTGTTCTGTGTCTGGGTGTAATTTATCTATAATATGTATGTATTTAGAAATATATAAGTATGTTTATCAGTTGTCTAGTACCCATAACACAAGCTCTGCTTAGCTTGGGACTAGATGGCGTTGTGTGATAGTTGTGGAATATTATCTAAGGGACTTTACTCATGGCGCGATGCGACGCAATGCGACGCGATTCGAACGAATTCCAACTACAAGTGAAAATCACTCCTTGCCACTAAGAAATAAAGATGCAATTCGATTGACTTGACGTTGTCATGGCAATCGTGTTTTGTTTTTCATCAACCCATAGATAAAAACGTGTTTTATGTCTTATGTTATAGTGGTGTGGTTGATTTTCACTTGTAGTTGGAATTCGTTCGCATCACGCCATAAGTAAAGTCCCTAAGTGTCAATCTAAGACACTCACGTTTACGCATGAACAACAAGCGCTGAGTAGTTTGATCCTCAGTTGCATTGGCTTTACTCTGACGAGCATTTTCACGCAGGTACAATTAAATAAGCACACATAATTCACCGTTTTGAGAGCAGTGGAGATAAAATAAATTACAAAAAAATAATGCGCCTAGCGGGGTTCGAACCCACCACCGCGATCGATACTACTGGGCCGACGACTGGGCAAACGATGATATTATGTAGGAACTAAACTTTTCTAAAAAAAAAAACATATTTGTCCCCCCGCCCTGGAAGGAGCGGCGTAAGGTACTATAAGTCTCTTACAGACTAAAACGACCCTGTTAATCCACATACCTCTTGCGTTAAACTAACAAAAACACACTCTATGAAAACCCTTCTCTATTTCCCAGAAACCTTGAGGTACCTATTACATGAAACTCACTCCGTAAGTTCAACATAACCCTTTTAACGACGAAACTATCGGCATTCGTCAAAGGGTCACCTTTCAACCCTAAAGCGCGTTTCCATTAGGTAAGTCTTGCATACAGTCATGACGTCACATTTGTACATAACTATTTGCAACTTGTAACTTGTTGGTTTGTTCAAGTTGCATATTATTTGCAACTTTTATACAAGTGACTTTTACATAGTAATGGAAACGCGTCCTTGGGGTAACACGTCGGCACACATAGATAATTTTGCAAAAAAAATTTTAATAGATGTTGCCCACTGATTTGCCCAATTGCCTTGTATTAGTGCATTTTTTTGTGGAAAGATCATCAAACTACTCCTCCCGCTTTGGGTGGAGAGAAGAGACTGCCAGACTCAAAGTGACTAAAAATTACTCTCTTCCTTAGGCTGCCTGTCCATTGATGCGGAGCGAGCTGGCGGAGCGGAGAAACGAGGAAATATTAACAAATAGGATTGTACTAAATCTCCGCTCCTCTTCAATGGTGCAATCTTGTTGGTTAAAATTTTCTCATTTCTCCGCTCCGCCAGCTCGCTCCGCATCAATGGACAGGCAGCTTTATGGCCTTTACTCTAATGCACCGGTCTCCTGTAACTGACAATATTATTTAAAAAAATATTGTGCTAAACCGGCCTTTATAATCAAACCCCCAGGTCTTAATGTCATTGTTAAACTCGTTATAAACCGCAGAAATTACGTATGTGTGTTTACATCAATGGTAAGCTTTTACGACTTCAACAGTTACGTAAAAAACTTGTTACAAGGAAGTTTAATTTACGTCTAGATATTCTAGAAGTTATGTCTAATAATACCTGTAGAAACACTCTTTCTTGACTTGTAACCTGTGGCACTGGTTTAGTGAGAGTTGTACCTAGTGATTTACATATTTGTGCAGATTTTAAATGGGCTGTGATGATGGTATCAAAACCCATTACCAATCTTAGTAATTTGACTGGTTACGTTTTTATGCTTCTCATAGTTACATGAAGCAATTTTTGTGAAACAAGTAAACCACACACATTAGTTTTTAGGGTACCGTGCGTCAACAGACAAAAAGGGACCCTTACAGGATTACTGTGTTGTCCGTCTGTCAAGACCCTTTTTCTCAGGAACACGTAGGTATCAAGCTGAAATTAATACAAATTGGTCACAGATATTTTATAAATCCTGAATTAACCCGTAGGTAAGTTTTTTTTTATGATCCCGTGGAAAGATTTTCGAGTTATAGGGACCGAAGCCTCTATCAACAGCTAGTTCAACTATAATGTTAAGTTTTCGTTTGGGATAAATCTTTTTCAACTACGGAACCCTCCATTGTGCTTATTCCGACACCCACTTGGCCAGTTTTTTCAATTTTTTAAACTATTTTTTTAGCTTTTACAACAGGCGGTGCCACGTAGGTATAGACGAATTTATTATGAAATACTAAATTAACGTAAGCAAAGTTGCGGTGAAATACTTATAGAATAAGTAGATCCGGTCCGACAGGAAGTTGCTAAAAGCAAATAAGCATAGTCACTCCAAATATTGAATTTCGACAATTACAAGCAAGAAAGCTAAACCTTATTAAAACAATCTTTGAAACTTGTTAACTTCAAACAAAGGATAGTTAATCACACGTTTAGAAACTAAAACAATACAACATTAAGTTTTACTAATAACGGACAATGGAACAAACTTTCGTCTATTGACTGAATGATTGATTTTGTATTATTTGTCATGGAAAGTTCCCGAAACTTTTAAAGTTTCATAAAGGCTTTTCATTAAAATTGAAGCGATTCCGATTTATGTTTAATAGTTGACTTATTTGTGATTAACGTATCGATTTATTGTGGTTTAATTAATTGCAGTACTTTTTTAGAGATCCGTAAACGTGAAACGAATGACTCCGCGGTCTGTCTGTCTGGCTGATCGATCCATCTGTCACCAGGCTCTATAGACAAACAGCAGGCGACAGCAGGCGACAATCGTTATCGTTCAGCAGTGACTAATACATTTTCAACTTTATACACTAGCGCATAAAGTTGAAAATCTTCGTCTGCTGTTTGTCTATAGGGCCAGGCTGCATCTCATGAACCGTGGTAGATAGACTTTTGTTTTATATAATTATAATGGTCGTTTTTTTTTCTAAATTATTTCTTTAAGTAGCTCTTTACCTCAATTTAGCACAGAGACAAAGATGAGGCCTTTCTTCTTCTTTTTTATCGTGGTAAAATCATCAAATGAGTCCTCCCGCCCAGGGTGGGACGGAAGGGACTGTCAGACTTGACTGACTAAAATTCACGATGATCCTTCAATAGCCCTTTACGTACCAGGGCCACGGTTACCAGGTGAGAGAGTCCCAAAGATGAGGCCTTAGATGGAGCGACCTCACCTAGAAGTAACTTTCAACTCCTGCGCACCGAAGGAAAATTGTAAAAACTATTTGGCGGCGGACTCCGACAGGAAAGGGGTGGCGAGCCAGGAGGCCATAGTGAGGCCTACCACCGACATTGAGATAGCTCAGGCGTCACCGCAGATTACAAGTAGCCTGTGGTGCGGTTGCCAGGCATGTACCGCTTTTTTATCATAGTAACTGATCATCAAATGAGTCCGACCTAGAATGCCAGACTTGTACTGAATAGAATCCATGGTGATCCTTCAATAGCCCTTTCCGTTCCAGGGTTTACCACGGTTACCTGATGATAACAGTCCCGCGACCTCACGACGTACGTAGCCGTGGCGTCTCCCACGGCTGCCCTGTGAGGTGGACGCTGTCCTCTCCCTCACGCGTCCCGCCTCCTCCTTCACTAGAATGACTTTTTTGCAATAGGAGACGAAGGAAAGATTTGTGAAGCTTCGTGATATCTTTGATTTATCGATCCCACAGTCCCTTAAGATCATTTTGCTCACTGTTGTCACGGGGTGGATGGAACTTTGACTTGACTCGGTCCCATAAACCCACACTACAGGGTAGTGGGGTGTATGGGACCAAGTCAAATTTGAGGGCAGCGGGGTGACAAGCGTTACATGCATGCGACAAGCGGACTCGATGACACAATTTTACACATGTACCCCGTTGATGGGGCAGGACCAACGAATCGTGGGAAACCAACACTAAATATTGACCATCATCTGCCACTTTGTACATAAATCTCCATTTATTTGATTTATGACCCAGGCTAGTAAATTCATTTAAATTTTAATTCGTAACGTTATCGCAAATCTTAATCCAGACATTTTGGCTCGGGTTTAATATTATCTAGTAAATGAAACAATAAATCATAGTTCATAATTTATATTGTGTATTTATAATTCCTGGCTTAATTTCACCGCGCTAAAAGGAACAGGCGGTATTCGTTTCAAGGAAATAACCGTATTACTACAAAAAGATAAACATTTGACGTTGATATAGGGTGTAACTATCTGTGTACCTTTCATTCATATCGGTCCAACCGATTTTATGCAGTAGGCCTACCCAGGTTTAGGGACATGAGTTTTAATGTCTCTATAAAACTATAAAGTAGTTTTTCTAAATAAATAAAACCAAGTTTTAAAACGTACATTTTTTATTAATAATAACATTGAATTGTAATTTATTAACATTGTCAAATATAAAATATTGAAACCTCCTTTGCCACGTTCGTTCACGTATTAGACTTACGTCCAGGTGTTTGACCATTCGTTATAAAGGTAAAAAATGCGTAGCATTTTAACAAATTGTTTACTTAACTACTGGTCAAACAACTGCCCCAAAGGAAAAGCCAAAAGTCATTGATATAAAAATGTAGAGAGAAAGAGTGTGCGTGTTTTCTTTTGAAAAAAAAAAAACATTTAAATTGATGTCCAAAATATAATATATTATTATACATACGCTGTTAAAGTAGTTTTCTCCACAATTTATCAAAGCACGCTAAACACAAATTACTTACTATTAATGATCAATTTTCTGATTTAAGATATTAATCATCATGATTAATAAATCCAAAATATAAATAGAATCCATTCACGCATGGCCATAAAAATACAAATAACTAAGAGTTCATGCTGATCTCAGAATACAATCAAACTTATAAACTTCTGTTTCATCTGTGAAAGTGCAAAAATTTGTTATTATTACTACTAACAATTTTTCTTCCTAACATTTTTTTAACGAATACTTAAAAATTTAATAGTATTTTATTTAACAAATTAAATAGTTTTAACTACTGAACAACTCGCCTTAAGAAACATTTTTTTTTTATTATTTATTTATTTGTATTCACTTATTGGTAGCCATACATCATCCTGCCTATCGAACGATCGATTTGACGCTTGCAATTGTTTCAAATTGGCAGTTCGTCCATATACACTATACACCATACTGCCTATCGTACGATCGATTTGACACAACGTCAAATCTGCAGCAGCGATCCCAACTTAGCAACTTTATAGCTAGATCTAGCTATTATTCGGTGACCGATAGCTACAAATTTATAAAATTGTAGCTGTCGTCACCGAATAATAGCCAAATGCATCACTGCTGCCGATTTGACGTTGTGTCAAATCGATTTGATGACCTATCAAATTGGCATGTCATGCCATAAAATTGGCATTTTTAAACAATTGCAATTTGAAACAATTGCAAGCGTCAAATCGATCGTCGATAGGCAGGATGGTGTATGGCTACTATAAGTTACATACTTATAAACTAAGCCCCTCAAAACCGTTGTAATGGTTTGACTGTGGGGTCAATGAATCTCAGCAAACACTCTTTAAAAATTTGTTACATTTCTTACTTATAAACTAAATTATTCATTAACAGTAGCACTTTCCAAATAGTATTTTTTCAAATTATTTTTAAAACTATTTTTATTATGTTCACTCCTTATTTCTGCCGGCAGACTGTTCAGTAGATAAGGTAATAGTTTTTTTAGGGTTCTGTCACCAAAGTAATTAGTGACTCTGGGTACATAGAATCTACCAGCAGCCATAGATCGTGTGTTATGGTTATTAATTACGTGCGTTAAGTTATGCTCTTGAGTTCCATGGTGGTTAACTGCTAATAATAATGGTTAATTGTCGGACTAACTCTTCGGATAGTTACATTTACTTTTACAAAGATCACAAATGAAGTTCGGTGCTTTAGTAGTTGTTGTAGGTTTCATGGTCGTTGGCGGGGGTGTAGTTGTCTCTACCAGCGGCTTGCTATAAATGATGTGGCCATAGGGATACGGGTACGGGGTGAAAGTGGGGTCTTCTTCAACCCAAACGTCAGGGCCAAAGGTGTATGCACTGTCTTCACTATCTTCAAGGTAGATTAAGGATGCGGCATCTGTTACAGAAAAAGAAGGTTGTTTAGGCGAAGTATGGTTTTCTGTAAAATTGATCAGTGGTGCAATGGTTGAGCGATTGTTGAACAAATGTTTGTATGATCTACAAGTAGTTGTTTGTATATGTGATTTAAAATGTTTGTAAACGCATGAATGATAACTGAGTTCATTCGCACTAGGAGCAAAATTAAAAAAAAAAAATTTCGCTCACATGTTAATTTAATAAATACTCAACACGTGTTTATTTAAAACAATAAAGAATTCATTTTTATTAAATATACTCAGGAACGTTGAGTGACATTTACAAAAGAATCTACTAAATATCGTCACAATTAGATCAATGAGAAAACAGGAACACATAGAAAACATATAAACAGTAATTATACATACATGATTATGTATACTCGTACTAGAAACTCAGACAATTCGTGGAAATTAATAAATAAATCTCGCTTAAGTTTTTTTTGCCAAAAAAATATATAAATCGGATCGGATCAGTAGTTCCAGAGATTATTTCCTACAAACAAACTTTACCTATTAAAAATATCCTGAGTCGACGGCGTCGGCGTTGTGTCCCACGCGCGCGCCTCAAAGAGCGTCAGCATAATGACGGGGGACTCTCAGAGGGCCAAAGCCTGCCGGGGTCGCGGGATTATTTCCTTACCGTGACCCCGGAACATAAAGGGCTATTGAAGGACACCGTGGATTTTAGTCAGTAAAAGTCTGACAGTCCCTCCCGCCCTGCCCGGGGTGGGAGGACTCATTTGATATTTTACCACGCTAAAAAAAAAAAAACTTATTCAAAATATAAAAAAATATAGATAAATACATTCAGGAACATAATACCTACTGGTGCACTTGAGCATAAACTTAAAGTATTGAATACTACATGTTAAGGGTACTTTCATGCAGAACCTGGCAATGGACACTAACGAGTCACTTGCAAGACATTAGAGCACTTATAATGTGAAACCCTAGTTAGTGAAAACTGAACCTTAAGAAAATGGACAAAAGAGTCACTCTCACTCTCTCTAACTTTTATATTAGTTCACAGTTAGTTTCCACTTACAACATTTTGATCAAAAGTGGTTGAGAAGCTCGTGGTCATTTAATGACAGCTGCACTGCCCAATCTACAAGAATAAGCCACGCTTGCCGATGTTGGTCTGTGGATCAGTGACCATCTATCATATCGAGTTTCCTCCGTGCCTCGGAAAATACTTAAAGCCGTTGGTCCCAACTGCCATTTGTCGAACTTTAACACTAATTTCCAGAAGTGAGTCTGATAACCCAGTGTGTTACCAAGGGGTATCGCCTTACACAGTTATTAGGGTGTGGAGGTCAAATAGGCAGTCGCTTAATGTAAAATACTTATATTAAGCTGCACCAGATTCAACTAGAAGCCGACCTAAACATGTTGGGGAAAAGCTAGGCAGATGATGACAGCTGTTTCAAACAAACTAGCTGAAAATCCGGAGTACCACAAACGTACTAAACATATCCGGATTAGACACTTCTTTGTCAGGGAGATGGTCACAGAAGGACAGCTAAATGTAAGCAAGGTTACGACTGAAGATCAACTTGCTGATACATTTACCAAGGCTTTAACCAGAGCAAGGTTGCAGAAGCTTTTAAAGTCAATTGGTCTTCATTGAGAGAAGATAATAGGATAAACAATGTGCGACCTCCTTAGCTTTTAGAAGAGTCTAAAGTCAATATGTTTTGTTAATTAAATAAAATAATAACTGTCTTGTCTGACATTCGTTGTGAATAAAATTCATGGTATATTTCCACTGCTGGGTTTTACTTTTTTTTTTGGACTGGCAAATGACAGCCGGAACCAATGGCTTTACATGCTTTCCGAGGCACGGAGGAAACTTGTTTTAACACCATGGTCACCCATCCACAGACAAATCGAGACAAGCGCAACTTAATTTTAAAGATAAGAAAGACCTGGGGGGCTTTTATGTTCAGACTTCATTAAGAGGAAACACCACAGTCGTTTTTCCATACAAATAAAAAAATTATTGCTCTACTGGCATTATTCAGGGAGAAAACAGGGGACTACTGTTTTCTCCCTGAATAATGCCAGTAGAGCAATAATTTTTTTACAAGAAATCTATGACCACTTATTGGCATGTCTCTATGTTTTCCTTTTTTCCATAAATTAATTATTAAAAGAGATATGAACATTCAAAATCCTAAATGGCCAGATTTTTCGCTGTGTTCAAATATCCAGAAAACAAATTTGACGAGATTATATAAAAAAAGGAAAACATAGGAACACGGCCAATGCCTTTCTTTATTTTTTAAAGAAAAAAGTAGTGAAATCGGTTAAGTTTTGGAGGAGTAATCAGGGGACTACGAATCGTTGATTTTGTGCCATTTATAAGGTATTTTCGGTCCAAGCTGCTGTTGTCTCTATCGCGCTCTGTAACTCTGTTGTGGGCACTGCGCGACAGCAATAGATTTTACAAATACCTATTTTTCAATTCTCCAGCCCTTGGTGTTTCCTCTTAATGGTTGACGCAGTGGCGTGTCGCGGGTTCGATCCCCGCACGGAAAAAGTACGAGTATTTGTATGATCTGCAAAGTAGTTGTTCCGAGTCTGGGTTTTTGTGTATGTGAGTTTCTACGAGTATGTTTGTAAACGCACCCACGATACTGGAGAAATTTCAAGTGGGAGAAAAGTTATAAAAAGAAAAACATGGTTATTGTTTGTGCATTGATTTCCTTTAAATACTACAATTATACTTACAAACAAACCACAGAAGGCACTGATACTAAGTAGAATCTCCTCTCAATTAAAAGCGTGACTACGCAAAATAAAAAAAAAAACGTTTTTCTCACCAGCCAGTCCAATAACCAACACTACCCTCACAAACTAGTTTCCTAATACAAATTAAAGGGAACATGTTCAACATTGCGTCGGTACTAAAGAGGTCTTACCCTCGTCACTCCGGCGTTTCGAGCAGTAGAGAGGGCACACCTTGAAACAGAAGAAAATCGGCTTATCTGGAACGAAAATGTAAGCACTTTTAATATAATCCTATTTATTTAGGCTGAAGTGTGAGATTATTTACTATAATGTAGGCATGAGACGTCAAAACAATTTACGGACCGATTACTGCTTCGGTCTAAACGGTGACGGTGCGGGGGGCGGCGCGAACTTTGTAATCAGCGAATTCGCGACTGGAGGCGCCTCGTTGCGTGTTTCAAACATTTCTATATATTTGATCTTTCCACTCGCCGCCCCGCACTAAACCATCGCTCGGGGCCAAGGTCGTGAAAAGGCCGTTAGAGTAGACAAAATCATAAAAATGATACAAAGATAAAAAGTACCTGTAAAAATTAACTATTTATGTACCGAATTTTGTTCAGAATTGTTGGGGAGTTTTTACAGGAAGGTTTTTACAGTTTTGTTCATTCAATTCATACTTCCTTCAACCTCACACACTTTATCACAAACACAGATAAATTAATTAAAAAATAAAATAAGTCTAATAAATAATGAAAAGGTCAGACGAGGGGTTAACACCTAAATAATAATAATATAAATAATAAAGTTTAATAAAATATAAATTGTTAGACAAACACTAATTAATTATTCACGGTTCATAACAACAGATAACAAACAAGTCTTAATAGTTAAATCTTAGAATAAACTTTCATAAAATCGAATCATAATAGGTAATTATTTTTAATGAAGACTTCAGCAGAAGTTTCTAAAAAACATCTTTTGATATGTTAATTAATTATTCATGAGGGATTGACAAATAAAGTCTGGTGTGAAATTTTCGAGTGCTTAAATTATTATTTTCTGTAAACTTTTAACAACATTAAGTACAAATTACTTCGAACGTATGTCTAATCTAAATCTTAAATCTTAAATAATTATATATAACTCAAAGGTAAAGGGACTGACATGGTGATCTATCAACGCACAGCCCAAACCACTGGACGGATCGGGCTGAAATGGCATGCAGGTAGATGTAATGACGTAGGCATCCGCTAAGAAAGGATTTTGATCTATTCTACCCCCAAGGGGATAAAATAGGGTATGAGAGTTTGTATGAAACTTTGTCAATTTTATAAAAATTACATTGTTAAGTTCCAACATCCACGTGAACGAAGTCGCGGGCACAACTAGTTTATTATACATAATTAAATTAAAATTAACCAATTACCTGAGAAACTAAAAAACGGATCACTCAACACCACATTCAGTAACACAGAGTAAATAAAAAAATATTTGTACATTTCTAATACTGAACACAATCATAAGTAGGTAGTACCTCTCTCTACGACTTAGTCGCAAGTTTTCTTCAAATCTCTTTGCGTTCTTTATATTAACTCGGTGAAACCGGTCGATTACGTGTTCAGATGGAAATTATAGGCAATTCTATGTTTTAGAAATTAAGTTTAGAAGTCAGATTCTTTGAGTAACCTAGTATGGAGGTACTGTGAGTTATAGTAATTAGTTGTCAAAGTTAGGCCTTTAGAGGCTAGAACAAAAATCGCATCATTTTGCATGTCATCTAGACATTTTGTAACACTGATTCTATTATGTAGTATGTGCTTAAACTCACTTGAAAAAGTTACCTATATTTTTTCAAACGACTTTATAAAAAGGAAGAGGTTCTTAATTCAACTATAGGTTTTTTTGTATGTTTGTTACACGATTTCTCCAAGCCGCCTACACCGATTTAGAAAAATCTTCTTTTGTTTGAATACTTCCTACGAGTAGATGGTCCCTTATCACTTTGAAATAACACCGACTTTTTAAAAGTACGGCTCCCAAACTATAATATACTCGAAGAAACGTAAAATGTTATTGAACAAAATAATTATGTCCTTTTTGAAATAAAACATATCGTAGCTTGTCACTGTTAAAGTGATCAAAAAGTAAACCTCGATCAAGTTTGTTGAACCTGTTCTCAACACCTTATTAAATCACGAAACGTACAGAAAACTACACTTTTGTGTCAAAATCACAAAAGAAGAAAAGAAAATCTTCAAAATTACTGAAAAAAATCCGAGAACAATCCAGATTGTAATAACAACACTCTGTATAATGGACAGAACAAAGCTGCGCTCTAGACGGCTTGTGTATGTAGATTGTAGGCTTTTTGGTAAATCACTCGTTTATTTACTTTCAAAGGTATAGGTTCGAAGACGTATTTTTATAGACTAACAAAATGTTACAAAAGATATTCTGATCGGTTTCGATTTCAAAAAGATTCTACCGAGCCAATTTATAAGTCTTTGTGTATCTTTCTTCTTTTCTGACGTAAACTTGAGCAAAGTAAACTGTTACAGAGTGATTCTTTTAAGTTGGCCAAATCCTAATCCATGTACCTAACTTCCTTATGAAATTTTCTTTTTTGATGATTTTAATTTTTCCGTATTCATGTTTTTAAAATTAATGTGAGTAACCTTTCTCCATGCAGCTTGTAGTTATTCAATGTTTCAGCAGATTTGACCCACTTCTGCTTTTTTTTCTCTTATGCCTTTGTCAAACTGACAGACGAACCGAATGCGTGGCGTAGCGTTTTTGTTTGTAATGTATCGAACTGTTTGAAGCCTGTCACATAGAGAATCGGATCGCTTTCGCATTTTTATATGACATGATTCGGTTCGGTTCGCTATCGCCTGTCTGTTTGACAAAGGCCTTAATGTAAATGACGCGAGTGCCCATCTGACCTCCTCAACCAAGGAAGGCCTTTGTAAGTGATAACCAGATGTCAGAATTAGATCAAGTTATTTTAGTACTTGCTTAGAAATATTGATATTATTAGGGATCTTCCCGGGATTTCTAATAATCAATCTCGTGTGGAGAACAGTATTACAAATAAATGATAATAATAACCTCGGAGATAGATTAGACAAATAAATTGTGTAAAAGTAAACAACTTTTTTAGTTAATAAATTACGGGATTTTTCTGCTCCTTAAAAGTAATTCCGGAATTTGGGGCATTTTCACTTTATTCTTTCGCTGTATGAAATCAGTGTAAGTACATGAATAACTATAACTAATTCCGACCTATGGTGATAACCCGTTGGTAAAGTTGGTTTGCAGACTTTCGACCAACCCACTGTTCGTAACAACTGTCATTAATCTGGAAATGACCAACGGTTTAAGGCACTTTTTGAAGAATTAAGGAAGTTTGGAAGCGCGGCTTTACCTTGAAGATGGAACTGTTGAGCTGCAATTATTGCGAAATAGCAAACAAATACCTGTGTATAACAGAATAAACATAAATTCTATCATCTACTCACTGATTCCGTGCAAGTTTCTAAGCAAGAGTTTATTGAGGAAAACCTGTTACCTCACTAGCGCGATGAACTTACATCCTGAATACTTAAACACATTGTCGATTACCACCATAAAGCTATCTTACTAGTCATACGAGTAAGGTGTGACTGGCCTGTTGGTCTAGTGGTTAGTGACCCTGACTGCTATGCCGGAGGTCGTGGGTTCGATTCCCACCCAGGACAAATGTTTGTGTGATGAGCACGATCATTTGTTCTGTGTCTGGGTGTAATTTATCTATAATATGTATGTATTTAGAAATATATAAGTATGTTTATCAGTTGTCTAGTACCCATAACACAAGCTCTGCTTAGCTTGGGACTAGATGGCGTTGTGTGATAGTAGTGGAATATTATTATTATTATTATATTATATTTTGATACAACGTTTGCGCCCTTACTCATGAAAGCAATTCGACTGATTTGCGTCACCGATCATCATCATAATCATTTCAGCCTATTGCAGTCCACTGCTGGACATAGGCCTCTCCCAGGGAGCGCCACAGAGCATGATCACCTGCTTTTTTCATCCCGCCACTGCCAGCTACTTTCTTTAGATCATCGGTCCATCTTGCTTAAGTTTAACTACGCGAGGTCTTCATTCGAGAACCTTCCTACTCTACCTTTCATCGGTTCTGCGGCAAACATGACCAATTGACCATCAAAGTAAAAATCATCCTTACCACACTATGTCATAATGATGGAACAGTGTTGATCACTTCTATAAAACTATCTAGCTAGTCATGCGAGTAGAGTTTGATTCAATCCCACTTAGCGCCCTTACTCATGAAGTAACGGTATCAAATCAGTAAATTACAGAAGCCATTGTAAGGATTCATCAGAATTCAAGTCTTAAAAAAAAGGAAAACTTACTACATAAAACACTAGCGTAGAAGTAGATTGGATTTTCTGAGATTGAACGTTTCACAATCGGTCAAATTATTCTCACTCCATTTAATACCAGTTATTGTTGGTTTTCTTAAAGGTCTTAAAGACTCCTCCGTTCAGGTCACCAAACACTATCATCCTATCCACTGAAGCGGTCCAGACTTGCTCCTTACACCATTAGTCCTTGTCATTACTAGTACGTGGTAGTATTCTCAATTCTAAATATAAAAGAAAGATTTGCGAACGTTAAAGAACCGGATGAGGGCGAATTGGTTAACACAGTCGCGGGACTGTCTCAACAGATGACCGTGACCCCGGAAAGTAAAGGGCTATTCAAGGACCACCGTGGATTTTAGTCCAAACCTGGGCGAGAGGACGAGTAGACAAATTGCAAACGATAAACAATAACGCACAGTGGTCGATCAGTTAAAACATAACCCTCTCAATGCAATTCCAGACTAGCAATTCTCTTGCCAAAATCATAAAGCGACTACTAACATTTTGAATAGGTACTAAGTCGGATTTGTTAAAAGAATTATAATGAAAAAGGAAAAAATTCCGACATTTCTGCCAATGTAGGCTTTATCTAAGACCTGAATATCTAAGCAGGTTGATTGATTGAGGTCACCTTCAGAAAACGATGAAATATTAAGAATTTCATCAAAAGGAATTTCAGTCCTATTCGATAAAGCGACAATTTATCACGGAGTTTATTTGTTTGTTGTGACCGACATAATATAGCCCCAGTGGGGCTAGTGCAAACACGCAGAGACGCTCTAATAAATAATGGTTACTTTGAAAATAAGATGATAACGATTTCGTCACGATATCGGTGGGATGGATAGTTTCATTCATTTCTAGGGAAAATGAGCGAGAGCGGACGATATGCCAGTGTCGTATCGTTACTGTTATAGTCTAATGTGAAAACGCTCATTCACACGTACGACAACGATACGAAAATCGCAACCACTCAACAAAGATACGCCGCCGCCGTGAGCGTATGTTTTGTATTTCAGTTTGTGACGATTGACAGATGGATGGATGTTTGTTAATCTTAAACACAAAAAACTGAATGTATTTTGAAGAACACAGATAGCTTATAACCTAGATTTACACATAGGATACCTTAATTATGGCCCAATGTGATGTCCACGTGGGCAAATCAACTTCACGCTGCCGCGCTGGTAACGCCACGTGTTTAAGCTAGTCATAAAAAGTACGTAACGTTTATTCCGTTCATTCGTGCTATGGCCTCAGGACTTATCTTGTCTGTCTATCTCCAGGATTTAGCGAGTTCAAGCCGATATTATTGATCAATGAATATTGTGTTAAATAACGTGGTTCTTATTTTCGAAGTTACAAGGTCGGATTTCGTGTTATTAGTACTTCTACTTAACATTCTATGAAACTTGACGAGTTACTAATTATTTCGTGTCGTCTTGTTGACTCTGTCTAAGCAAAATATAATTTGTTCTGTGTATGTTTACCTACTGAGCTTAAGAACGACGTTTCATTCAAACTTTAAACATTATATTCTTCTTGAACTGATTTTATTGAAACTTCCTATCCATAAGCGGGATACATAGGTCTAAAAATATAGTTGAAAACATCGTAAAATAGTGTTACAGATAAATTAGAAAGCTTTTAACCATTTTTACAAATCTTAATTACTTTGAAATATTATTATTTTAAATTACATTAATTTTCAATTTACATTACTAAAGATAATGGGCAATATCTGTTTGTATCAAACAAACAGGTTGCCAAATATCTTTTTTAAATAAAACTTTTTGGTTTTCTTTACCTTTGGTTTTTAGTTACCAATGAAGTTTCTAAAAGGAGATTGGCAGCAGTGTTGCCAATTGATGATGAAACATTTTACTGCAATGTTGCCAATGGTAACGATTTCAAAGCATTTAGTAAAATTTTGTAGACATTACCTTTAATAAGAAAAACATTATATTCTTTTTTTCTGGAAGGGTTTAGCCAGAGGTCAAACTATACAAGATTGACCCACATTCCGCATTTATATTAGGTAGACCCTTTTCAGAGGCGCAAACTTATTGCTGTAAATCTAGCACGAATTCGGACACCGAATATAAATAATGAATAATGTATTCATAAATTAGCCTGTAATGTTCCCACTACTGGGACACAGGCCTCCTCTCTGTGAGAGGGTGCGGGCTGTCATCTACGACGTGGGTCCAATTAATTCTATAGATTATTATTTATATGAAAGAAAAAAAACTGATTGGCTGACTGACTGTTCTATCAACGAACTGCTGAAACTAGCAGCATGTTTTGCAAAAACGTTCCTTATGCTTCCTTCACATGGCGTGTGATACCAAGCGCGCCCGCGTCGCTGACTTCACACCGTGCGAGTGGACTGGACATAACTTAATATACCTATATGTAGTGTGCAATAAAAATGATTTTAGGAAAGACATCCATGATTCAAAATTGCCTGCCGTCAATAGCTAACCATGACCTTGGAGCGTAAAGAGCTATTGAAGGATCACCGTGGATTATAGTCAGTACAAGTCTGACAGACTCTCCTATCTCGCCCTGGGTGGGAGGACTCATTTGATGATTTTGCCCCGATAAAAAAGGGTATGAAAGTTAGTATGAAAATGAATTTACATCTGATTTACTTGAAACTTTAAATGTAGACTTCTCAATCAAGTTGATAATACGCATCTTTGAAGCCAGTCACTTATACTATCGGATCGCTTCCGCTTTTCTATGTGACTGGATTCAAACAATTCCATACATTACAAATAAAAACGATTCGGATCGCATTCCCTTCGCCTGTCTGTTTTACAATAGCAAGGGGTAATTAATTGAGAATTTGGAAAAAATACAATATTTTGCGGACAAAATCGCGGGTGGAGTGCTAGTTTCGTAAAGATATAAGCAAGTAAGAGAGTGAGTTAAATATGTAGTAAAACCGATTGTCTTGTCATACCTTCATCACTGTTAACTCGTGACTTTGCATTCATACATGCTGATTTAGTTGCCTTTCTCTAAAATATTTCTAGTTTCTAACATTTTGAAAGTCTATTGCGAGTGGATTTTATTAGAGAAAACTCACAATTTATAAATGCCTGTAAAAACGGCTAACTTCAAATCAGCTAATCTTGGTTGATAATCATCAAATGAATCTTTCTGCCCTGAATGAACTGGAGGATCTGTCACTGTCAGCTCCTTTCTGACTAAAAATCCAACTTATTCCCACAATTGACCTTTGTTTTCCTGGGCCACAGGATCCTGATTAGATAGTCTCGCGACCCTGGCAGCCACCAGCTAAAAGTACTTTCACCCACACACTGAAGCTACTGCTGAGATTTTTTTCGGAAAAACCCAAAAATACTTTTCCCAATCTAGGAACTATACTTTCGGACCGCATCAGAAATCCTATGCTTCGCTCCAAAACCCAAATAGCTGATGTTGGCCTCACAGCTGCAAGATTAAAGTGGAACTGGGCGGCGAAGTGTAACTGAGCCTGTCATATACCTATCTGCCGTAGGCCGGAGGAGCAGTGGCCTAAAATATCCACTCTAGGGAACCCAACTGGCAGGAAACGACATCGCGGCAGTTCTCATAAAGAACCAAACCCAAAACCTAATACTCAACAGCTGCGCTGTCCGTAAGTAGATTTTGTTTGAATTACTTGTACTAAATAAATAAAATGGTGTTCTTAGTATCAATTTTGGCCACATTTCAAAAGATCTTTGAAGAAAATGTACAGTCACCTATAGCGATCCGATTTTGTCCCACTTATCAAACAGTTATAGGTCATGGGAACATTCGCAGATCTAGCTTGATTAACACCGACCTTAATATGACAATGTGTCCTATAAATAACAGTGAACCAGAAATCTTCATTTAAACCCCAAACAATAATCTTACTGCCAAATAAATAAAAGGCTCACCTATTTAGATTTCGTGTTTTGCAAAAAAAAGCTCTAAGAGCCTATGCACACCACGTTTTTTAAACGAGCCGGTGCAGCGCGTTTTCATCAGAGCAGTTTGTTGTCGTTTGTTTTAGTCTGCGTCTGACTTACGTGCGTAGGTATCGCGTCTGTATCGCGTCAAACGCGTTGCACCGCCCGGCGCGAGGTGTGCATAGGCTCTAACTCTCATTTATAAGGCCGCTTTCACATTAGGGCGTTAGCAGCGCGGCAGTAGCGCGGCAGAAGCACATTTCTTCACATTTTATATGAACAGCCGCGCATAAGCAGCGTCTGTCGCGCGACTGTCGCCCAAATGTGAAAGCAGCGTTAGGGTCAACGTTGGTAAACCTAAGCACCTTCGTACACTAGGCGACGGACGCCTCCGATACCTTACGACTTAAGTATCCATTGACATGTACCTGTGTAAAAACCTCTATGGATTTGTATTGCGATAGTCACCTGGATACCAAAATCGCAAGTTATGGAAAACTTGCGTCGCCTACTGTATGAAGGAGCTAAGTCACCACTATCCTGGTGGATTCTAGCGTCGAACACTTTTTACCGTACTATGTCATTGTTCAAGAGTTTCAGTCTCTTCTGGGTGAATTTGCTCCACCTTAGGCTTCATCTTTGCTAAAGGAACTGAAGGAACAGGTTGGTTTTTAGTCAGGGAGATCTGACAGTTCCTTCCCCTCCACTCAGGACGGGACTCTAAGAGGTAGATCTGTTGTAGCGACTTTTATAAAAATGTATACCGTCTCTATTATTTACCTACCAAAACAATAAGTAAAATATTCGATTTCACGTATCAGAAATACGTATGATCGATAACAAATAATGAATACTTACCTAAACATGTTTGAACCTCGTCACAGACATGTTCGCCATCTTTATTTCTTCATCGCGAAGTCAAATATACTCAAGTATGTGCTTGAGACTGGATATAGCTGAACATTTTGTCTGCACTTAAGATATTCTTTCATATCAAACCGATATCTTACGAACAACACATTTATTTTTGTTGTTATACTTAAGGCGAGCTGTGCTAAGCCAAATATTTTACATTCAAAAAAATTCCAATATTTTTTTTGGAAAACTTTTTATTCAAAAGATGTTAGCTCCATTTTTCTAAATCTACAAGATGAAGAGAAGCTACGTTTATTCATATTTTGAATGTCTGAATTTTATTATTATAAAGTACTAACACAACGACTTATGCTATCATACTTAAACTGTTACATAAAATATTTTGTCCCTAACCTTTGAGGGTCGGACTAAAATAAAACCACAAAATAACATAAACCGGTTTATTACTGCGAGTAACAATCTCCCGTATAATAGAATTATTCGATTAAATTAATGGATTACATTTAAATTGAATTTCAATTAACATATTACTGTAACGTTCTTACCATAATAATAAAAATCATTAACCCTAACAACAGTCCGGGAATAAAATTCATACAAAACTACTGTGGTGAGATTCTTTACCCTTTCTAATTAATTAAAGCTAGCCAGTTGTAACCTAGGGGTTTAAAGAAAAGCTGGGGTCGTGGGGGGTTGGAGATAAACCGAGTACTGTTCCGTTAACAAGGTTACATTAATATAACTAAAGCAGAACTAAATAACTACCGGAACCTTCCAGTTAAAAACAATTATAATAATTTAATTAATGGGCGCCAGGGACCTGGAGAGTCCCGAATCCTGGAGCTGAAGATATCCTCAAATCTACTGTCACTTCCGGAGGCATGCAGAAAGAGCCCAAGATTCTCAACATAAAGTTCGGTGTAGTACCGACATCAACACCGGGTACCAAAATCACACCGGTGTTCCAAGGTGCGGTGATAACAAAATAAATATAAAGGAAAAAAAAAACCGTCACGCCTGCGCTCACGCTAGGCGGTGTCTGCCAGCCGTACAGCAGCCTCGGCTAGGCTCCCAGCGGTGTCGAGGAACGGGGTCCACGTCCCAGCTCTTAGCCGGCTTCTAATGAGACGGGCTAAGATCTCGGCGGCGGATCGAATTACTCGAGGGGCCTCACCTCACTGCAATTGACAAACGGAGACCAAATAATAAAAGTGTAACTTATTCGTTATCCTCGATGTGATCGAGCTGTGTAACCTATCAGACAGAACCTCCGCAGGCTCATGGCCGTTATTCAAAATGAAATACGCGTGGCGTCCGTCCACTACGCCAAGGACTTATGCCGTTTTCCTGGGCAATACTTTAACACCTAGGTCAACCCTGAGAAATTGCCTACGGCATACGATTGGGAAATAGCTGGTTTATTACTCACGGTTATTGCCGGGGAAGGCGGCGTGGGCTGCGGGCTGCTGCACGTTCCACCGGGCAGAACCGCGACGACAGGCGCTGTTAGGAATCCTGAAATAATCGTTAAGATTAGCACGACGTTATTCCCTCACACACACACCCTTCGGGTGGACGCACAGACCACGCTCACTCCACTAAGGACACCGACTTACCTTTCGCGACTGCGCACCAAAAACTATGTGTAACTCCTCAGCGAGGCTGGCGGCCAGTGACGCTCGCCATCCTCGCAAAGACATTGCAAATCGCCGGCCGGAAGCAACCCAAGATCGGGTGACCACCACATGTCTAACTCCCGGATTCCATGGAGAAACTAATATCCCCGCATCAACTACAAACACCTCACTCTAAAAATTCTCCTTGAAAACTGTGGAACGACACTTGCCACAGTCGGCCATGAATCACGCGAGACTAGATCCAACTATTCCGCTCTTCACTATTCATCTCTCTCAATTATTGATCACCCAAATAGTTTCCATCAGGGAAACCATTCCTACAACATTGTCGGGGAAAGAGGCGAGCTCCACCTGACAACATTAAAGTTGACATTTCCCAGAGACAATCCACGCAAAAGTCCACAGATTAAAAATGTATCGATTCGGTCGAAGGTTCTCGAATAAAGTCTATATTGAAAAAATTAAATCATTTCCGTTTATGGATATTTAGTTTATTATTAATTTCTTTTATTTATTTACTATTTAAAATTGATAATTATTACAAAATGAGTTAGTTCATATTATTTAAAGATTTGTGATCCTTAGATTAAAATATCGATTATTTTATGGTTGTTAGCTCGAAATGCGACAGGGGGCGCCTCGGACTGTCAAAATTGACGTTGGACGCAATGAATGTCAATGTCAGTTTTGATCAAAATATTATTGTGAAACTGTGTAAAAGAATTTAGAAAAGTGATTTATTGTTGGGAAATGAAACCAACGTTACATAGGAATGGTTGACCAATGAATGCAGGTACTTGACACTTTGTTTATTAGAAACGCAGCCGCGAAATAGCAACCTGAGCTAGGAACACCAAAACAATGTAACAGTACCTCCCCAACCACCAGAGATTTGACCCACTAGGGCAAATCTCGACGCTGGCCCTCCAGCGTTAAAGCAGACTCCAAAGTACCAAGCTCGCTTTCCAAATCCACTCCGTTCGAGCCTGAAAAGAATAATGGAGAACGAAAAGAAGTAAAAATTAAATAGGTATATGAATGCTGGTGCACGATTAGTATTATTATTTGTTGTAATATATTAACTAATAAATTTTTTCTGGTGCGAGTCTAATCCATTTACAAACATGTACAAGACAAGCTCCAAAGAGTTTAAAAAAAAATTACGTAAGTAACTCTCTACGAACTGACCCAGTCTGACCCACTATGTTTATGTAGGACAGACAACCCTATTCAATCGTACACCACCCTTCACACCCCAAATGGGTAAACTGCCGACAATCATGCTGAGCTAGAATCCACATAATACATTGAAAAGGAAAGTACCGGCCATTGGCCTGGCAAAAAAAAAAATACTATCAAGAACGTATTCCATCAATGCAGCCTACACGCCCGCCATTACGGCCTTCTATCTCAGGACTATCAGTTTGCTGCCTTATCAGCAGTCCGGAGGTTTGGATACCCAACTGGGTTGTTAAACATGCAACAACCACTTTCAAATATGGTCAACAAACGTGGACACAGTAGGAACCTGTGTACCACTACAAACCTTAAAAACAGTGGAAAATACCTTTAACCAACTGTAAACTAGCGCCGTGAATATAAATCCACCCATGAATAAACAAAAACCATTAAATTACATTTATAACAATAAAATTAATAATGGACACCTGAAGATTTTAAAGCCTCCTAGCCAACTACCAACCAATACTGATCCACCTACCAATTACAAATTCAATGAAGTCGAATCTAAATTTTGAAGATAAATAAGTTTTGGTGTAAGGCTTATTTAAGGAGTTACCATCCGCTCCCGCAAAGGCTTATTTAACGAGTTGCGTCCGCTCGTAAGAAACACCATGAATGGTGTATACCATTAGTAATAGATGAACAAGCTATGTTCCTTGGTGTAGGGCTTATTTAAGGAGTCACCAACCGCTCCCGCAAAGGCTTATTTAACGAGTTGCGTCCGCTCGTAAATGAACTAGCTATGTTCTTTAGTGTAGGGCTTATTTAAGGAGTCACCAACCGCTCCCGCAAAGGCTTATTTAACGAGTTGCGTCCGCTCGTAAGAAACACCATTAATGGTGTATAATAATAGTATTAGGTAAACAAGCTTTGTTCTTTAGTGTAGGGCTTATTTAAGGAGTCACCAACCGCTCCCGCAAAGGCTTATTTAACGAGTTGCGTCCGCTCGTAAGAACTAGCTATGTTTTACCTAAGTAAAAATGATCTATGGAATAGCGCCATGATCAATTCAAAAACCGTCGGTGTATGCTCGACAGGTTTAAGATATATAAAATGCAATGAATGGTTTAAGCCATCATTACACAATAGACCAAAAGTAAACAAAAGCAATGGTAGGTTGGATAGTACGGTATGGTAGTATTTAATTTATTTAAAAAAAAAAATTTAATTATGATTTACTATTATTTTTAAACTTTACGGTTTTAGCGTCACGGAACAGTACTTTACATAAAAGGTCGACTTTCATTACTAAATTAAATTTAAGGGGATTGGTCAGTAAAAATACGGTTTTTATTTTTTACTTTTCTTCGTACATATGTAATATGATGTTTATTGAAACAAAAACTAAGGTTGTTGCTCTGTAAAGAGAAATTTATTTTATAAATGAACATTAGAAACCATATTTGCAAATACAACTTAGCTTTACATTATAAAAATAACTGTTATTTACTAACCTGTAAAGAGAAACAACATTAAAAGCTATTGCTTCAAATATTGATTCTTTCACAATATTAATTGAAATTATTTCTAATATAGACCTCGTGAAGTAACGCTATAATTGTACAAAACCAGCGAGTCTTTTCAGAGACGTATTTCCATAAACAAGTAACAAGTGCTGCCACCACAGATAATACTTTATAGTAAGTCTTGCCAGTTAAGCGCGGGAAATTCAAATTAAATGAAGGGTAAAAGGGCTTCATTTACATCTCCCTCCCCCAGATATATACAAAACTCCTCTGGTACTGGTATCAGTTTTGTAATGTGAAACAAGTTTGATTCTAACTTTTTGTGTCCTGTATCAATTTTATAAATTGAGTTGGATATTTTCTCTAATATTTTATAGGGTCCAATTTTTAATTCATCTAGTTTTTTTCTATTTAATCGGTTACCATTTTCCACATATACAAAGTCTCCTACATTTAATTGCTTAATTATTCTGTTTTTATCAAATTGTTGTTTATTATAATTGTGTGAATTTATAGTTCTTTTCAAAGCTATTTTCCTATCTCTTAATAATTCATTTTGTGTTTTATGTTCTTTCAACTCATCTGGTAAGATATCAATAACTTTTCCTTCCATTAAATAAGTTGGGGAAAATCCTGTTACTGAGTGTTCGGTTTCATTATATCTCTGGGTACATCTATGAGCGATAGTTGTCCAAGATATTTTTTTTTTTTTTTCATTAATTGTACATCTTATCTTGTTTACTAGTGTTTGATTTAAGCGTTCATTTAATCCATTCGAGAAAGGTGCATTTACTGCAGTGAAGATAATAGGTATGTTTTCTTTTCTTAAAAAACTTTTAAATTCTTTGGAATTTATGCCCGGGTACTGGTCTGATAAAACCATTCCAATTTTATTTTCAGGAATAACTTTTTTTAAGAGTTTAATAAAATCATCTGCGTTTTGGGTTTTTGATGTCAATATGTAGGCGTATCTGGTGAAATGGTCTACCAGAAGATGTAGATATGTTTTTGTAGAGCGGGAGCCACCAAACCCACCAATGGTATCTATAGAGACGATTTCAAATGGGTAAGTAGCGGGACCCAGATGAGACATCAAGCCATATTTAAATTTAGTTCTAGATTTATTTTTTATGCATATTTCACAATGTTCACATATTTTTGCTACATTAATAGTTAAATTCTTTGCTACAAAGAATGGTTTGATTTTATTTTCTGTTTGTTTTACTCCTATATGGCAGTAAGTATCATGTACATTTTTTATTAATTTTTTACTAAATTCCTCAGTAATTATAATTTTGTTTTTCTTTCCTATTCTTTTGAAGTAAATTTCATTTTTTAATATTAGTTTATTTTTATACAGTTTTATTTCTTCATTTTTCTCTTGATCGTTTTGAATGTCTTCTAGTTTAATAAAATTCACAACTTTTAAAATTTCTTCCTGATTTACATGTGGTTCTAATACTGGGTTTCTACTTAGACTGTCTGCTTCTAAATTGTCCTTTCCTGGTGAATATATAACCTCAAAATTAAACTGCGATAAATAGTATGTGAGTTCTCCTAGTTCCTCATCTGTTCTAGCCTTAATATTCAGTTTTTCTAGGGGTTTATGGTCTGTAAACACTTTAAATTTTTTTCCTATGAGCCAATGTTGCCAATATTTTACGGCCTCCTTTATTGCTAAGCATTCTAAATAGATAGCTTTTTTTCTTTTCTGACTGTCATTTAATTTCCTCGAAAAATATGCACATGGCCTTTCTTCTCCATCTTCCTGTGGTTGTTTCAAAATAGCCCCTAATCCCTGTATACTAGCGTCTGTATAAATATGTATAGGAAGATTCGGATCAAATATTTCTAAAATAGGTTTTAAACACAGCAGGTTTTTTATTGTATCAAAAGATTTTTGACATTCTCCCGTCCATATAAATTTTTGGTCTTTTCTTAACAAATTGTGTAGAGGATCTAATATGATTGATATGTTTTGTATATATTTTCCATAGAAGTTTATTTTTCCTAAAAACTGTCTGACATTTTTCTTTGTTTTTGGAACAGGAAATTCTTTTATGGCTATTAAATTATCCTTTAGTGGAGTAATGGTATTATTTTTTATTATGTGTCCCAGGTATTTAACGGAGTCCTGTGCAAACCTACATTTAGAAAATTTCAATCTGAAACCTTCTTTTGATATAGCTTCCAATAGCAAAGATAAGTGGTTAATGTGCTCCGTGAATGTCTGGGAAAAAACTAAAATGTCATCGATAAAGTTTATTGTAAAATTGGATAGTTTGTGTTTTCTAATAATGCTACTCAGTATTCTTTGAAATATTGCAGGTGACGTTTTCAAACCAAATGGTAAACAAGTCCACTGAAAATGGTTTTCTTGAGTAACAAAGGCTGTTTTCTTCCTATCTTCCACTTTTAAAGGTATAGACCAGAAAGCGGAATTTATGTCCAATGTTGAAAAAAATTTACAATTTCTTGTTTTTATCATTAAATCCTCTATAAGTGGAAATGGTTGCGCCTGAGGAACCACTATTTTATTTAAATCGCGGAAGTCTATGCATAGTCTACATTTTTTCCCTTCTTCTTTTTTATAGGCTAAAGTTACTGGAGCTGCAAAAGGACTATAGGATTCTTCAATTAATTTATTTTGTAATAATTTTGAAACTTGCTCTTCTATTTCTTTTTTATCTTCAAAATTGCATCTGTACGGTCTTTTGCTACAATATGTATCTACTAATAAATCGATATGTGCTTCATAGCCTTTCACTAAGCCTACATCATATTTATCTTTTGCAAATAGTGAGCTATATTTGCTTATTAATTCATTTATTTTTTGTTGATGCTGTCCGTCTAAATGATTTACTGTAATGTTGAAGTTTGTAACTTCTATGTGTTCATTAAAGTTGACTTTACACTTATCGCTCATATAGAAATTATCTTTCACTGTTACTTCCATAACATCATTTTCATCAACGAAACAGTGTTTGTTTTCAGTTTTGTCACCTGTAAAGCCAGGAATATTGACATTGTTTTTTAATTCTTTGTTTAGTTTTTGTGTGATTTCTAAGTTTTCATTTTGAATTAGTTGAAAAGATTTTATGCAATCCAATCCAATTAAAAAATTATAGTCAAAATTTTGTTCATCTATGACAAAAATATTCATTTCTTTTTCTATTTCAAAAATCTTTATTTTTAACATTACTATTCCCATAGACTTTTTTACA
Source organism: Agrotis clavis (assembly GCA_954870645.1). NCBI lineage: Eukaryota > Metazoa > Arthropoda > Insecta > Lepidoptera > Noctuidae > Agrotis > Agrotis clavis. Next base: position 15,757,710 of record OX940935.1, read on the forward strand.
CCATTAATCGTTTTTAAATTTGCTTGATTATTGTTATTGTTGTTTGGGTTGTTTTTTAATGATAATAATTTTGAATTAATTATGCTTACATTTGATCCTGAATCATAAATCCCGAATGTTTCTATGGAATCATTTATTATTAATTTGGTTTTGATTAATGGTGGAATAATTAGTTTTTTGGATCTATTTGATTTAAACTCATTTCTAATTCTGAATTATTAACACTTCTAATTGGCTGTTTTTTAGAGCGATCATCATCTTTATTTTTAAACCAACATACAGATTCCGAATGATACCGAGTCCCTTTCTTTTCTTTTTCACAGATTCTGCATGGTTTACCTTTTAAATTTTTATCTTTTGTCTTACTTTCCCAATCTATTATTTTTTTCCCCATTGTCTTATTATCCATTAAATGTTCTAGGCCTCGGATACTACTAAATAAATTCTCAGTATCTTTCAATGTATTTCTGTCAATTTCATCTGCTATAAAATTTGGTAACCCAATTACAATTAAATCAATTAAAGTACGTTTATCAAGTAATTTATTAACCTCTAACAAAAGCCTTTCTTTCTTTAAAGCATATTCCAGTAGTGTACCCTGCCTGTATCTAAATAAAAAAGCATACCTTATTGGTGACCAGCCTTTGTCGACATATGTTTCACAAAATTTATTTTTCCAATCACACCATTCTGAATTGATTGTGTATTTTATAAGCATAGAATTATACCAATCTTGACAAGAATCCTCTATGAATAACCGAAACACTTGTATCTTTTCAATATCATCATTTATACCTATACGTTTACATTCAGCTTCGAAGATATCCATCCACTGTGTTACACTTGATGTTTTTTTTGTGAATTTTTCTATTACAATTTTTTCTGATAACATCTTTAGATTAGACTGCTTCGATTCTTTCTTCGATTCAGCGAAACTTTCTAAGATTTTTGTAAGAGTTTCTGATGACATTTCACTCGTTAAAACCTGTTGTGTTTTAGATGTACTTTCCTCCAGTAAATATCCCTGGAACTGCATATTTCCATCTTCATCCGTATATGTATCACGCAATTCAGATGTTAATGAAATCCATACTCGTCTTTCTTCGTGTCTTTTTTTCAGTGTAGCCCTTACTTTTTGAAAATTTTGAGTTTTAATTAACTCAGTATGCAATTTTGTTGGTTGTAATTGTTCGGGAATCAAAAACACGTTTCCATCGGCGTCCATTATTGAGGTTATGCAGATCACATTTGTCTTCGGATCTTCAGCCGGTTTCACAACAAATTCAAATTTAAGCTTTTCCATAATTACAACAGCTATAATTAATGTTGTTTTGTAATATGATGTTTATTGAAACAAAAACTAAGGTTGTTGCTCTGTAAAGAGAAATTTATTTTATAAATGAACATTAGAAACCATATTTGCAAATACAACTTAGCTTTACATTATAAAAATAACTGTTATTTACTAACCTGTAAAGAGAAACAACATTAAAAGCTATTGCTTCAAATATTGATTCTTTCACAATATTAATTGAAATTATTTCTAATATAGACCTCGTGAAGTAACGCTATAATTGTACAAAACCAGCGAGTCTTTTCAGAGACGTATTTCCATAAACAAGTAACAAGTGCTGCCACCACAGATAATACTTTATAGTAAGTCTTGCCAGTTAAGCGCGGGAAATTCAAATTAAATGAAGGGTAAAAGGGCTTCATTTACACATATCTGGACTACAGATCTTACAACTTGGAATATAGTTATTGACTATATGATCTAAATTCTCACAAAGTTGAAAACACGATTCAATGAAATTTTCTCGATACAAAAAAAATGCAAAGTTCGGTCTATGTTTTTTATTTTTTGAACTTTATGGAATAACTACTATGAGTTATTGAAAGGATGTTGTTTTAAATTGTAGAAAATACTAGTATCTACATTCTGTAAAGACATTTTTTCAATTAATAACAATTTTAATTCATAAAAAGACGTCAATATGTTTGGGCACATACGCCGTTTTATTCTGAGCACACATTCACTATCGTCCTCTCATCTTTTGCCTTTTAAAAGTAGTGTCATCACTTTCGTTCCTTGACGAATCAGTCAGCCAGCGTGGCTCTTACAGGCTAGACCTGTGACACTTTTTTTCAGATCGCGGCTGTCAGATTTTCGTAATAATAAAATTGGAAATGGATAAAAAGATCGAGAAAATAAAAACGAATGATACGTAGGCTTATAAATTATTCAAAACTATGTTTCGCTGTGTTCAATGGGACGTGATTAAACGGACATGACTGTAAATAAGTCACGTAAACTTTCTATTTTAAATAACACATTATTTTCATTGATAAATCAAGAATAAAATAAACCAAACTTAATGAAAATCATCGCAGGAAATTCCTGACGACCCCTACAGAGCAAACAAGGCAAATGTTAGAATACGTATGATTCTATACATTACGAATTGTTCCTATCAATATGTATAATAAATTACTCACAGTGATATTGTATCAATGCTATTATGCTATCGTGGTATCGTACTATTGTTGTCGGATGGTTCCTCTGTGTCCATCTAATCTTTCTCCTCCCATGTAATCTTTATGCATCTAAATACCATTTCACATGAACTAATGATAAATGCACTGATTTGCAGTCAACAATTTGAGACAATATGTTACTGAAAACAACTTCTAATCGTATCAAACTGCGATATAGGATAAGAAGCACTTCACTTTTATTATTATTTATTTAGTTTCGTCACAGATTTATAACAATTTCGAAGAAACAGGATTAAAATAAATTAAATGAAAACTGCTGTTGTCATTTTGAATACTTCAAAATTACTTGTCAACTACAAATAAGGCATAGCACCCACCACCCTGTTAAATATCGCCTATAGTATAATGCTGCGACTACGATGTAAAATCAGTGGTCATTGCTGTCTCACCGCGTGTTCGGTACAAGTTGCTTCTCGCTCTATTTATTGCTTTGGAGTGAAAAAAGATCAGTACTGGGCTCATGCTTTTGGAGTCGATAGATAATTATCTAAGGGTTTCATTTATCAGAAAAGTGATAATATTACAACCTTGTCCCAAAAAAAAATACTGTGGATAAGATAGTATAGAATGAAGATTACTTTAATTATAAAGAGGTTACTGACAATTGTTGTACTGTACCTGTATCTCATAGTAAAAAACCACTAAATCCACGCCGCGGCTCGACTAATGTCCATTTTACGCGGCGCTAGTGTCTGTCATTACATCAAAATGCATCAAAAATTAGTACCAACACCAGGTGGTGGAGGACAGGGTGTTAAGCACCCTTAGCTTTCCACTCTCATAATAAAGATATCACGCAACCAGCTTTGTGAAAGGACGTTAATAAAAGGAGCGTGTGTTTGGGGCTTTTTCTAGCGTGGTAAAATAATCAAATGAGTCCTCCTACCCAGGGTAGGGCGGGAGGGACTGTCAGACTCGTAATACTTACTAAAATCTACGATGTCGTTCAATAGCCCTTTACGTTCTAGGGTAAAATATTCTAAAGAATACTGAAAACAACCCAACTCACATGCCTATGCCCGTGCGCGCGTGTGTTTGGGGCTTAATAGATAATTGGGTATTGTCACTTTCGCAAGGTATGCCAATTTTATTAATTTTCTACCAAATAGTAGTTTTTTTCGTTATCTCGGGACGTCAAAATCTGTGACAAAGTGTTATAAAATAAATTTGAGACTGTGAATGATAAAAATATTTACAATATATTTATCCACGTCAATAAGTATTTCTATCATTTTGTTTTAGTAAATGTTTCGATATCCTTATATTAAAATATTTCTATTATAGTAATACATGTATTTTGCGTAAAGGGAACACTTTATGAAATGTCGAAGTTGACGAAATGAAATACATAAAACTTTGGATTGCGTTAATTTCGCGATACTGGCGCCTGCTGGTGGCGGTGCGTGGCAACTTTTCCGACTCATCAAACGACGCTTTCGCTTTGACACGCGGCCTTAATGGGTAGTTCCATTAAAAGTTAAAAAAAATCCGAAGTCAAAACTGGCCGTCACAATTTAAGTAGATAATAATAAGTAAACGCTGTTACAGTAGCAGCGATCTTATAAGGTAAAACAATATTAGGGTTCTCCTTCTAAAAGGACAAATGTCCAGGTACAATGTAATGGTGCACAGGTAAAACAAAACTGTACTGTATAACGCAGCTATAAGTATGCAAAAAAAAATGTCAAAGTAAATAATAATTATGTGCATTGTACCATTATTGTAAAATGTAAAAAAAAATATAAATTGTATAAAACAACACAAACACAAGCAAAGGATTCCGCACGACGGTTTTTTCTTCTTAAAATTAAAATAAATGGAAGGTTCCAGAAACAGTACTCCGGTTTTTAAGTTACAGCAACAGACGTAACCTCTATCTCCAACTAATACACACGTTGGTCGCCACTGTTACATAAAATATTTTGTCCCTAACCTTTGAGGGTCGGACTAAAATAAAACCACAAAATAACATAAACCGGTTTATTACTGCGAGTAACAATCTCCCGTATAATAGAATTATTCGATTAAATTAATGGATTACATTTAAATTGAATTTCAATTAACATATTACTGTAACGTTCTTACCATAATAATAAAAATCATTAACCCTAACAACAGTCCGGGAATAAAATTCATACAAAACTACTGTGGTGAGATTCTTTACCCTTTCTAATTAATTAAAGCTAGCCAGTTGTAACCTAGGGGTTTAAAGAAAAGCTGGGGTCGTGGGGGGTTGGAGATAAACCGAGTACTGTTCCGTTAACAAGGTTACATTAATATAACTAAAGCAGAACTAAATAACTACCGGAACCTTCCAGTTAAAAACAATTATAATAATTTAATTAATGGGCGCCAGGGACCTGGAGAGTCCCGAATCCTGGAGCTGAAGATATCCTCAAATCTACTGTCACTTCCGGAGGCATGCAGAAAGAGCCCAAGATTCTCAACATAAAGTTCGGTGTAGTACCGACATCAACACCGGGTACCAAAATCACACCGGTGTTCCAAGGTGCGGTGATAACAAAATAAATATAAAGGAAAAAAAAAAACCGTCACGCCTGCGCTCACGCTAGGCGGTGTCTGCCAGCCGTACAGCAGCCTCGGCTAGGCTCCCAGCGGTGTCGAGGAACGGGGTCCACGTCCCAGCTCTTAGCCGGCTTCTAATGAGACGGGCTAAGATCTCGGCGGCGGATCGAATTACTCGAGGGGCCTCACCTCACTGCAATTGACAAACGGAGACCAAATAATAAAAGTGTAACTTATTCGTTATCCTCGATGTGATCGAGCTGTGTAACCTATCAGACAGAACCTCCGCAGGCTCATGGCCGTTATTCAAAATGAAATACGCGTGGCGTCCGTCCACTACGCCAAGGACTTATGCCGTTTTCCTGGGCAATACTTTAACACCTAGGTCAACCCTGAGAAATTGCCTACGGCATACGATTGGGAAATAGCTGGTTTATTACTCACGGTTATTGCCGGGGAAGGCGGCGTGGGCTGCGGGCTGCTGCACGTTCCACCGGGCAGAACCGCGACGACAGGCGCTGTTAGGAATCCTGAAATAATCGTTAAGATTAGCACGACGTTATTCCCTCACACACACACCCTTCGGGTGGACGCACAGACCACGCTCACTCCACTAAGGACACCGACTTACCTTTCGCGACTGCGCACCAAAAACTATGTGTAACTCCTCAGCGAGGCTGGCGGCCAGTGACGCTCGCCATCCTCGCAAAGACATTGCAAATCGCCGGCCGGAAGCAACCCAAGATCGGGTGACCACCACATGTCTAACTCCCGGATTCCATGGAGAAACTAATATCCCCGCATCAACTACAAACACCTCACTCTAAAAATTCTCCTTGAAAACTGTGGAACGACACTTGCCACAGTCGGCCATGAATCACGCGAGACTAGATCCAACTATTCCGCTCTTCACTATTCATCTCTCTCAATTATTGATCACCCAAATAGTTTCCATCAGGGAAACCATTCCTACAACATTGTCGGGGAAAGAGGCGAGCTCCACCTGACAACATTAAAGTTGACATTTCCCAGAGACAATCCACGCAAAAGTCCACAGATTAAAAATGTATCGATTCGGTCGAAGGTTCTCGAATAAAGTCTATATTGAAAAAATTAAATCATTTCCGTTTATGGATATTTAGTTTATTATTAATTTCTTTTATTTATTTACTATTTAAAATTGATAATTATTACAAAATGAGTTAGTTCATATTATTTAAAGATTTGTGATCCTTAGATTAAAATATCGATTATTTTATGGTTGTTAGCTCGAAATGCGACAGGGGGCGCCTCGGACTGTCAAAATTGACGTTGGACGCAATGAATGTCAATGTCAGTTTTGATCAAAATATTATTGTGAAACTGTGTAAAAGAATTTAGAAAAGTGATTTATTGTTGGGAAATGAAACCAACGTTACATAGGAATGGTTGACCAATGAATGCAGGTACTTGACACTTTGTTTATTAGAAACGCAGCCGCGAAATAGCAACCTGAGCTAGGAACACCAAAACAATGTAACAAAACTTAGGGTGCAAACGTAAAGAAATGGTATCTTTTGTATTTATAATACTTAACACTAACATGGGTGTGAAAGTTTCGTTAGATAGATAGATTTAAACTACAGTTAGAAAAACACACAGGTTTATCTCGCTATTATTTTTCCAATGTGTAATTAGTTACGCACGTAAATTACTTCATTCTTTTTACTCAGACTTTCGTATTTTATTTTGATGGAACAACTACACCCCCATAACAGACAAGCCTCAAACAACTCCATTACAACGTTTCGCATAGAAACCGATTTTCGATAAAAGGGTTGAACGTTATAATCTAGTAAGCTTCAGTTATTTCTACGAGGGTTCTGACCCGCAAAACACTCAACAACGAGCATTCACGTGAAATCTCGCTAAGAATATTACTATTCCCACGTTTTTTTTTTAACCGACTTCTTTTAGAATGTGTGTATAGCAGACTGCACCGTAAATTTTACTATGGCCCTTCATTTTGGTGATAGCTGTTTGAGGCGCGCGTGGAACACGATGCGCCGTCGAACCGGGCATGCATACCAAGCTATAACAAAAGTGACACTCTTCATCGTGCGATCATAACACTACTGCATTACTTTATTTCTCCGAGTTTGTATAATGGTACCTACAGTTTCACCAAAATTGTGTGCAGCACATTAGTGTGCGAACATATTTAAACGTTCGCGCACAATTTCTTCATGTTTCCTTGAGTGAGTCCACCAGAGCGTACATTGTGCCGCACATAGGTGGAATCGCTTCTTTACAATGAGAGCACGCACCGAGACCATATTATATGTAACGGAAAAGGCAAATAAAGGAACAGCATCCCGATTTATTTTCAAGAAAAGTTGACCAAATATTAACACAATCCTTCAAAATTTTAAATACCTATTTTATTTGAACACCAGGTAGGAGTACAAGCTCCTGGAGGGACCGCCCTAAACAAACATACGCTGACCTTATTGACGATATGCTTTAGAAAGGTCAGGTGCGAAGTACTTACAACCAACGCACATGAACACAATTATACAACAAAGTTCAAGCTGTCATTTCTAGGTACCCAAGGGAAAAATAAGCTGAATTATTTACATGTCTGACAGATGTATGTTTCTATTCTTGCAACTTCGACAGACAAGCTTTTTTGTAGAAAGGATAAATCTGTTGCGAACCGGACTCAAACCTGCGATCTTCTTACATTTGAAGCATTTACCAACTCGGCCGCCGCAGTCATACTCACCAAATTCATATTTTAACGTCTCATGATGACGGCTTAAAATTCTGCTCGAAACATTACCGTGATGACTTCTATTACACAAAATAATGCGCTTTCCTGTGTTCGAACCCACGACCATACCTGTCGCTGCCCTTATTCGTAGGAGTTACGATTATTTCTGATACACTATACTATTTGAAATCAACCTCTCCGAGAAACCTTTTATACTCCACCATAAATAAAAATAAAATGAAGTCATATTGACTGAAATCCAAACAAACTACCTGTATAAGGTCCTCCCCTGCCCATAAATCCGTTTTATATCCCTCTTCTGAGGCTGTATTCACTTCGGAGCACGAAGGAGCATGAAGGAGGATGAAGGAGGGCGGAGGAAGGATACGTTTCAACGTGTGCACGATTACCTGTCAACTTACACCCTACTTATACTGAAATTGTTTTTTAGCATCGGGCTTATGGGAACACTTGCTTGTTGTAGTGGCTTTGCTTGTGATGAAAAAAGATTATGGTATTATTTAAGGGTCTTAGATAAGAAATAGCAATTGTATTTTAATTGTACATCAATCTTTTTTTTTATGTGAGATGGGTTTGCTCTTGACCTTAGTCTAGGTCAGGAATGACTAGGACAAGGTCGACGGTGGAGCGAGCTTACCCAGAAGAAGCCTGTTCACTCTAACTTTGAAGAGATTAGGGTTGTATGCGTTCGGAAACACAGACGCAGGCAGAGAGTTCCACTCCCTCGCTGTCCGCATTATAGAAGACGTCTGGAAACGCTTAGTGCGAATTGGCGGTATAGCAATAAGGTAAGGATGGTAATTTGCCGCGCGTCTAGATGTTCGATGATAGAAAGGGGCTGGTGGGGTGAGATCGTGGAGTTCTTGGGCACACTCTCCGAAGTACAATCTGTAGAAAACTTTGATGAATTAATGAAGATTTTTAATCGACTAGCCGTTTCTCGTGGTTTCCGTTTCACCCACGCTACTCGTCACCTATTGGTCCTAGCGTGATGTAACATGTATATCCTATAGTCAATTCGAGGATGTGGCGACGAGATAAAACGACGGTGCGCCATCACCAGGTCGGCAGTGGAGCGGCTGAGAAAGATTTGGGGGGACAGGAGGATTACCAAAAATACAAAGGTCAGACTAATGAAATGCCTTGTCTTTCCTATCTTTCTCTATGGAGCCGAAACTTGGTCTCTACGTTTACAAGATCGCCGTAAAATCGATGCATTGGAGATGTGGTGCTGGAGACGTCTCCTAAAGATCCCGTGGACAGCGTTTCGCACGAATGTATCCATCCTCAAAGAGCTTCATATTAAAAACCGGCTTTCGTCTACTGTGCAACTACGTATATTGAAGTTCTTCGGTCACATCTCCAGGAATGAAAATTCTATGGAAAGACTGGTGGTCCAGGGCCAAGTGGAAGGCAAGAGGTTACGAGGCCGATCACCAACTCGCTGGTCTGACCTAATAAAAAAGGCTACTGAGACTACCATGGTCCAATGTACTCGGAACGTCTCCAACCGACAAAAATGGAAGCACATCGCTGAAAGAGCAGTCCTCGGGGAAATCAACGACCTACCGAACATCCCTCCATGTACCTCGTCTGCGCAACCACGACCACTCTGACAAGAGTGTTACGACTAAGAAGAAGAGAATTCGAGCCGTAGTTCCTGAGATTAGCACGACAACCAAACAAACTCTTAAGCTTTATAATATTTGTATAGATTTTCACCTGTTTAGAGTTCCTAAAAGTTGGATCAGGTACAAATTAACAGTTAGTAATTCAGTAAAGGATCTTGATATTATAATTGAAAATTTAATTGTTACGAAGTGAGTTTTATGATTTGCAGCTGTTTAGAATCGATAAGAGACGGATGCAATTTTTATTGCAGTAGCACATTTTAATAAAAAAATAACACTAGGTATATAATTTTGTAGGAATTTGTTTGTTCATCTGAAGATTATAAGAAACACATGTCATTGTTTTTAATGTTTGCAGACGAAAATAAGATCGTTGAGAATAAAATAGCGAGTAGATATCTAGATGGCGGGTAATCGTGCGGATACTCACACACATCCTTCCTGTCTACCGTCTTTTAAACGGTGTCATTATATCTAACCTACATACATATATTATGTACATACATAAGAACTTGCTTATCTATACAAGTATTGCATGGATGTAATCATCTGAATCAGGTCATTTTGTATCTCTAGTTGCCTCACACTAGATTTTTGTGTCATAGGAACGGTGTTACAAACAGGTTTTCTTCTCTGACTGGTTGTATTTAGACACAGTTCACACATACAAACAACCAGACCCTTTTGTTGGTAATATCATCAAATGAGTCCACCCAAGGTAAGACCGAAGGGACTGTCGCACTTGCACTGACTAAAATCCACATTGATCCTTCAATGGCTCTATAAATGTATAGAGCCATTGAAGCCAGCTCACGGTTACTTGATCGGAACAGCTACTTGTATATCATACAACTATTTGGTACGTGCGGGAAATGAACCAGTGCAGTACTCCATCGCTCAGACACTGCGTCAACCAACGTGCCTTCAAAATTATTACTTCAAGTAAATTATATTTCCAAGACACAAAGACAAAAAACAAGTTATCGAGGAAGAAAAATATCACTACAATGTAGACTTAGCAGCTTGGATGCATAGTAACGGATACATATTAAGGCACTCGCTCACCGAGAGCATTCGCGTGTAATGTAACATTTTAGATTCGACTTTGAGCATTACATTACAATACTACCTCCCTGACTGACGAGCATTCGCGTACATTTAGTATACAATGCGCACCTTGTATCAATACAAAGTGCGCATTGTGGTGCTCGATTGTCCTCCGTCACTGATGAAACGTTCGAATCTGTAATGTTACATTACAGGTGAATGCTCGCGGTGAGGGAGCGCTTTTGCATTATGTAAAGAACATGTTCATCTATAGGTGAAAAACATACTGATACAAGCTAGCTACTATCTTGAATTACGTAAGCTATTGGGTTTTCTGTTTTTAATGAATTTTCTAAGGAATAGTCTCTAATCTTAAGTTGAGTGTCTCCGCCTAGTCTGGAACCAACTGATTTTTCAGACCTCGTCTACCAAAAACTAAATACATATTTATCTGCGGTTACAGAGAAAGGAAATTAAAATAAAACTAAGTTGCCTAGTTGGTAATTACGCAGACCTTGATTCACGCAAATCTTTTGCTTAATTTTAATACCTGATGAATCGTTCTTTGTAGTCTAAATTACTTTGTATTACAAGGACTTCGTCAAATCAATTGGAACTTAATTGATTTAAAACGAAATCAGATAACGAATTTCAATTAGTAACAATTTTATTGTCTTCTCAATCAGATGAAGCTTCTCTTATATTAAAGAGTTGTTTAATTGTTTATAATATATATTTATCTACTCTCATATCGTAAAATTCGAAATACAAAACTCAAAACGAGTTTATAATGACATACTTTATACCATAGAGTATCGTAATGAAATTAAAAAATTAAATTATAACACTGTTTCTCTAACAAAACAATGTTATAATTTAATTTTTTTTCATTATGATACAGATTACTGACCATAGATACATCTATTTCATTTTTTATCTGTGGCTGCGCGCGCTTTAAATAGGAATGTTGGAATTTTGACGTTTGTATTTCGGTGGATGAATATTAGTGTTAATTAATTTTTATCTTATATCTGATATGTTCATATTCAATGAGAGTAGATAAAGTAGTGTATGAAACTGTACATAACTAGGTATTATACCACTCGTGTGATACTATTAAAAAACTCGCTTCGCTCGTTTTTTAAACTCACACTCGTGTATAATACCCCTCATTATGTACCAGTTACATAAACTACTATTATGTACGGCATCGGGCGGGCGCGCTTCAGGGTCCAAGCTTCTGGTTGCCAGGGCTTTTGAAAGTGGAACCGCCTAACAATACGCGCCGTGTCCAAAACAGACCGTACTGCTTTCTGAATCAAGCGCTTGATCCAGCTGCCAAGCGAGAGCCTAACGAACAGTCAAAAACTATTAGCGGAAAAATCAAAGCAAAATGCCGTAAGTGCGGCCCGGCTATTACAGGTGTTGATTAGTCGTAGTACTGACGCCAACGTGTCAACCTACGTATCACAAACTGTTTTTTTTTCGCAGTACAACATGAGTCTTCTGTTTTTGTGCTAAGCTTGAAAATCGAATAAAGAAATTTGACAGATTGGTATAGTAGGCTGATCTGCTGGCATTTGTACAATATTGACAGCATTTGACACCCTATTCCGTAATATCATGAATTTTTAAAATAAGTTTTGCTCAGAGTAAACAACACGGCAGGGTGCTCGAATCTACGGTAAGCCATTCTTACGAGATATTTTTTTACATAGAGTTGTAGTACTACTCTCAAGACAAATCGTTAAGAAATACGCGAGCATTATGAGATTTTTTTTATATTGTGTAAGTATTTGTGGCCTATGTCAATATTATTTTCACCTCACAACCACGGAAAGATTCTATTTTTGTCATTCGAAATCTGAGTGCAAAAGTGCATTTCATCCACTAACGCGAAAAAGTTTTCAAAATTAGAACCTTTCTATTCAATTATCTTCTATATCTTCTATCTATATCTTCTATTCTATACTTATAATAAATTTGTAGAAAAGTGGTGTCTGTACAATGGAAATATACAAAAAAAAGTAGCAGGGGTTGTTATTTTATCGATGCCGAACCCGAAAATGTAGTTAAAAAATTTTTTGTCTGTTTGTCTGTTTGTCTGTTTGTCGGTTTGTCTGTTTGTCTGTTTGTCTGTTTGTCTGTGTGTTTGTGCACGCTAATCTTCGGAACTACTGGACGGATTTGAATGATTTTTTTTTGTTGTATAGATATTAAGTTCGATTAACATATAGGCTATAATTTATCTTGGAAACTTGAACACCTAATGCAGAACTGCAACAGACCTGCTAAACTATAAGAGATACAAAAAGGATGCCATAGCAAAAATTTTTCCACGTGATGAGCATTTTCTGCTGAGAGAATAAAATTGAAGATCTGGAACACCTGATGTGGAACTTCAAGAGCCCAGCTACACTATAACATATACAGAAATGACGTCTTAGCAAGAGTTGTTCAGCCTGATGAGCACCTTCTGTTGATGTATAAAAATTGAAGATCTGGAACACCTGATATGGAACTCGAAGAGCCCAGCTACACTATAACAAATACAGGAATGACGTCTTAGCAAGAGTTGTTCAGCCTGATGATCACCTTCTGTTGATGTATAAAAATTGAAGATCTGGAACACCTGATGTGGAACTCCAAGATCCCAGCTACACTATATCATATACAGGAATGACGTCTTAGCAAGAGTTGTTCAGCCTGATGAGCACCTTCTATTGGTGTATAAAAATTGAAGATCTGGAACACCTGATGTGGAACTCGAAGAGCCCGGCTACACTATAAAATATACAGGAATGACGTCTTAGCAAGAGTTGTTCAGCCTGATGAGCACCTTCTGTTGATGTACAAAAATTGAAGATCTGGAACACCTGATGTGGAACTCCACGAGCCCAGCTACACTATAGCATATAAGGCAATGACGTCTTAGCAAGAGTTATTCAGCCTGATGAGTACTCTCTTTCAACGTATAAAAATTGAAGATCTGGAACACCTGATGCGGAACTCCAAGAGCCCAGCTACACTATACCGTACGCGCGGCGAAAGCGTTCGGACGTCTATATTGTTGTGTTAATTAACTACGTATTTTGTTCTCAATAAATGGGTACGAAATGTAACGGCTGCGATGCCGATATTGTGGATAAGTTGTTTATGGAGTGTTCGCAAGGAAAGTGCAAAAAGCCTTATCACCTCAAATGTCTGGCTGTGACGACGGAGAAGTATGAGGAATTTACAAAGGAATACAAGGAAAAATGGGTGTGTCCACAATGTGTAAGCACTATTCCAAAACGAGGTAATTCCAACACGCCAGTTCGAGGAAGTATAATCACAATGGATAAAACTACGGCCGGTGCGGGCGACTGCTACGTGAACACTCAGCGCGGTACTCGTCGCAACCCGAATGAATCAGTAACTGCACACGATAATAAACCATTTGAAGGACTGCAGGAATTCCGTCTGGAAATATTAGCACGACTGGATGATCAAATTAAGCAGAATGTATTGCTTCAAGAAAGATTTATCAAGACGGAGAAGGAATTGCAACATTTGCGAAAAATTATGGAGGTAGTTCAAGAAAAGGCCAACAAAGTAGATATGTTGGAAACAAAAATGAACGAATTATTAAAATCAAACGAAATCCTACGATCTCGTCTTACTGTAGAAAGTTCAAAGGTAGATACAGAAGGTAGTACAGAAGGATTTGAAACACCTAATAGCCAAGGGTTATCATCTAAAACATTCGTAGACATTATTAAGAAAAATCAAAAGAGGGTAGCTGGCAATCCCGCGAATATACCCATCAAAGAATGTGTGGCCACGAAACCCACAAGTTCAGTATCGAAAAACAATACACCACTGTCAATAAATAAAGTGAGTGAAATAAATAGTGGCTTTGTTGAGGTAGCTGAAAATGAGGAGATAAACCGGAACAGAGAAGAGAACTGGACAGTCGTAAACAGGAAGAAAAACCGATATCCTAATAAAGAAGTAAAAAGAGGAGGAAGTACTAGTGTTAACGAAATTCAAGGAACAGAAAAAAATAAATATCTTCACGTATGGCGTCTTCAAAAAGAGACTAAGGAAGAAAACTTAGAAAAATACGTAAGAAACATATGTGGATTGGAAACGCCTGTTAAAGTAGAACAAATAGAACATAAAACGGAAAGGGATTACGCATCCTTTAGGATTGGTGTACCAGAGAGTAAATATGACATTTTATGTCAACCTGAGAATTGGCCAATAAATGTGCAGTTTTGTGAATGGATTTGGTTTCGAAGACCACTTCAAAAACCAAAAACCCCGGAATAAATCTACTATTGAAATATATTATCAGAACGTACGAGGTCTGCGCACGAAATTAGAAGAGTTTTATGTAGAAATATCCAGTCATAACTCGGATTTATTTGCTATCACGGAAACTGGCCTAAACGAATCAATTTGTGATACGGAATTTATTCCTCCTGGTTTTACTATAATGCGATGTGACCGAGCGGATGGAAGAAAACAAGGCGGCGCTTGTCTCGTGGCCACACCGCGAATTGAGCTACGGCGAGTACCTGTACCGTGCGGTGTGAACATTGATGACCATGTTTTTGAATTAGTAGGTGCCACTGTTTATTTATGTAATAGGTTTTTGTTCTTTATATGTGTTGTTTACATCCCACCCAATAGTAGTGAGAACGAATATGGATTGTTATTTAGAATCATTGAACAATATTGTAATATTTATAGGGAAGTGGTAGTAATAGGTGATTTTAATTTGTATTCGTGTACTACTAGTATTAATTCATATTATGAGTTTCTATTGACATACTGTGGGTTCACCCAGAGCAACAGAATAAGTAATTGCAATGATCGATGCTTGGACTTAGTGTTGAGTACATTTGAGGAGGGGGAGTGTGTGAGTGTACGCGCGGCTGCTGCGTCGCTCGTGCCGGTCGATGCTTATCACCCGCCGCTAGAAGTATCCGTAAGCCCGTGTTTGCGGGCAAGTACCTACTTAGAGCCTGATATAAGTACATCAACATCGGAAGCGCGCAAACATGTTAGTTGGAATTTTAATAAAGCCGATTTTTTTCTTCTATATTCAAAGATCGCAGCTGTCGACTGGACTCCTTTATATAACTTAGATCTAGATATGAGTTTAAAGTATTTTTATGAAAAGATTTATTCAATTATAGATGACTGTGTTCCCAAGAAAAAGCGAAGTCGTGTACGCTCGAGATACATTTATCCCGAGTGGTATACGGGTGAGATAATTCGCGACATAAAACTCAAAGCTGCTCTTCATAAAAAATATAAAAGTAGTGGTTTAGGGAATGATTACGAAGCGTTTGCTCAGTGTAGAACCCTAGTAAAAGAGAAGATTTTAATAGCACAGGAACAGTATCAGCAACGTACACAAAACCAAATGTTGAGGGATCCTAAGTCTTTTTGGGCTTATGTTAATTCTAAAAGAGGTAAAGCTAGTAGCCAAAAGATTTTAAAAAACGGACATCCCTTGACGTGTGAACAAGCGGCACAAGAATTCGCTGAATATTTTTACTCAGTATACAATGCAGAAACACCTAGATTAGATGTGGATGCGGCGATAGTGGAAGCGGGCAGTCAGAACGGAGCGGGGCGGGTTCATCTTGACAGATTGGAGCTGGAAGACGTTGTACGCGCCCTAAAGAAACTTAAGCCGAAAAAATCGTCAGGGCCTGATGGTATTCCGCCATACATTTTTAGGGATTGTCGAGTAGGTTTGGCGAGACCACTCTTGCACATCTTCAATCTGTGCCTTCAATCTGCTGTGTTTCCAGAGATGTGGAAGATTACCCGGGTCATACCGGTACCGAAGGGAGGTTCGGGAACTAAAGTTGAAGAATACAGACCGGTTGCAGTATTGTCAACAATGGCTAAAGTGTTGGAGTCTGTTATTCATAGGAGCATTATTCAGCAAGTTAACTCGCAACTTACAGACGCACAGCATGGATTCCGGCCGACTAGAAATACTACCAGTAATTTACTCTGCTATGTGGCGGATGTGGTGCCGGTAGTAGACGGTGGGGGGCAAACAGATGCTGCATATTTCGACTTTAAAAAAGCGTTTGATGTGGTCGATAATGACGTCTTACTGAAAAAGCTAGCGAGGGTCGGCTTTACCCCGCATTTACTTAAGTTTTTTGCCAGTTACATGAGTAGCCGGCAACAGTATGTTGATTTTGCAGGATACCAATCGAACGCATATTATACTCAATCTGGGGTGAGCCAAGGAACTAATCTAGGGCCTCTAGAGTTTCTCATAATGATTAATGATCTACCAAACGTACTGCAAGATGCTAAGTGTTTACTGTTCGCCGACGACCTCAAGCTTTATCTTCCTATCACAAACGTGTATGACTGTGAAAGACTGCAGAGGGATATAGCCAGAGTAGTGGCTTGGAGCAAGGGTAATCTCCTACAGTTTAATACATCTAAGTGTGTGACCATAAGTTTCACGCGCGTGCACACACCCATCACGTATACTTACATGGTGGACGGAGTGCCGATGACTAGGGCCACGGAAGTGAGGGACTTGGGAGTTCAGTTTACCACTGGGCTCACGTTTCGTGAACATATAGTAAAGGTTTGCAAAAAAGCTTACAGAAATTTAGGATTTGTGCTTAGAATGGTTAAGGGCTTCACAAATATTAAAGCCATAACGGCATTATATAATGCTTTAGTAAGAAGCCAACTTGAATGTAATGCAGTTATCTGGGCTCCACATGAAGCTAAGTATAGTCTCATGTTGGAGCGAGTTCAAAATAAATGACATGGCCGGAATTTGTATAGAGCGATGCCCTGACAAAAAATATTAATGTACATTGACAAACAGTACCTCATATTAAAGCTTACATTTATTTATTTATAGTAGTTTAAGTTTTATGAACAGAGAACAGGCGAGAGATACTATAAACAGGATTTTAAAAAAGTGCCTGAACATATTGAATAGCAATTTCCGATTGCTATTCAAAATGTTCAGGCACATTTTTTTCAGGCGGAACAATAGGAGAATTGGTATTTTCAGTAGATAGAGGCCGTTTCTTCACTAGGCGCGTATTAGATTTGTCTCTTCATACAGACTGGTCAGTTCCGTGTGGCTAAAGGCGCGGCCCCACCGCAGCGCATGCTGTGCACGGGCATACGGCGCATTTTAGCTGCGTGTATTAATTTAGTTGACGACGTGGATCTAGGTTTCCACTGGAGTACACACGACTATGTTTATCGTGGTACGGCGCACGGTGAGCCTACGCACGTGCCACTGCAAAACCGCCCTACGATAATCGAGCTGTACATAGTCGTGGGTCATATTCGTGTACTCCAGTGGAAACGTAGACCCACGTCGACAGCGTTGAGCTATGTAACCGCCTATTCGAGCAAGCCACGCGTGTATCAATGACGTCAATTCGTGCGTAGCTTCTCCGTAGGTTGCAGTGGACACAACCACATACATTTTCTTACAAAGCGAAGCTTTCTTACACGTGCGTAGCCTCTCCGTGCACTGCGGTGGGGCCGCGTCTTAATGCTCAGTTAACTATTTTTGTTAGACTCTTTTCAAAAGTTTCAGATCGCCAAAGCAGGGACAGACGCAGAGAAACAGACAATAAAACACTAAAATGATATTTGTATTTTTTATTAATTAATTATATAATTGAGTGCAGGTTTATCAGCTGGTAGCGGTAGTGGAGGTAGTGGTGGATCATAAGCGATAGCAGGATTAGCAGTTGGTAGAATTGGAAGTGGTTCAGGCAATGCAGGTTCATTTTTCATAGTTAGACATCTAGCCTGTTTAAGTATATTTAATATCAAGACAGTGCCGGTTAGCTTGTATCCAACAGGGATGATATACTTGCAGATTTGCTCTCCGATCCTGTAACATAGACATTTTAAGAGTAAATGGAAGAAATAATACAGGTGGTGTAGTAAACGTGGTTAATTATACTTGATAATAATTCGGGTGCAATCTCAGATACACGCTAACCTGATTGTGGGATTTCATGAAAAAATATTGTTATGTACTGATTTCTATAAGTGTGTGGTATCAAAATGCGTAATAGGTATGAATATAATTACGATTTAGGTACGTACCTCTTCTAAGGATAACCATTCAGACATTGTATTTTGTAGCTGCGGTATTAAAGCTGTTACAACATTATACCGTCGCATTCGTTAAGTGACCACAATACAATTCAGACACTTAGACATGGTGACCGTCAGAATCCAAATCGTACATCTATACAAGTCCATTTTACACAGCAGAATACTATTAACTTTGGAAGCGTAAACGAAAGTCTGATAAATGATAGCGTGGAGTCGGGTTAAAACATCTAAAATCCAATACAGTAACGAACACAGTAATACGTGTTAAGATCAACGCAAGACAGTTTTGACAGTTTTGACAGTTAAGATCAACTGTCGCAGAAACGTCAAAATAAGTCTAGGACATTTGGATACGCACTTTTAAATACACTTCTCATCAAAAAAATCGAAACACCTCGCAGTTTATGATTTGATAAGGATTATCAGAAAAATGTGTATATTTAGGAATAAATGTAAAATGTCATTTAATAGTGAGTAGTATGAGGTTTTTAAATCCTAATGTTAATGTTCTAAATTCAAATTAAGTCTTCATAGGTTTCGTATTTTGTATAATGAGTAATTTTTACCCTGTATGGAATATGAAGGAAATGGGTAAAACAACACGCGTAAATGAAAAAAAAATGTAAGAAACGTTTATTTAATAACTTGTATTCCCTCCGCGAGCTCTTATTACTGCTTCCATACGGTTCTTCATCGATCGGATGAGAGTCACGATCACATGTTGTGGTATATTATCCCATTCCTCTTGGATTGCATTTTGCAGCTGGCTAAGTGTTTCTGGGGCTGGATCTCTTGCTCGAATTCGTCTCTTTAATTCATCCCATAGATGTTCAATGGGATTCATGTCCGGGCTTCTTGCTGGCCATACCATAATGGAGATACCGACTTCGGTAAGATAATCTCGTACGACGCCCGTGGTGTGAGCTCTAGCATTGTCGTGCATGAATATGAAGTCGTTGCCAATAAAATGTGCATAGGGCATCACATGAGGTTCAAGACACTGTTCGATGTACCGATGAGAGTTTAGTGCAGGCAGCCGTGGCCCAGACACAAAGGCCAGTTCTGTCTTACCGTCGGCGCTGATTCCTCCCCAAACCGTCCACGAACCGCCACCATAGCTGACCTTTTCTTCAATGCAGCATTGTGCAAAGCGTTCTCCATCTCTTCTGTAGACCTTGTTCCTTCCGTCGTTACCATACAGCATAATTTTACACTCATCAGAAAACAGTACTTTGCTCCACTGAAGGTATGACCAAGTTAGGTGCTCGCGTGCAAAGTTAAGGCGCGCTCTTCGATGGTCTGCAGTTAATTTCGGCCCATTCGCTGGCTTATGCGGTGCCAATCCGCGTTCCTTCAACCTTCTTCTTATTGTAGAGTCACTTACAGCTACTCTTCGTACAACGCGAAGCTGCTGCTGCAGTTGAAAAGCGTTAAGGCGTCGATTTCGTAAAGAAGTTGTTACAATAAATCGATCATCTCGCTCAGAAGTGACCCGATTCCTGCCAGATCCTGAACGGCGCGTGAACGAACCAGTCTCCCGATAGCGTTTGTAGATGACTCTATGAACAGATGATAAGCTTAGATGCAATCTTGCAGCCACAACACGCTGACTAAGTCCAGAATCCAGCAATGCCACCACTTGGGCGGCTTCTGCGGGCGAAGTATCCATATGTTTTAGAAAAAAAAGTTTTTTCAGACGTCCCAAAGTCACAGTAAATGAAATAAGAAACAGAAAGTTTAAAGACAAGCGCTAATTTTTAGTTTTTAAACGAGAAACGTACTCCAACCCTAAATACACATTTGTCTCAAAACAGTGATTAATTTCATTTATAGGATAAACAAATGAAATTATTTCGAATTTTGATTTTTTTCTTCTTACTGTAATGACCAAACTGCCAGCTACACAGTAATGTTTTTTTTTCATGGAATTAATTCTCTTTTGTAAAAAATTAGGACAAAAACAATAAAAACGAAAGTGTTTCGATTTTTTTGATGAGAAGTGTATATTATCGATTTATAAAGTGGTGCGTTAGTCGCGTCAAGACGCGCGCCATTCGAAAAGTGGTAAATTATCCTAATAATAAAATCATTTACGTACAATTCTAACAGTCACGGGCGTTTTATAGGAATTTTAATATGACCATCAAGCATAGTTTACAAAGGTACACTGATTGTCATAAGCGTGTATCCAAACGTCGATGCAATTGTCTCTTCCGGGTGCGTCTCATTTCATATAAAGTTATTTGATATATTTTCATTTCAATAACGTTCACGTGATATAATCAACGTGAGATATACCAACGGTTGATATAATTTCTTTACACATACTGTTTGTGTTATTCTAAAACTCATTTCATATAATTTTATTTGATATAACGTTTATTTAACCGAAAATCATTACATTTAACGTTTGAAACATATAATTTAACGTTTAAACTATTTTCTTTGATGACTTTGGCTTATCCTTTGAATTTTGATTGTTTGCCTTCCTGATTGCTATTGTTATTAGAAAAATTAAGTATCCAAGAGCGAGAGAAGCGAGCTCGGGACTTGGGACTCCCCGACACGGACAGGTTAGGTTCGAAGTGGATCGCGGGGTCTCAAAGACCCTGCCATCCCCCTCGTGTTAGGTTACTTTAAACCTTGCACCCAGAAATAGGAGCCCCGCGAAGCGGGGCTTCGTCGAGACAGCATGACAGGTAGTAATCAGTTATATAACCTAGGATCCAAGAGCGAGCGAAGCGAGCTCGGGACTTGGGGCACCCCGACACGGACAGGTTAGGTTCGAAGGGGATGGCGGGGTCTGAAAGACCCCGCCATCCCCTTCGTGTTAGGTTACTTTAAACCTTGCACCCAGAAATAGGAGCCCCGCGAAGCGGGGCTCCGTCGAGCCAGCATGACAAGTAGTAATAAGTTATTTGACCTAGGATCCAAGAGCGAGCGAAGCGAGCTCGGGACTTGGGGTACCCCGACACGGACAGGTTAGGTTCGAAGGGGATGGCGGGGTCTGAAAGACCCCGCCATCCCCTTCGTGTTAGGTTACTTTAAACCTTGCAACCAGAAATAGGAGCCCCGCGAAGCGGGGCTCCGTCAATCATTCATCGCAGGTGGTACTAGTACTTGCTACATCAGTGTTAGATTTCTTTCCAGGAAGAAAAAAAAATTAGACCAAATAAGTTTTATGTCTTTTGAGTGTTATACAAAACGATTTTATATTCATTGATTGTTATGCTTATAGAAATTAGTCATTATAAAATTATGTCAATCGTTTATTATATTAACAGATCGTTATATCAAATAAAATTATATATTCAGTTGTTATCTCTTGTAAATTTTAGAGATTTTGTAGTTATATCATGTATTACTTACCCGTCTCTTCCTAGCAATGAATCAAAAGGGGAAATGCCCTTAAAACATTTAATTTTTAGGAATTTTCCTCGCCTGTTTTAGAGAATCGTAATTGTTGCGACTATTTTTTATTTATTTTAGAAGAATTTTTCGTCTAATTGTTATTAATGTACAGTATGAAATTTGGATTGAGTTTTGAGGGCAGAATCCGGCCATGTCATTTTTGAGGTACAAATATATGAGGGAATACGGGGTATATCCATTTTACCCATTGATGTATCCAACTCTCTTTGTCTTGGGTATGGTTGGATATAATGAACTAAGGGTCAGGAGGCAACTCACACTAGTGATTTATATCTTTAAGGTAATTAGAGGGAAGATACACAATGCGGATATATTACGAAGGATGGAGCTAGTCGCGCCAGACGGGTATGTGGGACGTCGTCGTCAGCCGCGGCTGCTGGCGGAACCGCGCGCGCGTACTAACTTACTGCGAGAGGCGCCGCTCACCAGCGCGATCCGCACACTCAATCTCATTGCTGATGACATTGACATATTCTGTTGCTCTTTGGGTGAATTTACAAGAACAGCTATGTATAGAATTTGTTACGGTTAAATAGTTTTAAGTATGCTACAATATCGCATTGGGTCTAGCCTGTAAGGATATTTGTATGTAAGTGATAAATAAATAAATAAATAAATAAATAAATAAATAAATAAATAAATAAATATAATATATACAGGAATGACGTCTTAGCAAGAGTTGTTTAGTCTGATGGGCATTTCCTGTTGTCTTACAAAAATGAAAGATCTGGAACGTCTGGAATGGTCTCGCGCATCCCGTTATTTTCCCGTCCCCAGGCTCCTAGAATTCGACATCAGACGTTTCAGATCTTCGATTTTGACGACCCCGACTGCTGGCATAAGCAACATGATCCGCGTACGAAGTCGCGGGCAGAAGCTAGTTTAAACTATTTCTTTTTTTGTTTCCAAAGAATTAACCATCATTGGCTCCACTTGGTGGATCCACTCTCACAGAAATAAGGTAGGCCTTATTTCTAGTTCTAATTACTAATTAGTTCTAGTTCTAACTATAGGTATTCGTTTCGAATAAATACCGGATCAACCGAAAATAATCCTCCCTGACCCAGACAATCGTACTTTGTAGGAATTTGCAACTCAATTTTAATACCGATAAATTTTATTTTCGGGTGAAGCGTAAATCAGCTAAGCTTACGCTAAGGCTCAATTCACATCGAGTCATGACACTGCGCGAAACAAATAAATAAAGCGACTTACTACACGAAAATATACACATTTCACCGATGGCGATAACTCGACGCAACGCGGCGTCGCGTCGTATTTTTAATAGCGACTCCATATCTAACTATACATATTAATTGTTTACTACACGAAAATGTGCATATTTCCAGTACCGTCCCGTCTCGTCGCGTTGCGCCACGTCTCGGTGTGAACTGACCCTAAGTCGGCTATACTGACGCTTAGACTAAATTCGCTCTAAGACAGATTTCGGCCTGATTCCTCCAAAGTGCTCTGTCTTGATTATTTATAACCGACTTCAAAAAAAGGAGGAGGTTCTCAATTCGTCGGAATCTTTTTTTTTTTTTTATGTATGGTCCCCGATTTCTCGAAGACGCCTGGACCGATTTGGAATTTTTTTCTTTTGTTTGAAAGGGTATACTTTCCAATTGGTCCCATGATCATCAGGTCAGGATCTGATGATGGGATCCCAGGGAAATCGAGGGCAACCTTCAAATTTTATAGGCACATAGTACCATTTTCATATATTTTCTAAAGCTGTTCAAGTATTTGCATCCGATAATCATCATCTCAGGTGGATGAGCTGATGATGGAAGGTACAACTCCTCTAGTAAGGAGTCGGCATCAGGCAGAGAGTACTCATCAGGCTGAATAACTCTTGCTAAGACGTCATTGCCTTATATGTTATAGTGTAGCTGGGCTCGTGGAGTTCCACATCAGGTGTTCCAGATCTTCAATTTTTGTACATCAACAGAAGGTGCTCATCAGGCTGAACAACTCTTGCTAAGACGTCATTCCTGTATATTATGTTATAGTGTAGCCGGGCTCTTCGAGTTCCACATCAGGTGTTCCAGATCTTCAATTTTTATACACCAATAGAAGGTGCTCATCAGGCTGAACAACTCTTGCTAAGACGTCATTCCTGTATATGATATAGTGTAGCTGGGATCTTGGAGTTCCACATCAGGTGTTCCAGATCTTCAATTTTTATACATCAACAGAAGGTGATCATCAGGCTGAACAACTCTTGCTAAGACGTCATTCCTGTATATGTTATAGTGTAGCCGGGCTCTTCGAGTTCCACATCAGGTGTTCCAGATCTTCAATTTTTATACATCAACAGAAGGTGCTCATCAGGCTGAACAACTCTTGCTAAGACGTCATTTCTGTATATGTTATAGTGTAGCTGGGCTCTTGAAGTTCCACATCAGGTGTTCCAGATCTTCAATTTTATTCTCTCAGCAGAAAATGCTCATCACGTGGAAAAATTTTTGCTATGGCATCCTTTTTGTATCTCTTATAGTTTAGCAGGTCTGTTGCAGTTCTGCATCAGGTGTTCAAGTTTCCAAGATAAATTATAGCCTATATGTTAATCGAACTTAATATCTATACAACAAAAAAAAAAACATTCAAATCCGTCCAGTAGTTCCGAAGATTAGCGTGCACAAACACACAGACAAACAGACAAACAGACAAACCGACAAACAGACAAACAGACAAAAAAATTTTTAACTACATTTTCGGGTTCGGCATCGATAAAATAACAACCCCTGCTACTTTTTTTTTGTATATTTCCATTGTACAGACACCACTTTTCTACAAATTTATTATAAGTATAAGTAATAGAGTATAGACTAGGTATCGTTCAACTTAAGGAATACTGCAAGTTTCATCAAAATCGATTCAGTAGTTTTTGAGATAGGGAAGGAATGAAGATGTTAACGATGTTATTACCGGTGCTACGGATTTCCTACATACTCGTATGTAAGGAAATTATGTATTTGACAAGAATTTTGGTTGAATATTTATACTAAAAAGAGTTAAATAAAAACTTTTTTTTTTAAAATGTAACCGCCTTCAAAAACAACCACAAAAAAGGGTAAAATAACCTACAAAACTTTTCTTTCGGAAGTCGGTGGCAAAAAAACAATGAAACTAATAAAAAAACCACCGACTTCCGAAAGAAAAGTTTTGTAGGTTATTTTACCCTTTTTGTGGTTGTTTTTGAAGGCGGTTACATTTTTTTTTAAAAAGTTTTTATCCAGTAGTCAAGTGGTCTTGTTATTAGATCGAGAATTTAACAGGAAAAAAAGAAAATTACCGAAGATTAATTAAACAGTCTAACAGTGTTAACGACAGATTCCATCGCTGTTAAAATCCACTTGTCATGATGATTCAATCTTCAGTGGTGTTTGATGAAAGATTTCTTAATTTGACTTATTTCTTAATTTGACTCAGGTCTTAATTAAAATGTTGTCTGCATACTTGAATGTAAGTGAAGTCAAGATTATTTTCTTTTATTAAAAGGAACTGAGGCCTTACGAGCTCTTAACGCGATCCAGTTTAGACTGAGGGAAAGAGATGGCGCTAGACGACTTGTATACCTCTGTCTCTTTCCCACAGCCTAAACTGGATGGGATGGGCGTTAAGAGGTCGTGGTAAGGCCCCAGAAGCATAAAAAACATTGTTTGTAAAAAACCTAAAGAGAAAAAACCGGCCAAGTGCGAGTCGGACTCGCCCATAAAGGGTTCCGTAGCAGCAAGTAACATAATATAAAGCTATTGTCAAACAGACAGGGCGAAGCGAATGCGATCCGAATCCTGTCATATAAAAAAGCGAAAGCGGTTCGATAGTCTATGTGACAGGCTTCAAACAATTCTATACATTACAAACAAAAACGCTTCGGCACGCTTTTCTGTTTGACAAAGGCATTAAAGTTCATGTAGTTGGTTGTAACTTTGAAAGGTAAATTGCGGTTTACGATTAATGACGTATTAAAAAAAACTAATCACTTAATCTCGTTCAAACTAATTTTCAATTGAAATTAGCATAGTAATGTACATCACATATTTTTTTTAGTTTCATCATTCGCTTATTTTAGAAGTTACAGGGGGGGGGGACCAACATTTTACCACTTTGGAAGCGTCTCTCGCGGAAACTGTTCAGTTTAGAAAAAAATGATTTTAGTAACCTCATAATTTTTAAAGACCTATCCATAGATACCCCACACGTATGAGTACGGTGAAAAAATTTTTTTTGAGTTTCAATTGTAAGTATGGGGGCATCCTCCAAAATTAGTTTTATTTTTATTTTTGTGTGAAAATCCTAATGCGTATAAATACATCTACTTACTAACCAAGTTTCAACAGGATAGCTCTTATACTTTTGTAGAAAAGTGGCTGTGACATACGGACGGACAGACAGACAGAAAGATATGACGAATCTATAAGGGTTCCGTTTTTTACCATTTGGCTACGGAACCCTAAAAATAACATACTGAATTATCTGTAAAGGCATAATAAATTGGGGCTCGTGACGTAGCAACCATGCAACCACAGAACAGGATTATTATGTTCTGTGAGAGCAATCTGTTGCTCTAAAAACTGCACTTACTTTGACGTACTGGCAATTTTAAAAATTTCGTTTCTTCGTCAGTTTGGTTTACGTGTCAAAATAATAATTAGATTATAACAATAAAATAACTTATTCAAAAATACTGTAGATATTCTGTAACGTATACGAGTACTTACACTTCTCAGAGGGCCAAAGCCTGCCGGGATTATTTCCTTACCGTGACCCCGGAACATAAAGGGCTACTGAAGGACACCGTGGATTTTAGTCAGTACAAGTCTGACAGTCCCTCCCGCCCTGCCCGGGGTGGGAGGACTCATTTGATGATTTTACCACGTTAAAAAAAAACCCATAATTACACTGGAAGTCAAACACTGCACAGAAAAGGCTTAGGCAGATAATAATAACCCATTCACAAATTCTCAGGCTTCCGTTTGTAACATTGCTTCCTATGGAACACAAACATCCATTATTTTTAACTACTTAGTAGTTGGCAACGACAAGCAATACAATCAGCCGCACTAACTCACAAGCTGTGTAAAATAACATTTGAAACACAAAAGTTGTTTCGAACTAACGAGTACATTGTATCAGTATGAAAAGGTGCCACAAAGCAGTTGTATAAAGTGATGAAACATTATATAACTCGATAATATTTAATAATAGTACGTTAGGTACTTAGGTTCATTTTTTTTGCAATCTTTTCTAAAGGTCCTCCTTCACAAAGGCTACGCCAGTGTTTCTACGCCTTCGCCTTTTCGTACACTAGGTTCACCTACTTGCTTCAGCAAGTCTCCGATACCTTACGACTTTGATATCCATTGACGCGTGCTTTTATGGATTTTTTACTTTATTTTTGGGACAAACCCACCACACTATTCCCAAACCACTGCAACACCTGAAAGCCAGAATCAACAGTGAAAACCGCCAGAAAAGCGCCGAGGCAATGAAGCCAGAGAATGAATTTACTTGTCTTTGGATCCTGCAAGAAAATTAATCAGAAAAGAATAGTGGAGGCGTAGGAAAAATATTTTTCCACATCCCTCCATGCAAGCAGCAGACAGAACAAAACAAGGCCAATAAGCACAAAGGGACATTACAACTGGAAGAAGCCCAGTTGTCTAGCACCACGGGTAAAATGACTACCAATGTTCATCATCATCAGCCTATAATGTTCCCACTGCTGGGACACAGGCCTCCTCTCTGTGAGAGTGAGTGGGCCACAATCCACCACGCGGGCCCAGTGCGGATTGGTGGATGTCACATGTCTTCGAATTTTTGGTTCTAGGACATGCCGGTTTCCTCACGATATTTTCCTTTACCGTTTTGAGAGCAGTGGTGATGAAATAAATACACAAAGTAATGCGCCTGGCGGGGTTCGAACCCACGACCTACAACTCGTAAGTCGGGACCGATACCACTGGGCCACCACTGCTCCCTACCAATGTTAATGGGTCCTAAATTGTGCTCGTCTTCTGACACCCATTGCGTCACGACTCTGGCCCATCCATCATGGTGCAATCTACATAATACATGGCCCATTGGCTCTCAATAAACCTTCTTCTTCGTCGTTGCACTCTTGGCAGAGTGGTCGTGGTCGTCATTTCAGCTGTTAGTGGCTCGCCTAACAATACGCCGCCATTCCTGTCTGATGGCCGCCTTTCTGGTGCAGACGTGCAGGGAACTGTCCACAGCTGCTTTTATTTGATCCGTCCATCTCATAGGCGATCTACCTCGTGCTCGGGTGCCTTCAACTTTGCCCTGCACCACTAGGCGCTCGATAGACTCGTCGCCACGCCGGGATACATGTCCAAAGAATGTCAGGATTCGAGCTTGCACAATGGAAGACAGGCGCTGCTTGATGTCAAGTTCCTGCATTATGGAGCAATAAACCTATTAAACAAAAAATTATATAGGTAATTATTGCTTCTACACTCAACACTCTAAAACCAATAAAAAAGCTCGCCCGAGCTGGCAACGGAGCGCAGGACCTCCTAGGCTATTACTGAGCCTTATCGATTGCAAACCATTGGGCATACGATAAATTCATTACTTCAAGAAAACTCATTATAAAGAACGAAGTCAATCATACTTATGATCCCTTTTAATTAAGAACGAACATGACTTTTATAATTATAGACGTTCGGAAATCTGGAGCAATTTGAAAGCGTGAAAAAGCATAAAATTCATCTGACTCAAAATTAATTAATAGACGGAGATGGACGGATAACTACCATATAAAAACTACTTTTATTGTTAAAAATTGGCAAATATAATTAAACATTTAATTTTAGATCTCGTGGGACTCTTTAAAAACTCGAAATGGGGAATGCCGCGAGCATAAGCTAGTATGTACTAAAACTACCGATAAATGTAGTGACCTGAGAGTAGAATTGTGGTGGCTCGGTTGGAAAAGAGCTTAGAAAGAATTAGATGGCCGTAAGTTTCACTATCTTTCCACAAAAAAGCTATACCGATAGTTGGTTTAGAAAAACCGGTACAAATGGTTTGTGATCCTGTTGTGGATTACGGACAATGATAGATACTTCAGTACGAGTCCGATGCCCGGACTGAAGTCTCAGTTAGTCTATATGGGTTTGGCAGAACTTTAAGCGGGTAGAGTCAACAAAAGTGCCGTATGCAGACGGTAAGTTTTAAACGGTCTTCTAATGTTGTCTTAAAAGTTTTTATGACGTGTTAGCCCAATACTTTGACCTACAGTCAAACAGTGAAAATGTACAGCTTATAGCAAAGCCTGTATCCTAGCAACCCATTATAGGCTGATTATGATAGCAAACTTTTTAATACTCTTTGTTGTCTTTATCATATTATTATAGTGGTGGCAATAACAAAAGTTTTTGGAATAGAGATTTTTAAAATTTTAAATAACACTAGAACTTTAATGACGATGTCGGGAAAATAGCTGAAACAATTGAAACATTGTAGGTAAAAGTAAAGGGTCGCCAGAATCCCGAAAGTCTCAAAACTGGGTCTAGTTAGACACAGAACGTCGGTACCTTTAACATAGTAATTGTGTTTCAATGGCAGATGTCAGACGGTAGTAAGTCCACGTAAAATATTCGGCCCTTTCTATTTAGGCTACACTAACTTAGACGGGAAAAGGGTAGACAAAAGATCAGCCCAATGCAAAAGGAACCGAAAAACATCATGACGTCACATCGAAGGTTCTATTATATCTCAAAAAACCGGCCAAGTGCGTGTCGGGCCACGCACAGTGTAGGGTTCCGTAGTTGCCCATCAAAATACTTATGCGAATTAACTAAACTGATTCGCTGAATTTAATTTTAAAAAGAAGAATTTTCAAAATCGGTCCAGGAGTCTTTGAGAAATCGGGGAAAATACATTAAAAAAAAAGATTAGGTACGACGAATTTAGAACCTCCCCCTTTTTTTGAAGTAAGTTAAAAATAGTTGACGATAAAAACCTACCTATCCCCAAAAAACATACCTATTATAGCTGTAAAAATAAAGTTGACAAACTTACATTTGCAGTTGAAGAAGATGTTCTCCGATACATTTTGTTTAGGAAAATATGTTATCCAAGTACATTTTATAAGTTGGTCGACTATTACTCGTAAAGTTGTAAAGCCTACTTAGCCATGATAATTTTCTTTCAAACTTCGTTATACAGTGTGTCCGGGCACGGGTTAGCGATATTTGAAGGGGATATTCTAGGCTCTTTTTCATCGACAAAAATGCTTTAAAAAAAATTCTTACTCCAAAACTTCGCGAATGGCAGCCATTTTAATTTTTTGATCTGTCGAACTGGGGTGTGTACAATAAAATTCAAATATCTTTAAATCCAAGGGACCTAGATTCATGCAAATAACTTTATTGCAAAGTTATACGTTGAGGCTTATTAAAAACTTACGAAAATTTTCTAAATAATATGTAAAAATAACCAAAAAACATGGTCAAACACGAAAATGTACACAAAAATTACTGAATAATTTCATATTTTTAACTCTAGCTCGAATAGTACCCCTGAATTTTGTCAGGGTTTTTGCATTAAATTAAAAGTGTTTGAGATAGGCTATAAAATGATATCAAAATTATCACTCTACGTTAAGTATCTTAGGAGTTATTGTCACTTGAACATCACCCTTCCGTCTCGCCCCGCAGCAATAATTCCAAGAAGTGGTTTCATAAATTTAAAAAAATGTACCATTTCAGTTTATGGATTATGGTGGTCAATAATGCCAGCTGATAAATATTCGTTGGAACGATTTGGCTCGCCTAAAGAATGCGACACCTGTAATATTGGGGTACGTGCGCTAAGGAAGGGTGATGTTCAAGTGAGAATAACTCCTAAGATACTTAACGTAGAGTGATCATTTTGATATTATTTTATAGCCTGACTCAAACACTTTTAATTTAATGCAAAAATCTTATCAAAATTCACGGGTACTTATCGAGCTAGAGTTAAAAATGTGAAATTATTCAGTAATTTTTGTGTACAATTTCGTGTTTGCCCATGTTTTTTGGTTATTTTTACATATTATTTAGAAAATTTTCGTAAGTTTTTAATAAGCCTCAACGTTTAACTTTGCAATAAAGTCATTTTCATGAATGTAGGTCTCTTGGATTCCAAGATATTTGCATTTTATTATACACACCCCAGTTCGACGGATTAAAAAATTAAAATGGCTGCCATTCGCGAAGTATTGGAGCAAGAATTTTTTTTAAAGCATTTTTGTCGATAAAATTGAGCCTAGAATATCCCCTTCAAATATCGCTAACTCGTGCCCGGACACACTGTATATACTACTATTGTGAATTTTTTCACACCCCCAAACATAACCGTTTAGCTGGTAGAGGGGGGGGACACTCGAGTCGAGCAAAATTTAGCACTTTAAAGCTTAATATTACACAAACGAATTTTTTTATCAAAAAATTCTTAATGTAAACTATCAATATTTTTTAAAGACCTATTTAATGATATCCCACACTAAGGGGTACGCGTGAAAAAAAAAAACATCCCTACTTTACGTGTACAGGAGGTACCCTAAAAAAAATATTTTACGAGATTTTATTTTACCACTTTTTCGGCACAACAAATCCGTATATTTACACCAAATTACAGCTCTCTAGGACTGTGCGTCTCTGAGCTAAACTGCGGACAGACGGACGGACGGACGGACGGACATGGCGAAACTATAAGGGTTCCTTGTTGACTACGGAACCCTAAAAAAGAGCTTAATCATGAAACCAGTCTTCATAATAACGTTCGGGTTTAAAAAATGGATTCTTTATTATATGCTGACGGCTAAAATACTCTATAGAAAAGCCCCTTTTGTTTCCCAAGAGAAAAAGGACCCTTAAGTGTACAACCAAGAACACAGACCATTACACTTTATAATGCAGGGTGAACACAACTATACTGCTGTCGTTATAAGAACGAGAATAGTTTGCTGAAAGTTTTGTCATTACCAAACTGTGTGGAAGACTGTTCCTGGCTTCAAAAGATATGCGGTACACCGGCCATTATTGCGGTATTTTAAGTTAGATAAAAGTTTTAAACATTTTTGATATGTTTTAAAAGTGCATTTAGAGAGTATCCTAAGTGACATCGTTAGGAACCTGGAAAAAACAATAAAGCTATTGTCAAACAGACAGGCAGGCGTGGCGAACGCGAAGCGAGGCGTTTTTGTTTGTAATTGTATGGAATTGTTTGAAGCCAGTCGCATAGACTATCGGATCGCTTTCGCTTTTCTATGTGACTGGCTTCAAACAATTCCATACATTACAAATAAAAACGCTCCGGATCGCATTCGCTTCGGCTGTCTGTCTGTTTGACAATAGCTTTTGGGTTTGAAGATTAGACTTTTTGCTTGTTTTGCAAATGTGAGTTTGTACTCATGGTACGTATACAATAATAACCTCGTACATAATAGTAAGTTAGTAACCCTTATTTTGAATATTCAATATAAACAAACACCGCGGTGACATTCTGTAATAATATCCAATTAAAGGGTCTTTTAATTTTTTTAACCTGGTAAAATCATCAAATGAGTCCTCCCACCCCGGGCAGGGCGGGAGGGACTGTCAGACTCGTACTGACTAAAATCCACGGTGTCCTTCAATAGCCCTTTATGTTCCGGGGTCACGGTGATGGAATAAGTCCCGCGACCCCGGCAGGCTTTGGCCCTCTGAGAGGGGAATTAAAGGGTCTAGTTTATAATATATGCTTTTGGGGAAAGTTAAAATAGATTAGATACTAGTGTGTTGACAACATGTGTTGAATCCACGCCTGTAGCGGGTTTTCACAGTGTATTTTAGTTACTTGGTAACAACATCAAATTAGTCCTCCTATCCAGGGCGGGACAGGAGGGACTGTCAGACTTGTACTGACTTAAAGCCACGGTGTCCTTTACGTTCCGGGGTAACGGTCACCTGATAAGTGAATTTGCTTCATTCTTTTGTTAAGCTGTTATTCTTCATATTTCATTGTTTAGATTTTACTCGCAAATAATTTAAACCTTCCGGTTCAGCACGTTTTGAGTGTCAAAACCGAGAGAATGAAAAGTGATCAATCCCAGAAAAATTGAAATGGACCAAAGTGTGAATAAGTACAAAAGAAAAAAGTCTCCACAGAATTCAATTCATTGACGGAACAAGTATCATCAATCAACGTACAGGAAAATTCTATAAAAAAATCATGGGGAAAATCGTACAGACACTTGAAAAATGTGGTGTCATAATGTGCTTTCTCATTGGCAAATACCCAAGACTGTTATTCAATAAATCTGCAGGCTTTATAAAGAAAAAGTAATTTTATTGTTCAAGGAAAGCGGTAGCTTATAAACAGGAACATTTTTTAAGCATTAATTGTCAATAAATGTTATAATTACAGCCGCACAAGCCGATCTTCCGGGTTATGCCGCGCTTGTAGAGGTTGGTCTGTGGATGGGTGACCATCTGTCATAGCGAGTTTCCTCCGTACTTCGGAAAGCACGTAAAGCTGTTGCTCCGGCTGTCATTTGTAGATCTTTGACTGTCGTTACTGTTAGTCAGAAGCTCCAAAGTCTGACAACCAGTCTTTCCATGGGGTATCGTATAACCCAGTTGCTGGGTTTTGGAGGTTCGATAGGCAATCGCTCCATGTAAAATACTGATATTCAGCTGCATCCGGTTTGACTGGAAGCCGACCCCAATATAGTTGGGAAAAGGCTAGGCAGATGATGATTGACTGATTCTCAATAAATGAAAGTCTCCGATAAATATTTAGTTTGCAAGAAAAAGCACTTACCTGTGCCAAAATATTTTATCAACTGAATTCCCCAGGCATTTTAATCAAATTTTCAAAATCGACTTGTTTCTTGACCACTTAACTTCTACTGTTTGATTACTTAATATTGCTGAATCCATATACACCGCCTGCCGGTGTCGCGGGATTATCTTCTCAGGTAACCCTGACCCTAGAACGTAAAGGGCTATTGAGGGAACACCGTGAATTTTAGTCAGTACGAGTCTGACAGTCCCTCTCGTCCCAGACTGGGCGGGAGGACCCATTTGATGACACGATAAAAAAAAAACATAAAAATAAAAAAGTGTGCGATCACTTTGAAAAAGATATAAGAATAGATTTGTTATTTAAAAATTTAGATTTATAATAATTATAAAACAATAAAACAGTTCAATTGTTTTTCTTGCTATTGATCTTGATCAAACTTTTTGATACGATACGATAATTATTATGATATTAATCAAGATCAGTACTTTCGCACCCTGATGCGACCGAGCCATAATTTTGCCTATATTCCCAAATGGCTGAGTTGATATTAGCAATCTGTGTTTTTATAAATGTTGGGGATTGTCAGCGATTTCACTCACCGTCATTTATAATCTTCTATCTTCTTCTTCTATCTATAATTATCTTCTATCTTCTATCTATACTTATGATAAATCTGTAGAGAGGTCAATTCTGTACATGAAATATATTTCCAAAATAACTATCAGGGGGTGATTATGGATCGTTACTGATGCCAAAAATGCAATTAATAAAATTATTGTCTGTCTGTCTGTCTGTCTGTCTGTCTGTATAACCGTTATAGAAACAAAAACTACTGGACGGATTTTGACGAAACTTGGCACAATTATTTTTCATACTCCTGCGCTGGTTATAGTATACTTTTCATCACGCTACAATCAATAGGAGCAGCTAGAGCAGTGAAGGGAAATGTCAGGAAAACGGGAGAAGTTACTCCATACACGCTAATCTTCGGAACTATTGGATAGATTTGATTGTTTTGTATAGCTATTAAGTCTGGGCAACATATAGGCTATAATAATTTATCTTGGAAACTTGAACACCTGATGCAGAACTGCAATAGATCAGCTAAACTATAAGAGATACAAAAATAGCGCCATAGCAAAAATTGTTCCACGTGATGAGCATTTTCTGCTAAGAAAATAAATTTGAAGATATGGAACACCTGATGTGGGACTCCAAGAGCCCAGCTACACTATTACATATACAGTAATGACGGCTTAACAAGAGTTGTTCAGCCTGATGAGCACTCCCTGTTATCGTATAACAACTGAAGATCTGGAACACCTGATGTGAAACTCCAAGAGACCAGCTACACTATAACATATATAGGAATGACGTCTTAGCAAGAGTTGTTCAGCCTAATGAGCACTCTCTGTTGACGTATGAAAATTGAGATCTGGAACAACTGATGTGGAATTCCAAGAGCCCAGCTACACTATAACATAATATGAATAACATCTTAGCAAGAGTTGTTTAGTCTGATGGGCATTTCCTGTTGACATAAAAAAATGAAAGATCTGGAACGTCTGGAATCGTCATTCGCGTCCCGTTGTTTCCCGTCCCCAGGCTCTAAGAATTCGACATCGTTGTTGACGTTTCAGATCTTCGATTTTGACGACCCCATTCTCGCTGGCAGAAGCAACAGGATCCACGTACGAAGTCGCTGGCAGAAGCTAGTTTTAAGAATAAGTCCTTTTACGAATCAGCCATTTGTGGAGTTTGGCATAATTATGTAGAATGCTTAGGCATTTTATGAGCTGAGTATTTTTATCGATTATCTCATGTAACAAAGTCATGTAATGAAGAGTAGTCATATAAATAAACCGGATAAGTATCAAATGAAAGAAGTAATGTAGTTAATCTCTCCCAACACAGATGGCGCCACCTATAAACACGATTCATTTATTATTATAAGTCCGTTGCTAGGAGAACAAACGCGAACAGAATTTATTGCCCTTATAAAGATAAGTATTTATTTGATACTTACGTGTCTAGAACAGTTAATTAGATACAATTGATGAACAAAAATTTATTAGGTAGTACAATGCTTATTAGGTCTGGAATTACTTATCTTCCCACCTCTGGGACACAGGCTTCCTCTTTGTGGGATGGTGTGGGCCGTAACCCACAACGCGGGCGAATGAGGTTGTTCTATCATCTACTTAGCTTTGAAAAAATGTGTTGATTAAATTAGTCGGTCAGATTATCAAACAATATCTGTCACGTATGTTTTTTATTTTAAGTAAACCATAATTGAAGAAGATACGACAATTTTGAAATTGCCAAAACGTCACAAGAGGTACAATTTTTACTGGCTTTTGACATCATTAAATCTTTGTCGATGTGCATTTTGGTTAAACGAAAGAAAAATACGTATCCATTTCAAAACTCAAGTAAAAGTTAATTAGCAATTTATTAATGTTATCAAATTGCCTATTGTAGTGAAATTGACTTCCAGTCTAATCTGATTCAATTGAATACCAGTATGTTACATGGACGACTCCTTATCTGACTATAATACTTATTTAAAATAATCTTAGCCCTACAGCAATTTGAGCAAGGTAAGTCAAAACTCGAGCGTCAGAAACGCCTACGCAACGTCAGTCTCGACTTAGTATACAGTCTTCTCTTATGGCAGTTTCAAGATCACAGGAGAGTTTGGAGGACCACTCACGTGAGTCTGAGACTTTTCACCGAAAGGCAGTCGCGCTTAAGTTCGCAGAGAATTCTGATCTCGACTTTGCTCTCCCAAGAAAGCAGCGAGGACCGCAAAGCGCCTTTGACCAAGAGTGACGCCCTCTCACGTGAGTCTGGAGACTTTCACCAATAGGGATTCGCGCCACTAAAAATACATTGTTAAGTTCCGACATCCACGCGAACGAAGTCGCGGGCACAGCTAGTAGTTAAAATAATCTTCCCGAGCATGTCTTAAAAGGTTAGTGCGACAGGAAAGCGAATAGCAACTGAAGGAATACGTTGGTTTTAAAGCCTTTTCCCACAGAGTGCGATCCGTCTCAGCGACACGATCTAAAAAAATAAAAAGTCTAAAACAAGAAAAATCACAGAGTAAGTTACTAAGTTGGAACTAAGTTAGACCAACCACGAACCTATATCTATCTTATCCTCAACTTACATTGCCTTATCTTGAGTGGTCTCCTAACTATTAGGTGAGTGCTTTCTCCTTCCAACTTAGTTTTAGAAACTTCGATTGAATCGGTCTTGACTGCCACGAATACATTAGGACAAACGAATTGTTAAGTAGATATCTGCTTAACTATTCGTGTTCCCGATCGTGCCAATATGTTGTGCAATCTCGCAAGAATTAGCCCTAAACAAATAACCTACTCGTATTGTTAGGCGATTAACACACGGCACCGCGCACCGCCGCGGATAGCGGTGGCGGTAAAGCGGATTTCGTAGCGGTGCCCCGTGCGGTAAAGCGGTTAACGTGCCTGTCCGCGTGGATGGATTTAACACGGTTATGACCAGTTTCGGTTTAAAGAAATTTTATTCTCATAAGAACTTACAGTCCACTTATAATGAGATACAGAGTATTATGTATGAAAATACAGTACAATTTCCTCCAGAGTATTAGAAGTTACAAGAAACATGTTTTTTAAGATTATTCTTAAATACATTTATGTTATCGCATTCTTTAATATCGTCCGGTAATTCATTGAACAGCTTTGCTCCTTCAAACTAGGGTATCGAACCGGGAAATCCCGGTCCCGAAAATCCCGGGATTTCCCGGTTCTTGAAGTATATTTTAAAACCCGGGACATGCGACTGAGAACCGGGAAATTCGGGATTTTCGGGACTCAGAAAAACAGTATAAATAATTTGTTTAAACTTGTTAATTCTTTTATAGAACAAAAGAATCAAATTGGATGTAAGGTATTTATTCACTTCGCCGTTATATACGGAATAACATGTTCAGATACAAGTGTGGTTGACAGAGAAGAAAAGTTGATAATGTAGTACTGGTTATATCTCGAAAGCCTTTGACAGGGTCTCGAGACAAAAAGTTTCCTTGCTTTTGGTATCTCAATTTTTGTAGCTGGATATCAGACTTTCTTAGTGAACGATCAATCAGAGTTGTCGTTGATGACTGATCCTTTGAGCTTTTGGTTATTGACTCTGGAGTTCAACAGTTATCTGTTTTCTTTGCAACTCTTATTTTGCTGCACATTTCTTACCCACTTCAGCCTGGTATTGTTGGGTAGGTAGATAACAGTACTGTTTCAGTGAGATACTTGCCCACTGCAAAATCCAGTGGGGATGAAGTTCATTGCTTCAGAGGTACCATGGTAGAGCAAACAGATTTGATACTTAGTATCCCATAAAAGAGAGAAGTTTCTTGTTCGCTCACACAAGAAACTTCTCTCTTTTAACGCCACCAACATACAGGCGTATATTTCCTTAGTGAAGTAGGAGTAAATCAAAACTACATCTTTTATGAGTAATTTGGACCAACTCCTATTTTTCCTGTTTCTGTAACTGATGACCTTGAGCTTTTGGGCATGGAGCTGACATCCAGTGTTAACTTTGACGTGGGCATCCTAAATAGAGTGAAGCGATACCTTACACCTGGATATGTGCAGGCCCATTTCTGCATTGATTGCGTCGTAGTAGCCCGCGAAATTCAAAGTTTCTTATGTTTTTTCTAACGGAGTATTGCAGCAACCTTACTCAACTTAATCATTGGGATGGCTCAGATAAATACAACTTACTGCACTAGACCCAGTGGAACGCAGAGCTCCTTAGACTAATTGGCAACGTGAAACTGGTGGATGGTTACTCTACAGCTTAGCTCATCTCATCGACGCAAGCTTAAGGACTTCACACACAGCAGCTATAATGTAAAGATGTACATTATAGCACGATACATCTCATTACATCTTTCCATAGAAATCGTCAGGAGACCATACACTGCAGCAATAATGTATATTTTTACATCTTCGAATCTAAGGTACTGAGCGATACGAAAATATACATTTATATTTCGATACACCTATACATCTCAATACATTTCCGTATATCTCTCTTCGAAAAGGATGTTATGAAATGTAGGGTAATATACATTACATTACCTGTTGTGTGTGTGATACATTAAGATAATTTAAAGCTATACATCCCGGGATGTAATGTACATTAATATACATTATAGCTGCTGTGTGTGAAGCCCTCCCTCTTTTCGTTTTTTTTTATTGGGTTCGCTCGTGGCTGAGACCTAAAATAGGTCGAACTCATGAATTCTACAACCTCTTTCCACCGGCCTACTTGCATTAGGTACATCTAATGTCCAGTATTGGACATCTAGATGAACTGCAAGTTTCCATAGTTAGTACAGTTAGAGTGAATAGATTTGCCACCTCTGAATAGAAAAGAGGCTAGAGCAAACCCATGTCCATGAGGCCGTCGAATAAGTTGGTTGTATGATTTTAATCAGAATAAATACTGTACCATAAAGTTATCTTATTATTTTCATTGTTTTTTAATGCCATGGAAAAAATGCATTTTTGTCCCGAAAGTCCCGAAAATCCCGGGATTTCCCGGTTCCTTGGACGCCCGTCCCGAAAATCCCGGGACTTCCAACAAGGACCGGTTCTCGATTCCCTACTTCAAACAATATGGTCTTTCTACCGTAATTAGTGCGCGCGCTGATAACTTCAAGTGTGTTTTTATGTCTATTTCTCAGGTTATATGACATTGTTTTTTTCTTTATTTGTATGTTAGTTTGTATTGAGTTAGTGGTTATGTTTTTAATAAGAATGCAGGTGTAGTAAATATATAGCTGTTTTATATTTAATAGTTGAGTTTTTTCGTATAAGGTCTTTGTTGAAGTAATATAAGGATAATGAAATAGAATTTTAATTATTTTGTTTTGAACTCTTTGAAGTGAATTTAAGTTTGTAATTGCTGCGGATCCCCATATTTCAATTAAATATTCTAAGTGCGATTTGACTAACGAGTTGTAAATCAGAGTGCGCACTTTGTTTGGAATACAGTTTGCCACTTTCCGTAAAGCTGCCAGTAACGATGTAAGTTTACTTCTGAGGTGGTCGATATGTAATTTCCAAGTTAGTTTTTCATCTACCCTTAATCCAAGATACTTTTCATTTGTCGAACGTTTTATTATTTCGTTATTTATTTTAAGTGGCGAGAAGTCTGGAATACGCTTATTTTTAGTGGTAAAAATCATGAATGAGGTTTTCGACGTATTGATTGTAAGAAGGTTGTACTTTAACCACTCGTTTAATAGTTCAAGGTCATGTTGAGCGTCTTTTATAATGTTATGAATTGACTTGTCGAAGTAAAAAGACAGGTGTCGTCTGCATATAGTGTTAGGTGACCTGTTAACCCTATTTTATTAATATTGTTTATATAAATTTGACCACAGATACTGGCAAGAAAATCCATTTTTAAATTGCAGCACGTCCTGCACCCATGATGATCCGCGCGGTTATGCGGCGCCCCGTGTGTGAGGCGCCGCTTCACCGCGCTTTCGGCAGCGGGGTGGTAGCGGTGAAAGAACTGCAAGACCGCGCGGCCGGGCGGTGTACGTGTGTTAGGAATCTACGGATTCATTAGAGACCAATGCGACATATCCGCTTCACCGCCTACTGCAGCGATGCGCGGTGCCGTGTGTTGATCGCCTAAAATCATCAAATGAGTCCTCCCACCCCGGGCAGGGCGGGAGGGACTGTCAGCTTTGTACTGACTAAAATCCACGGTGTCCTTCAATAGCCCTTTATGTTCCGGGGTCACGGTGATGGAATAAGTCCCGAGACCCGTGTGTTAATCGCCTTAGTGTTAGATTTCGTTTATTTTGTTTAATGTTTAATTTTATGAAATTATCTTCCACACGCGATAAAGCCCTCAATTAAGAAAAATATATATATGTCGGAGCGGGCGGCCGCTCAGGAACAACATCAGAAGGGACTTCCACGCCGACGCGCTTCCGCCGCCGCTTCCTATTTGCCGGCACGCCGCCGCCGGCATTTTCGAGATTGGCGCTCATGTCTACTATAAATCTTGTGGGCGAAATTAAACCACGAGTCCACGACTGAATTCGCGAGTGCGACACAAAGAGAACGTTGGCGCATTCGTGGGCCACGTTCGAATCTACTCCGTCCCGAAATAGGAATGCCAGTCTAACAAAGCTCTGGGCTTCGTAACATAAACAATATCATATCGAAGGGCCCACGACCACGCCCGGCAAGCATGATGTCACCGTCGTTCTCACTAAGCAGAAACAATAAGACCTCTGTCTGTACGCAATACGAATTCTTCAGCGATAAGCTTGCTAACGTAAACAAATCTGTAGCAGGAACTATTGTAATTAATTAACTGCTAGTGAGCCGGATCGCAGCGCGCCGCCATATATATACGAATACGTATTCGCCTGTTCCAAGGGCCACTTGTTTTATTAGTTAACTGTTAGTTAAAATGCTACACAATTTTCAACCATAAAATTAACTATTAGAAAAAAGGCTATATTTTTTTTCACATCGTTATTAGGTATTTGGCTATGCTGATCCATTGTTTAATCAGTAGTTAGTAAACTACGAGTTATAATGCTATACATTTTTAGACCCATTCGTCATAAAAATATAGCAATTGCTTGTATACATTTTTTATTGCTATTCATACTGTAAACGTTGTGCAATAAATAAATGACTGTAAATAGTTAACTGTAGTTAAAATCTGTATAATAGTTTCAACTGGCACTAAGTCGCTCTTTGTCGGGCACGCCGCAATTGCGGCGGTAAGACCCCTCTTTGAGGAGTGGCTGGAGAGAAGTCATGGCGTCCTTAC
The DNA here is from genome assembly GCA_954870645.1 of Agrotis clavis. NCBI lineage: Eukaryota > Metazoa > Arthropoda > Insecta > Lepidoptera > Noctuidae > Agrotis > Agrotis clavis. Next base: position 15,799,464 of record OX940935.1, read on the forward strand.
CTTCCGCCTGACGCAGGTCCTCACCGGGCACGGATGCTTCGGGAGGTACCTGTGTCTAATGCGGAAGGAGGAAACGCCTGGGTGTCACCACTGCGAAGATCGCCCGGAGGACACGGTGGAGCATACGGTGCAGGACTGCCCAGCTTGGGCGGAGCACCGACGTGTCCTCACGGCTGCGATAGGCGGAGACCTCTCGCGCCCGGCATTGGTTGCGGCCATGCTGCGGGGCGAGACGGAGTGGGAGGCGGTCGCCTCCTTCTGCGAAGCAGTAATGCTCGCGAAGGAGGAGGCGGGCCGCGCGCGAGAGAGGACAGTGTCCTCCCTCCGCCCCACCCGCGGTGGTGCACGCCCGCGGCGACGGACGTCGCAAGACGATCTCCGGCCACCGTAGGCGCGGGCATGCGGGCAGCGAGTAAAGGGCAACTCGCTGCCCGACCATGGACCATGCCCGGGTCGACGGCGCGTTGTGTCCCACGCGCGCCTCTAAGAGCGTCATCATAATGACGGGGCCCCCCTCTCAGAGGGCCAAAGCCTGCCGGGGTCGCGGGATTATTTCCTTACCGTGACCCCGGAACATAACAGGCTACTGAAGGACACCGTGGATTTTAGTCAGTAGAAGTCTGACAGTCCCTCCCGCCCTGCCCGGGGCTGGAGGACTCATTTGATGATTTTGCCACGTAAAAAAAAAAAAAAAAAGTCGCTCTTTGTATTCAATTAGTTTACAAAACAAAATAAGTAATCTGACATACCTCGCCCAAATTGGATGCTACAACTTACAAGTTGAAAGCCGTTGTCGATGTAGAATTAAAGATCCAAAAAACATTTACATAATTATAATTATTAGGTCCAATTTTTATGCAATTAAAAGCGAAAAAGACGAAAAAAAGAAGATTAGAGCGAACTCGATGATGAGAGATCATTCAAGAAGTCACAACTCTTCATCACTTGTAGTCAGATTAATTGAAGAAGAGATGAAAATAAATAAATAAAAAGTTTGGGGGCAATGTCCTTTCAAGAAGTCTAGCCTGAAACAACATAAATACTGAAATATGAGGGTCGTCTGAAAACAATATCCCCAGCCTCTGCAAATGGCATCAAAGTGTTTTCAGAGATGCTTAATGTCATACTTAACGATTTATGGGATGCTAGCCTTAATTATGTCTTAACCTTCAAGAAATAATCATTTTATATGAAAACTAATTTGATTTTTTTATCGAAAGCTACGTGTAGATGTGTGACGGAGACCCGCTTCGCGGGACTCCTATTTCTTGATGATTTTTTTTTTTTTTTGGCTCTTAATATTGTTTAGTTTTAAGTTATTTTTGTTTGTGTCTTTTCTTAATACTGTGTGCACTTGTGGCATGTGCCAATAAACGTTTTTTCTTTCTTCTTTCTTTCTTTCTATTAATAAAAAGTTCTCAGATTAGGCCAGACTACAGGATTAGGCCAATATTTTCCGGGATATTGATGAAGATACACTTATGATGACTATTTCTGAAAAAAGCTGTCTCAGCGCTTACAAATACTGGTACATAAAAAGTATTTAGGTAATGACGTTATTGTCACGGATGAAAGAAGGAGGTTTCAGGGGCCAAAATTTTTCGAATTATTTGATTTTCTTCTCAGTGATGAGAAAGTGATTCCATAAAACAACTTATTATTTTGAAATTATTACTCGGGAAAAGTCCGTGCTCCGGAACAAGATTTTTTTGGGATTTTATCCTTGTTTTACATCATTATAGACATTTACATAATACAAACTTGAACTAACAAGGTAGAAATTGTATGGTTGCGGGGCTTATCTCATTACCGTAACCCCGGAACGTAAAGGGCCACTGGCGGTCACCGTGGATTTTAGTCAGTACAAGTCTGACAGTCCCTCCCGCCCTGCCCGGGGTGGGAGGACTCATTTGATGATTTCACCACGATAAAAAAAGGTGGAAATTGTATCATAGATTTTATTTTAAAAAAATGTAAAATCTTGTTTTTTTTGGGTTAGATATCGTCAAATGAGTCCCTGCGTTGCGCGGAAAGAACTGTCAGATTGTCTGACTCAAAACTACCCTGTTCATTCAGTTGTCCATTGCGTCACGCACCCTTTTAGGACATCCCCGCCTCACCTTGTCATAATCTCCTTACATGAATTATGGCTATAAGTCTATAACCTTAACGTTCCATGTACTTAAACGGGACTATTACAGCCCACCCTAATATCTTTATAATCGATTCTATCGTCCATAAACGTCAGCACAAATTAAGGACTAAAGGATAAGAGGATACCTATAAAAAGGCATTTTAACTTTGAAATGATCAGCCGCTTTTTGAAAGGACTTACTCACGCATAATTATTAACTTCAAAGAACTTTTCGCTTCAAGAATTAGTAACTGAAGTTTGGAGTCTTATTCAGAAGTTCTTCTTATTCTGTCTTTTAATTTAGAAACGTTTGATTATAAAGGCGTGTTGAAACAGTTAAAGCCAAATAAATAATGCGTTAAATTTGATGCTATTTTCAAGCTTGCTTAATCAACCCATAAACCATGTAATGTGGTCAACATTACATGGTTTATGGGTTGATTGAGATTGGTTAAAAAAACCGGTTATAAACGCCAAAAATTGTTGTTAAACTGAGATACTGCACAGCGAGTCTAGAAAAGCCAGTAATTAAAAACAGTTATAATTGTTAAAAAAATATTACTTTTCTACTCCTGTTTCATGATACGGATTTTGTCGCAATTACTTAATATTACGATTCTGTTGAAGTGGCCTTCTTAGATCTAGAGTCGCGAGATTGTCTACCGGGGTCGCGGGACTGTTTACATAGGTAACCGTGACCCTGAAACGTAAAGAGTAATTGAAGGAACATGGTGGATATTAATCAGTAAGTCTAACAATCCCTTCCCCCTCTAGAGGGCTAAAGCCTGCCGGGGTCGCGGGACTTATCGAATGACCGTGACCCTGTAACGTAAAGGGCTATTGAAGGGCACCGTGGATTTTAGTTAGTATGAGTCTGACAGTCCCTCCCCGCCCTGCCCTGGGTGGGAGGACTCATCTGATGATTTTACCGCGATAAAAAAAGTCTATCTATCCATTTGATCACGGCGGGAGGACTTTGGTGGTTGGTGGAGGTAATTTGATGATTTTGCCACCTAAAAAAATCGGCTTATTCTAATCTCAATGAGAGGGGGTGCACTGTAATCCACCACGCGGGCCTGAAACGTGTTGGTAGAGTTCACTATTCTTTGATTTTTTGAGTCTAAGACTTACCATTTTCTTCACTGTTTTGAGAGCTGAATGGTCATGAAATCAATTACACAAACTAACGCACCTGTCTGGGTTCAAACCGACCTGCAACTCGTAAGTTGGGGCTGGCTGTTTCTACTACGCGACAATAGGCTTTTGTTCGAGCTAAGCGTAACCAAATCGCCGACAAAATTATTCCGGTCATTTGCAAACCAAAGTTGCTCTAAATTGCAATCTTAGAAAATAATGGAGTTTACAGGTTTAGAGGTAAACGTAAGAAAAACATTGTTGTTTTTTTTTTGTTTTTAAATCAACAGGGCCGACTGTTTCGCGACCAAACAGTTTTTACAGTGTACCGTGCATGTTAAGGAAGGAGTCTCAATTTCTTTTGGCTGAGTTAGCTCCATCGTTTCTTCTGAGCTAGATTGACTATTATTACCCGACTGCGCCAGGAGGGTTATGTTTTTCGAGTGTATGTATGTATGTATGTATGTTTCTGTGTGTTGCTCTGCAGCCTAAACGGCTTGTTAGATTCGTCTTAAACGTGAGAGTGTCACTGGGTACATAAAACTGGCCAAGTGCGAGTCGAACTCGTGTGCAAAGGGTCCCGAACTAAAAATTTTTTTTTTAAATCTTTCACATTCTATCAAGTGGGGTATCAAATTAAATGATTTTAAAAATAGTTTACCAAAATATATATAACTTATATGTTTCAATTTAATTTGGACTGATAAATGCTAACAAAAACTAAAAATAGTAAAATAAAATAAATATTTAAAAAAACAAAAAACCCGACTGCGTAAAAAACTAAAAAGAAAGAAACAAGCCCAGTAGTTTAGAATTCACTCATTCACACTCACAGTCGCCCCCCCCCCCTGGGAAGATTTGATTGGTATAATTTGAATGGGCCCCGACTGTGAGTGTGAATGAGTGAATTCTAAACTGGGCTTGTTTCTTTCTTTTTAGTTTTTTTTACGCAGTCGGGTTTTTTTTTTTTTTTTTTTTATCAAACTTTAAATCACTCTAAACCCCACCTACCAAACCTCGTGTGGGTTATTGTAAGTTCGCCACAAAAATAATTCCCCACGAAAAAAAAGTAGGTATGTATTAATAATTAGCCAAAGGTTTTTTTTATATTTGATTATTGTACATTTGACCAATTTTTTTCCGCACGAGGAAAGCAGAACAATTAAATTATAATATATTATAATCCAGCAAAAAAAACTACCGAAAACGAGGACACAACGTGGATTCTAAACAGAAAGTACTAGGAGAACTGGATCAAAACTTATTTTCGAGTGGAATATTTTTGTGTCGTACTTACAACAACCCCCTCGTGTATTTACAGTGCCTCGTGTATCAAATAAGCATGTTTAAATGTCTTCGACACCAAGTTACAAGTAACTTCTTAACTATGATTGACAACCTATAAGCATGTCTGAGTATGCCTATCAAGACGTATCAATAATCCCTTTGTACATATTAAACCCTAAGGTCTAATTAATCAGACTGAAGGGTTGCCCTTACATCTCCCTATAATAGGTGGCGGCATAGTATATATTCATGAGGCGTTTGATGATCTTGATTTGTAATTAGCAAGATAACGGCTAGATAATTGGCTCCGTTGAGGGCGATTGTCTTACAACACTTAGGTATTATTCTATTAAGTCTTGTGTTCGATCTTGTGTTCAAGGGTTAAGTGTGTTTGTGAAAGGTCTTCGATATTGGGAATGGAGTCCTTTGGGTCAGTTTCCACGATTGCCAAATAAGCCTCTGCGCAAAGGAAAGTCTGGCTTTGGCGATCCGTGAAGACTTTTTAGACAACAGCTGTCAAAAGGCAGAGACAAAAATCTTGGCGTAAAGCGCCAAAATGAAGATTCTTGTCCCCGAATACATTTCCTGTTTTTTCCTTAAATGACTGGTCGATCGATCTAGGACTAGAATCGATCTAATGTCTCGTTCTTGGCGAGTAATGGGCGACTCGCTGTCCGACTATGGACCACGCCCGGGTCGACGGCGATTCCACGCGCGCCTCCAAGAGTGTTAGCATGATGACGGGGCTCCCAGCCCAGGGCCAAAGCCAGCCGGGGTCGCGGGACTACTCATTACCGTAACCCCGGAACATAAAGGGCTTTTGAAGGACACCGTTAGTCAGTACGAGTCTGTCAGTCCCTCCCGCCCTGCCCTGGAGGACACATTTGATGACTTTACCACGCTAAAAAAAAACTAATTTTCTAGTTATTACGAGTATCTCTATACCAGCACGCATAGCATGACCAAATCTATCTTCATTCTACCAAAAATAGACTAAGATATTCCTATGCAATGCCATGTTTTGCCCAAATATACGAGTAGCACGACCTACGGATCAAGACTACTGAAATCTAAATTCACTTTTTCAATTTTTAAACATTGGTATATTTTCCTATAAATAACTTAATAAGCAACATTATAAGAAGCATCGCTAATGTTTCCCGTATAGAAATATTTCTACAGCCTGTCATTTTTGTCTATTCATCATTCGATAAAACCCGTTTCTACGGTGTCATGCTACGCGTGCAGGTACACAAACAGGGACACAAAACCCTTATCGTTGGAAGGTCGGGGTTCGACCCCATCCCTACTATTTACTTGGGACACATTGGACACTTAATTAGACCACACAAGCATTATTTGTCACAAACCAATAGCCATGATTAAAGCACCAATAAATAAAAAATCTACATATTTAGTCCATTTATTAAGGTATTGAATATCCCAATGGACACGTTTTTTTTTTCGATGAATATGGACAAAGATAAACGTCAGTGACTCAGGTCAGTATTTCTGTGTTTAGGGATAATTGAAGAAGTATTGAGCCAGTTTTCAGCGTGCCTCAAGCTTTTTTACCAAAATTTCAAGCTGATCTTTTTCTGATACACTCACTGCGCTGTCGTTAACTTTGCGAACATGTCGATTGAAAATTGAGTTTACATTGTTCTCTGGGAAGAAATTCGATAAGAATTTGTAAAAACCTTGTTCTCATAAACTCATAAGAAGTGACAAATTCGTTCAAGTTCGTTACCTTAGCTCAGTAATCAGCTGACTAAATAGAAATACCGTATAACGCTGCAACTTTGCCATTTGTGCCACACTTTGCCTTTTTCTGTTTGAAATATTTCGCATTTGCCTAGTTTTGTCTCGTTTTCATCAAAGATTTGGTAGTAAGTATTGTTTATTAGTGTAACATTATATCTGGTTGACCGAGCTTCGCTCGGTTTTAAAATGTCTATATCTTGGGAACTGAGCTTTTCTCGAACCTGGGACCTTGATAAATCGATTCCTTGAGCCGAAAAACCCCTAATCTGTAACTTTCATGAAAATCCTTGGAGCCGTTTCCGAGATCCTGATTATATATAAATAAATATACTAGAATTGCTCGTTTAAAGATATTAGATTTTCCATATTGGTAATTCTATTGAGGCGTTGTCAGTACTTGTCAGTTGGTCGAAAAAGACCGGTGGGTTTGGATCAATGAATATAAATTCTCTTTAGTTTGGGTAGATTCTTTGGTCAATCTTTTGAAACTTTTACTTTTCTGTGATGAAATGATATTTATTTTTGCAAATTACATAATACTATAAAAACTTTTACACATCGTCTTTTTACAAACTAGATGAAGCCGGTGTTTCGTACCTGACTACTCTGAGAAGAAACAGCTGAAACAAACTCAGAGGTCACTGTCTCTTTAAGTCCAGACATTATAGTGGTCATATTATACGACGACCATGTAGGCTGGCGACAGACATAGTTTTTTAGTATTGTTACTAACACTGAGTCATATCATAAGTTACTTGTAGTAAAGTAAATATTTTAATTGTTCCTAATAAATTTTATCGTTCTCTTTTGCACAGTTCAAGTGCACTTTTACTAGTATTTTTTTTACGTTTTAGAGAGGAGTCAGTAAGCAAGCATCCAACCCTACGTACACCGTCAACCACATCATTATTATAATGAGATATTTGTCAAATAAAGGTCTTACTGTACTTGGAAAATCTGGATAAATATTCGCCTTATATCATTTACTACAAAGTGAATTTTATAGTTATAGAAATAAAGGCTATTTTAATTTGACAAATACACCTAGTAGGGTGCCAGCAAGGTACAAAACATTTGCACACCATTACCAACATACTGTGTAACCTCTTCAATCATGGCAACATATAGCAACCTTTTCCGGAGTTCGATTCCTATGTCAGACAAAGTGTTATTGTGTTTTACTACTTATTTATAAAGATTTTCAGTAGCAACCACAGAGCCTGGATCTATTAATAAGCTCGCCTTCATATCGTGGAATAATTAGACCTCAAAGTTCCCATTAACTTTACGTCACAAGATCTTGAAAAGTTATGCTAGGATCTCAGAAATCTTGCGATAAGACCTCAGTTTGAATCATCGAACTATCAGACTAAATAGATTCGCAATTTGATGCTGACATCATTCACGCCTTTAATGTACAAATCATCATCATCATCATCAGCCTATTATATTCCCACTGCTGGGACACAGGCCTCCTCTCTGTGAAAGGGAGTGGGTCATAATCCCGGCGGGCCGTGTGCGGATTGTTGGATGTCACATGTCTTCGAATGTTTGGTTCTAGGACATGCCGGTTTCCTCACGATGTTTTCCTTCACCGTTTTGAGAGCAGTGGTGATGAAATAAATTACACAGTAAGTCTGGACCGATACTACTGGGCCACCACTGCTCTGCTGCATGCAATGTACAAATACAAAATATATATATAAAAAAAAAATTGAATAATTTAGAACACACAAAACAATATAAAACGGTGATAGCTAAAACGGTGGCGCGCTATCAACGCCCAAATTTTATTTTATTTTATTTAATGTCGTTACCATATATTTTATTAACACAATTATTGGCAGATTACTAAACAACGAATAAACTCTCCAAAAAGAAACAAAATAAAAAAAAAAAACATTAGAATAATTTCACTTAAAACAAAAACTTTCCACTTTAGAAACTAAGAAAAAAGTATTAGTATTCTGTACCTAAAGTAAAAGAAGATCTTATAAGATCTTCTTTATAAATCACAGTGGATTTTGGCGAAGATCACGTACTTATCTGGCCCTAAAAAAGTTTTACAGAAAGTTCTTTCTTACATTTCAATTAAAATGTTCATTTGGAACTTTCACACGCCAGCCGTAATATATTCTAAAATGAGTTTCTGAACATTTTATAATGGTCCCTGGACTTTTGCTATGTTCACCTCCTAACTAGTCCAAATAAAGTTACATGGTCTAAAATTGTGTTCCAAGAATTACCCTCTATATCTCGTTTTGAGCATTCGTTGACTGGACTAGGTGTGTACCCATAGTTTTTGCGAAATGAATTCAAATTAAACATAAGGGAATCAAACTTAAAAAAATTCTCGAAAGTAAATGCTATTACAGCCTAACTGACTTTTAAATGATTAAACAACAATCATTGTGACGGCAATGCAATTGCAACGTTTTTTTTTTTAATTTTAATCGTAAAACGATTAAAATTGTAACTTTTATTTTTAATATTACAGGCCTCCTTTTAAAACTTTAATGTAAACTTTAATTTTTTGTATGCCATACCTAGATGGCTAAACATGTAGCTACATTATTTTATTTTAAGACCTGTTGTAACGTTCTAACCTACCTGCTGACAGCCCCTCTAAAGGGTTAGTGTCACACAGTGATACAGTGTGACTCACACTGTATCACTGTATTATACGCTCACTCGTGTTTTTACAAAATAAATATAACTTTATCTTTTAACCCTGTTCAACTACCTTGTGTCATTGTTTTGTAAACGGTAGTATAAAAACTGTAGTACAAAAGTACCTATAAAAATGGTAGTAGGTATTGTTATTTTCAAAACTCTAGTAAAAAAAAACTAATAATAAATTAATATAATAGTACACCATGTCAACACACCCTTATATTCGCAATATTTACAACAGAGACATCTCTCCTTCAAGTCTAGAACTAAAACGACCAGACGTATACGGTAATTTGCGCTAGATGGCGTTATGGGTAGATTTGAGTCGCGTCTTTGAACTAGATGTGGCAATGTGAATGTTTATTTGAAAAAATGAGCGCCAAAAAGTTTATAACACGAAATACACATCAAAAGTGTCTAGGGATCAAGCATTTTTATGCGGATTTCTTGAGATTGAGATGTGGCTTTGTAATAAATTTATGATTTTATAAATTTATATGGATCCTTTTTGGTGCATTTCATAATTTGAATCAGGAACTGTAAATCAAATTCGAGTAAAAGATGAAAATCAGCTGTCAATATTTTCCCTATAAAAACATACAACGCATTGAAGACATTATTAGTGCTACTGTTTCCCTACTACTGATTAAAACCAACGTTATTATGGAGCGGCGACGTCATTTAAGCAGGGAAGAAATGCTCAGAGCCGTGGGAATGATAGAAGCTGGTTCCCGGCAACGTACTGTGGCTTTAGCTCTGAATACAAGTCAGAGTGTTATCAGTCGACTTTGGACACGTTACCGAAGCACTGGTACCGTGGCTGAGCGCCATGGAGGACGGTATCGCTGCACCACACGGAGACAAGGTTTAGGCGCATTTGGGCTGATTCTCATTTGGGCAACCTACTCTATAATGGACTACTTCTCATTTGGGCTACTTCTAAGACCGATACATTCAAATCTTAACTCGAAGAGCTCCAACAATAACCGCCATGATGTTAGCCGTGAGGCTTCATCACTCTTCAGGGAACTTAATTAGCGACCAAACAGTCAGAAACCGCTTGCATGAAGTGAACCTTCATTCCCGAAGACCGCTACGGGTACCACCTATAGCAATGCACAATCGTAGGATTCGATATCAATGGGCTCTTGAACACAGAAACTGGGCAGAAGAACAATGGCGTTTCGTGTGCTTTTCTGATGAGTCTCGTTTTGGTATGAGACCGGATACAAGACGTATACGACACTGGAGAACCCCTGGACGCCAACAGCGATTAAAATCCTGCCAGGAAGTACATCCTTATAGTGGTGGAACCATCATGGTATGGGCGGGTATTTGGATCGGCGGAAGAACTGAGTTGATTTGGATCAGAGGCAACCTCAACGCTCAAATTTATGCTGAGACGATTGTATCAGACGTCATCGTTCCTCTACAAGTGCAAATCGGTCCCTTATTTCAGTTAATGCATGATAATGCACGACCGCACACCGCAAGAGTTGTAAGACAGACTCTCGCCGCAGCTAACATCAATGTCCTGCCCTGGCCTGCTCAGTCGCCAGACTTGAACCCGATTGAGCATGCATGGGATATGCTACAGAGAAGAGCTCTGCCGAATATGGAGGGTATCCAGTCGCAAGAAGACCTTTTTTTGTTGTTGCAACGAACATGGGCGGCCATTCCACAGCGTGATTTGGATGAACTCATTTTGAGTATGCCAAACCGATGTTCTTGTGTTGTTAGTGTTCGCGGTAGAAACACGGATTATTAATTGTTTAAGTTACCCAATAAAATTTTAAAGAAAACTGTTATTTCAGTCTTTTTTTCGAACTTTAATGTTAGTGGTTCAAATGTCAAAAATCCCTTTATTAGGAAAATGGCAAATTATATTATGAATGCAAAGGTGACTTGGTTTATCGTTACTGTGACAAACGATAACACTTTATTTGATGAATCCTTAAAGAACATTTTAATTAATATCAACCAGGAGAAAAGTTATTGCAAAAATATATGTTGATCCCTAGACACTTTTGACGTGTGTAGATACCTACATTATCATTTTCCTATCTACTACCTTAACTCTTTTTTTTAATAGATAGACCATGAGGGTATCTCATCTCTCTCTGGTGATGATGATTTGCTTGACGGTGCAGCACGACACGCTTGCCTAGATGATGATCTATTCACTTGACTTAATATCCCAAAGTTGTAGCTATTAGGAAACACAGATTCCAGCAATTAATTCCACTCCTTAGCTGTGCACACAACGAATATTGAACGTGTTCGCAAAACATTTTGTTCGACGAGTAGGTACGTAGGGTTAGAATGTCCACCATGTTTCAATTGCATTGCCGTACGTCTTCAAGTCCGATGATAGAAAGGGCGACGCAGAATTAAATTGTACAGTTCCATCGCATAATTTACTCCCCGGAATGTAAATGTCGCTGTCGATGTTCAAGGTTTTTGAGCTATGACTCAACCAGTGCATCATTGTCTAAAAGTCTCCTGGGGCTAGGGTTACCGTATGACAGGCGTTTGCCGCATTTGACAGGCATTTTAAGGTTTAGACAGGCGTGCGGCCGGCATTGGTCTGAGACAGGCATTTTTAAATTTCGCGCCCGCGAACGAATAAAACAGGAAAATTACAAACATGTATCTAGTGAAGATTTTTACGTTTATATATTAGAAAAGAAAGAAGTAGATACCTATTAAAAAAATAATGTCCTCTGACAAATATCATTAATAAAAATATCCTTCTTCATTATTTTCTGTTGGCTTTTAATACCTTCAGCGTTTTGCTTTAGACAGGCATTTTTCTGAAAATTCAGGCATTTTAGGTACCATAGACAGGCATCCCTCTATTTACATATGGTAACCCTACCTGGGGCCGTATTATAACGTCTTAAATAAAACCAGGCTTGTTCCAGTGAGTGAACGAGATGGCGCTAGACGACTTGTTATAGCTCTGTCACTTTCACTCGCCGGAACAAGCCTGGTTTTAAGATGTTGTAATATGGCCGCTGGTGGCCTACCATGACGTCTTAAAGCAAATTCCAGTGTGCGTAAGAGACAGAGCTATACAAGTCGTCTAGCGCCATCTCATTTCCACAGTGGAGTTAGGTACTCGCGCTTTTAAGACGTCATGGTAGTCCACCTGACCCGTTTATCAATCGACTCAAGTACAGACGTCAGCAGGTCAACCAACCCCAATCTCTTAAATACCAATCGAACATTAACTTTCCACCGTTGTGATCTGGTTGAAAATCTATTAAAGGTATAGACTATAAGGTTAGACTATAAGGTATAGACTATTAAAGGCAATATTGTAGGTACAACTTACAGAAGGAGAGTTTAATTTATTTTCTTTTTTATTCCAAAACACGATCGCTGATGCAGCGACGAAATCATAATTTATATTCGGAAGCAGAGTTTTTTTTGAGGCCATGTCCATTACCGGAAACAAACTGATGGTGTACGTAACGTATTTGTGTATATTTTATGGATTTTTTTGTAACCAGAGCCGGCTTTTCCAAAGGGCACACTGGCCACTTGCCTAGGGCCCCACTTTCTTTAGGAAAGTGCGTGTCAGCATCGTTGTAGGGGATAGCCCCTACAACGATGCTCAAATGAACTATATTATTGAACTCGAACTAAATTATTATTATTATTCATAGAAATAGAATATCAATGTAATTTAGCTTATGCCAGGAGCTTCTTAAAGGTCTTGACTCTTGGGGCTATCTTAAAAGGGCTCTAACGCTCTGAACAACTGAGGGCATGTGAAGGTAAAGTTTGTTTTGAAGTCATTACAGCTATTGTCAAACAGACAGGCGAAGCGAATGCGATCCGAATCGTTTTTAGGGTTCCGTAGTCAACAAGGAACCCTTATAGTTTCGCCATGTCCGTCCGTCCGTCCGTCCGTCCGTCTGTCCGCAGTTTAGCTCAGAGACGCACAGTACTAGAGAGCTGTAATTTGGTGTAAATATACGGATTTGTTGTGCCGAAAAAGTGGTAAAATAAAATCTCGTAAAATATTTTTTTTTAGGGTACCTCCTGTACACGTAAAGTGGGGATGTTTTTTTTTTTCTCGCGTGCCCCTTAGTGTGGGGTATCATTAAATAGGTCTTTAAAAAATATTGAGAGTTTCCATTAACAATTTTTTGATAAAAAAATTCGTTTGTGAAATATTAAGCTTTAAAGTGCTAAATTTTGCTCGACTCGAGTGTCCCCCCCCCCTCTACCAGCTAAACGGTTATGTTTGGGGGTGTGAAAAAATTCACAATAGTAGTATATATAACGAAGTTTAAAAGAAAATTATCATGACTAAGTAGGCTTTACAACTTTACGAGTAATAGTCGACCAACTTATAAAATGTACTTGGATAACAGATTTTCTTAAGCAACATGTATCGGAGAACATGTTCTTCAACTGCAAATGTAAGTTTGTCAACTTTATTTTTACAACTTTAAAAGGTATGTTTTTACGGTATGTTTTTTGGGGATAGGTAGGTTTTTATCGTCAACTATTTTTAACTAACTTTAAAAAAAGGAGGAGGTTCTAAATTCGTCGTAATCTTTTTTTATGTATTTTCCCCGATTTCTCAGACTCCGGACCGATTTTGTAAATTCTTCTTTTTAAAATTAAATTCAGCGAATCAGTTTAGTTAGTTCACATAAGTATTTTGATGGGCAACTACGGAACCCTACACTGTGCGTGGCCCACTACGCACTTGGCCAGTTTTTTATTTGTAATGTATGGAATTGTTTGAATCCAGTCACACAGAAAAGCGAAAGCGATCCGATAGTCTATTGACTGCCTTCAAACAATTCCATACATTACAAACAAAAACGCTTCGCTTCGCGTTCGCCATGCCTGTCTGTTTGACAATAGCTTACGAGTCTGACAGTCCCTTCCGCTCCGCAAGGGCGGGATTTTTTAAAATTTTGACGGTACTTGCTTTTTCATCCTGCATTTTATGGTTACTTTAGCTTTTCTGCCTAAGTTGATAGTTATGTTATTATATTTTACTATCCAAACTTAGTCAAGGCGAAGTGGGGCCCTACTGTCCTAAAGTGCCCAGGGCCCCAAATAGTTCAAAAGACGGCCCTGGTTGAAATCACCCATTCGGGTACGAAAATCTCGATTAATTTCCAACATGTTTCAGAGCTATAAGCTTTAGTGCGAACAGGAAACACTCCAGTTCGGATTATTTTATACATTGCAGCGTTGATCCGGCTTTACTAGTATGTATTTCTCTTTGAAAATTACTGGAATTTTTAATAATTCCCAATCTCGATCAGTTTTCAGATAATGGATTATATATTCCGTTGTGCATTCAGGTTTTGGATACTTATATTGAAGTTAAACCGCCTTCTTAGGAGATTTTACGTTCTGTACCTAATTATATAGTTACAAAACGCAACACACGTAGAGTAAGTAAGTAGAGTTATTAAAGTATCTTGCATCGAAATGTTCCGGGATTTCCAATGGACAATCTCGTGTGCAAAACAGTTTTACAAATCTATTCTATACATATAATAAAATCGTAGAAAAGCAGTGTTTGTGCACGCTAATCTTCGGAACTACTGGACGGATTTGATTGATTCTTTTTTTGTTGTAAAGGTATTAAGTCTGGCCAACACATAGGCTATAATTTATCTTGGATACTTGAACACCTGATGCAGAACTGCAATAGATCAGCTAAAGTATAAGAGATACAAAAATAGCTCCATAGCAAAAATTGTTCCACGCGATGAGCATTTTCTGCTGAGAGAATAAATTTGAAGATATGGAACACCTGAAGTGGAACTCCGAGAGCCCAGCTACACTATAACATATACAGTAATGACGTCTTAGCAAGAGTTGTTCATCCTGATGAGCACTCTCTGTTGTCGTATAAAAACTGAAGATCTGGAACACCTGATGTGGAACTCCAAGAGCCTAGCTACACTATAACATATACAGTTGTCAAGGTGGACTGTATATATATGTATTTTCGATGTAATAAAACTCCTGACTTGTAGAGTTGAGTATATTCTTGATTCACAATAATAGTCTTGATTCACAATTCTTCTCTTCAATTGCACTAGCTGGGACGGCTTGTTGCTTCGGTTTTCTTGAGAGCACTTGCTGCTGCGCTGACTGCGACTGAACTACGAATTCGCAACAAACCGTCCCGCTTATATCCTATTTTTGCAGGGTGCAAGTAGTGGGTGGAGGTGAGCACGGTACATCCGTCCCGACCAATTACGACGCTTGATCTGAGTTCGCGCGTGGTGGGGGACCGGACAGGTTTCGACATGTTGAAACCTGTTCGAACGTGCTCGCGTCCACTTTACATCGTCATAATTTTGAAGTCTTATTCACTAAAGGATAATGAAACAGCCCTAATCGAATATTAATAAGTGTGTCCCTACTTTCAAATCATATTTATTTAATCAACTTAAATTCTACTTGTATATTATCATTATTTACATCTTAATTATAAATCAGTACGAAGTGACGACGTCCGTAACATCCTCCCCCCGGCGCAGGGCTACCGTAGCCTTATCTTCCACGCAGAGGACGGCGAGCTTCGTCGTGGGACGTCGAAGAATGCCCGCTGTTGTTCTGACGTCGGCCGATCGCACCTTGCCGTCCGGACCGTCGTACGTGGTCTCCACGACGCCTCGGGGCCACGTTCCTCGCGGCAATGTGGGGTCGACGACGACAACCAGGTCGCCAACCCGCAGAGGCCGTCGTTGGTCGTCGGATGCCCCCCTGGGCACCAGCGTCGGCAAGTATTCGGTTACCCAGCGCCGCCAGAAATGGTCGGCGAGCGCTTGGGCAGCTCTCCACTGTTTTCGGCTGGCCTCCTCGCAAGGCCCAGTCTGGGGAAGGCCTGAGGAGGTCCCGATGAGAAAATGATTCGGAGTTAACGCCTCCGGATCCTTAGGATCAACGGAAACGTGGGTGAGAGGCCGAGAGTTTATAGAGTGCTCGGCCTCTATCATTAGGGTCAGCAGCACTTCTTCCTTTAGTGCCCGCTGATGCAGTGTCGCCCCCAACGCCGTTTTGACAGAGCGTACTAGTCGTTCCCACGCTCCCCCCATATGCGGCGCCCCTGGTGGGATGAATTTCCACCTCATTCTATGCGAGAGTCCGAAGTGGACGAACTCCTTGGCCCATTCTTCATAGGCTGTCCTTAGTTCGACGTCTGCCCCTCGAAAGTTGGTACCGTTGTCGGAATACATTACTCGGGGCCAACCTCGTCGTGCGGCCATTCTTCTTATGGCCATTATTGCCGAGTCGGTAGATAAATTCGCTACCAGTTCCAGATGTACCGCCCTTGTCACTAGGCAGGTGAACAGTGCTCCCCAGCGCTTCTCATGTCTTCTTCCTATGACCACTGTCATTGGTCCAAAGTAGTCGACTCCGCAGTGAGTGAAGGGTCGCTGCGTCTCCCTCAGTCGTTCTATCGGTAGGTCCCCTGTGACTGGTTTTACCGGCGTCGCCCTTCTGATGCGACAAAGTTGGCATTGCTGCGCTATGGCTCTCACTGTAGGGCGTAGGTTGACAACCCAATATTTTTGTCTCAAATCGTTGACCACACGTTCATTGTTGGCATGGCCGGCTTTTCGATGGGCGTCTTCGACTAACAGCCGGGAAAACGGGTGTTTGCCGTGCAGAATAACTGGCATTTTCTTCGTGTCCGAGACTGCAGCGTGTCCAATCCTCCCTCTCACCTTGAGGATTTGTTCTTCTAAATAAGGGTCCAGTTTATATATGCTGCTGGACTTTGGCACTGGTCTTCCCTTCTCCAACAGTTTTATTTCTTCTGCGTAGTCGTCGAATTGTGCTCGTTTCACCCATGCCCTTTCAGCCTTTTCCATAAGGTCGACGGTTAGTTGCTGGCTTCGGTCTTTACATTTTTCCTTGAAGAGGAAGAGTATTGCCGTTGTTCGTATTAGCTTCTCATACGAGGAGAATCTGCTTATGTCGGGCAGATGAGAAGCGCGTTCCTTTTCCATGACCATGTAAGTTACTTCTCCCTCTCGGTCTTCCTTCTTGGCCTTTTCTGTCGGCCAATGTTCCTCGTCACAGTATAAGAATTCAGGCCCGACGAACCATCTGTCATCGGGCTTCATCTTTAACTTGTAGTTAGGGCGCGTGGCGTCGTCTGCCACGTTCTGCTCCGTGGGCACCCATCTCCATTGATTGGCGTCAGTCAGCTCCGCTATTTCGCCCAAGCGGTGTGCCACAAAGGGTGTGTATTTGATGGCATCTTTCTCGATCCAACGTAGAACGGTTTGTGAGTCCGTCCAATATGTTACTTTCTTGGGCTTGTCGCGATGCTCTTTGACAATTGTATCTGCCAATCGTGCGCCGACTACTGCCGCCTGGAGTTCAAGTCGAGGGACGGTTACCGGTTTCAATGGGGCGACCCTTGCTTTTGCCGCAACCAGGCTCACGGTCACTCTTCCGTTTGGTTTTCGGATCCTCCAATAGGCTGTTGCTGCGTATGCTTGCTCGCTTGCATCGCAGAAAACATGGAGCTCCATCTCGTCTTCCGGCCCCCTCCCATAGCACCTTGGGATCCGCAGCTTTGTGGCCATGTCCAAACTTCGGAGCCATTCCTCGAAGTGTTGCGCGTCTTCTTCGGGGATTTCTTCGTCCCATCCCACTCCGTGTCTCCACAGGTTCTGTAATATGATTTTACCCGTAACGGTAAAATGGCTGATGAGACCGAGGGGATCGTAGACGGCCATCACTGCTCCGAGAGCTTCCCTTTTCGTTGGTGCCCTATTTCTCATCTTCACTTCGGGTGCTAGGCGGTTAAGACCTGTGTTAAAGCCTAGCTCGTCTTGTCTCGTGTGCCAGAGTAAACCGAGTGTCTTGTCGGAGTTCTCTTGCCTCTGGCCGAGCTTCACTTCAGCGTTGAGCACTAGTCTTTCTTTAGCCACATTGTCCACCACATTACGTCTGTTGGAGCACCATCCCCGGAGGTTGAAGTGTGCATTTTCATGTATCTTCACGACCTCTTGTGCTGTTCTTATCGCCTCTTCTTCCGTGGCGAAGCTATCGACATAGTCGTCCATGTAGTGGCTCGATGTTATCGCTCGCACAGCGTCAGGTCAGTTCTGTGCGTACAGCCTCGCGTTAGCATCTCTAACCGAGTGCGCGATGAACGGCGAGCACGAGGCCCCGAAGATCATTGAAACCATCTTGTACTTCTTCGGCGGCTTATCACGCTCTTGATCTCGCCATAAAAACATCTGAGCTGCTTGGTCTTGTGGTCTTATTTTCACCTGGAGGAACATCTCCTGAATGTCTGCTGTCACGGCTACCTGGCGTTCTCTGAATCTGAAGAGGATTCCTGGTAGCGATCTCAAGAGGTCAGGTCCTTCTAGTAGGTGATCATTGAGGCACACTCCGCTGTATCGGTGTGCCGCGTCAAAAACCAGCCGCATCTTCCCCGGCTTATTAGGGTTCACGACCGGGAAGTGTGGCAGGTACCATATTTTCTTATTTCTTTCCTCTTGTCCATCGCACTCTTGAGCATAACCTTTGTCGAGGAGGTTTTTCACTTGAGCGCGATACTGTGCGGCGAAATCTGAGGAGGAGTCCATTTTCTTCTCTATCATCTTCAGTCTCTTCACGGCACAGTGATAATTATGAGGCATCGGAGCGTCTTCGTCTCTCCATGGCAGACCTACTTCGAAGTGTTCTCCAACCTTCTTCATTGTTTGTTGGACCACGTCGATTGCCTTTTGGTCTTCCGGTCTGACTTTCTTTGCCAGGGAGACTCCTAGGGCATCAATCCTGAAGTGCGCTTTCACTAATTCTTCTACGCGTCGTACATCTTCTGTCTGTTTGTTCGCAGACACGTCGTAGATGTGAAGCACTAGTTGACCCTCCTTTTGAGTCAGCGTTGAGCGCGGCGCTGTCCCATGGATCACCCATCCCAGTTGGGTGTACGAGGCCGCAGGCTCATTCTTCTTGCCCATGCGTAGTTTTCGTGTCACGATTAGGTGCCAATTGTCCGCACCTATTAATACTTTTGGTGTGGCTTCACTAAAGAATGCGTCCTTTCGCATGTCTCGGAGGTGTGGATATTTCGTTAAGTTTTCCCTATCCACTGTCTGACCATGAAGTCGCAGGTCCTTCATCGTTCGTGCGCGTAGTTCTTGATAGTCGCCGTTTTGGCCACGAATTTGCAGTTTGACCTCTTGACTGCGTTCTTCGTGTGGCTGAGAGGTCACTCCTTGTATTTTGAGTGTAGAAACTGGTCCTCTTACTTGAATACGGCGTGTTATGTCCTCGTCGATGAGTGAGGTCGTCGATCCTTCGTCCATTAGCGCGAACGTGCTCACTTGACCGCCTGGTCCTTTCAAAATGACGGGGCACATCTTCAAGAGTACGCGATGCGGTGCGTCGTTGCTTGCCGAGACAGTCATCACGGACTCTGCTGCCGGTTCGACATCTGTCGCCTTTTCTTTAATGTCTTGTTGCGACGTCTCTTTGTGGAGCAGCGCGTGATGTGGGCGGGTGCACTTTTCTTTGCCACATCGCTTGGCTCGGCAATTCTCTCGTCGGTGGCGATTATTCACACATTTAAAGCACACTTTCTCCGTTCGTGCCCATTCCCATCTGTCGTCGACACTCATTTTTAAAAATTTGGCGCACTTAGGCACTTCATGGTCCCCGGCACAACACAGACATACGTGTTTCTTTTCTTCTTCTTTTTCTGTCGTGGCATAAATAACTTCTCTGCCCGCTTTCCTTTTTGCGCTCGCTTGCACCACGTTTTTCTGTTCTCTCTTTGGTGCAGGTGTGGGCGTCGGGTTTGTGAAGGCGTACCTCATGGCACGGTCAGCCTCCCGCATCAGGAACCGAGATAATAACATGATTTCAGGCTCACGTGACGTTTCCACTGCCTCAGAAGCGTAGTCGCACCATCTTGATTTCACGTGCGGGCTTAACTTGTCCACGACTTCACGCACTAACATTGGGTTCCACAGGTATCCACGATTGTCCATATTGGATAGCACACACACTATGTTCTGTAGCTTCACTGCGAACGAGTTTAGTTCACTTGCCACACTAGTGAGCCGAGGCAACTTCTTTATGTCCTCCATCACGTGGTCCATTAATATCTCCGGCCTTCCGTAGTATTGTTCTAGCGTCTTCATAATTGTCCGTGGGTCAGACGCAGAGTACAGGAGCGCGGAGACTGCTTCCCTTGCTGGACCTCTGATGCAGTTCCTCAGTCTTGCTAGATTCTCCATCGCGGTGAATTTGTAGACACTCGACGAGTCTTCATAAGCTGCCTTGAATGGCAACCATTCCGTAGCCGCTCCGGTGAACAAGGGTAATTCAGTCACTTGTCGTGGCGGCGGGCGTACACGCATCATTTTGTCCAGCGTGTCGGCCAGTTGTTCGATGCCTCTTCCTACTCTGCGTTCCCCTCTTGTGGGTGAACGTGAGGTCGAACGTTGTCTTCTTCGTGGCATGGCAGGCGTTATAGCGTCGACACATGTGTTTGGCTCTGCGGCGGTTTGTTGGGCGGCGGGGTGCGGCGGCTGAGTTCTCTCTTCGGTGACCGGTGGGTGGCCTTGGTCAATACTTTGCAGCCACTCATCCACTCTGTCTTCACTCCTATGTCCGGAGCCCTCTTCACGAGCCTCTGCCTCTGCTTCAATTGCCGATACTTCGTATTCAAACCGTTTGTTCACAAGAGCCTTTTCAATTTCCAATTGCTCGTTCCTAATTGCAGCAATTCTTCTCTGTGCCTCGTATTCTGCTAGCTTCACTCTTGCCACGTCACTGCTGTAAGATCTCCTTGATCTTATCGTACTTGCAGTGTCTCTCACTGACATATTTGCCGTTATTGTTCTTGCAGAGTAGTCCTGAATTCTTGGCTGGAACGACGTGCTTGGAGTGGCGAGTTGTTCTTCACGCACTACACTCGCGATCGCGGTTGCTCGACTCGCCGGTACGCGGCGTGGAGCGGGTGCGGTAAGCGCGGCGGACGCACCATCAGACGGCGGCACTACTCTCCCCGTCGCGGTGGCGGGGGGTGCGGTCACTGACACGGTGGCGATGGGCGTGGCACTGTCGATTCCACTTGCGGGCGCTTCATGTTGGGTGCGCGGTAACGCAGACGCAATGGTTGAAGGTGACCTCGGCGGCTCTTCAAATGTTCGGGGACGTCGACTGTCGTATCCCGATTCCGCCTCACTTTCTTTGGCCGCAATACTTCTAGTCTTCATTTTCAGGAACACTGCACTATTTTCTTTGTCTTCAACTCGTCAGGCGAGCGATGATTCGATTGTATTCAGGCGAACGTAGAAACGAAGTCTTCACCATCCGTCGCTCGATGGACCAAACTGTCAAGGTGGACTGTATATATATGTATTTTCGATGTAATAAAACTCCTGACTTGTAGAGTTGAGTAATTCTTGATTCACAATAATAGTCTTGATTCACAATTCTTCTCTTCAATTGCACTAGCTGGGACGGCTTGTTGCTTCGGTTTTCTTGAGAGCACTTGCTGCTGCGCTGACTGCGACTGAACTACGAATTCGCAACAAACCGTCCCGCTTATATCCTATTTTTGCAGGGTGCAAGTAGTGGGTGGAGGTGAGCACGGTACATCCGTCCCGACCAATTACGACGCTTGATCTGAGTTCGCGCGTGGTGGGGGACCGGACAGGTTTCGACATGTTGAAACCTGTTCGAACGTGCTCGCGTCCACTTTACATCGTCATAATTTTGAAGTCTTATTCACTAAAGGATAATGAAACAGCCCTAATCGAATATTAATAAGTGTGTCCCTACTTTCAAATCATATTTATTTAATCAACTTAAATTCTACTTGTATATTATCATTATTTACATCTTAATTATAAATCAGTACGAAGTGACGACGTCCGTAACAACAGTAATGACGTCTTAGTAAGAGTTGTTCAGCCTGATGAGCACTCTCTGTTGACGTATTAAAATTGAAGATCTGGAACACCTGATGTGGAACTCCAAGAGCCTAGCTACACTATAACATATACAGTAATGACGTCTTAGTAAGAGTTGTTCAGCCTGATGAGCACTCTCTGTTGACGTATTAAAATTGAAGATCTGGAACACCTGATGTGGAACTCCAACAGCCCAGCTACATTATAACATATAAGAATGACGTATGAGCAAGAGTTGTTTAGTCTGATGGGCATTTCCTGTTGACTTACAAAAATGAAAGATGTGGAACGTCCGGAATCGTCACGCGCATCCCGTTGTTATCCCGTCCCCATGGGGACGCCAGGGGACGCAGGGACCCCAGGCTCTTAGAATTTGACATCAGTCGTTTCAGATCTTCGGTTTTGACGACCCCGTTGCCGCTGGCATAAGCAACAGGATCCGCGTACGAAGTCGCGGGCAGAAGCTAGTAAATAATAATAATTAAAACATCAGAGATAGATTAGACAAATAAATTGTGTAAAAGTAATTATCTCTTTTTTTAATTAATCACGCGATTTTTCTGCAGAAGTATTGGCGCATATCCACTTTATTCTTTCGCTGTATGAAATTAGTGTAAAAGTACATGAATAACTCTACCTAATTCCGACTTATGTAAATAACACATTGAAAGTAAGATCACATAACAACCAGTTTGAATACTAACCACTATGTCAGCAAACTGGACGAGAGACATTGCAACTATGAGGCTGTATCTGACAGAATGAGGGATCACCGGAGTCACGTACGCAATCTTACTGAGATTGATGCGTCGTCTGCGCTGCGATTATGTCAGGAATTCCTTGTGATCTGTGTGTCCTTGCTACGGTGTATATGTTGAAGAGAGATTGAGGATATTTCGTGTTTTAAGAAATTGAGAGTCCATTGTGTTTGTGTTGATTTCATCAT
Organism: Agrotis clavis; assembly: GCA_954870645.1. Lineage (NCBI taxonomy): Eukaryota > Metazoa > Arthropoda > Insecta > Lepidoptera > Noctuidae > Agrotis > Agrotis clavis. The sequence goes on from OX940935.1 coordinate 15,822,349, forward strand.
CAGCCTATGAATGTTCCCACTGAGACACAGGCCTCCACTGTGTAAAAGGGAGTGGGCCATAATCCACCACGCGGGCCCAGTACGTGTTGGTAGTTGGCACCATGTCTTCAAATTTTTGGTTCTTAAAGGATATGCCGGTTTCCTCACGATGTTTTCCTTCACCGTTTTGATAGAATAAATACACAAAGTAATGCGCCTTGGTGGGTTCGAAACCACGACCCACCACTTGTAAGTCGTGGCTAATATGTACCACTTTGCCACCACTACAAACTTGATTTAGTAGACTTTATTTGGTTGAACGAGGAACTTATTGATCTGAATCGAAAAAATATTATTGCTGTAAAATCACGCTATGACAAAGTTTGAGAACTTTATAAAAGCGTCTTTACTTCGCTTTTTTTGTCAATTGAATATTCTTTGCATAAGACATTCGATGTTATACCTACTTAAATCATAATCAGGTTTCAGATCAAACTCTATTTTTAAACAATGAAAAACCAACTCTATGAAGGTTCAAAAAAACGACGAAACACTTCGAGAAAAGGTAGGTAGTGCCCTTGCGCTTCGCTTGGCTCGTCTTGGCGAGGGCACTACCGTGCCCCCAGATTCTACATACGTTATACAGGGAGGACAAAAAATCGTGAATCAAACGTAACAGGGTGATAGTCAACGCTATTTGCACTAAAAAATATTTCTACAGCAGCAGAGCCTTTACTTGAAGAGTTACGACTGTTTGAGTGTTATTTCATGGTAAGCCACCAGACAAGTAATGTGAAATTCTGATAGTCAATTGATCCAATTAGACTGGAAGCCGACCCAAAGTTCGGTAAAAGCTGGGTATTTGGTGATAATTTTCATGAAAACGAGACACTGTCATAAACACGATCCGAAATTAATGAGCAGGCCTGTTGTGAATTTTAAAGCTCTCGGTAATGAACTATCATGTACAATATACATTGTGTACAACATACCTATAACATAGGTTTACAACAGGGGCAGAACTGCCCCAAAGTGGGCGCTAGAACTTTTTGTGGGGGCAGTTACTGGTCCAAAGGCAAATGGGGAGTTATAAAATACTCTATTTTTAACCGACTTCCAAAAGGAGGAGGTTCTCAATTCGGATGTTTGTATTTTTTTTTTATGTTTGTCCTGGCTTAACTCCGTCGTTTAACAACCGATTTGAAAAATTATTTTTTTGTTGGATAGTGTATACTTTCGGAATGGTCCCATTAACTACTAGCACTTTTTGAAAAATCAACAAAAACCTAAAAAGTTTTCAACTTTGTCTACACCGATTACTCCGAGTATTCTTGTCCGATTTCGATGATTCTTTTTTTTGTTCGATACAGTATATCTGCCATTTAATCCCATAAAATTTTCATTTAGTTTGGTGCAGTATTTTTCTCTTTGTGTACATACATACATGGGCATTGTTAATGTTGTTATTACCGGTGCTACGGATTACAAAATTTTAGTGCACATGTAAGAAAATTATGTATTTGACAATAATAAATTTGGGTTGAATAGTGAAACTAAAAAGGATAAAATAAAACTTTTTCAAAAAAAATGTAACCGACTTCAAAACAACCACAAAAAAAGTTCAAAATAACCTACAAAAAAACTTTTCTTTCGAAAGTCGGTGACAAAAAGTCAATGAAATAAAAAATAAAGTCACCGACTTTTTATAAAAATCATTTTAAGCATGATCAGAGAAAGACGTCTAATTTTTAATTTGTGATAATTGATAGACATAATAAAATTGTTGTAATTTTGTTATTAGTGGAATACGTTGTCACTTAGAATTTCTCCCGTTTCGTGGGTGCGTTTACAAACATATACTCGTAAACGTATAAACTCACATAACAATCACCCAAAACCTAGAACGACTACTGTATATCACACATTTTTTTTTTGTGCGGGATTTGAACCCGCGATACGCAGCGCAACAGTCAATGGCTCGACCACTGCACCAACCGTGCCGTCTCATTAACTTTGTTAACATTTTTGTAGGTAAAAGGGGGTGACGGAATTCTTTATCGTGTAAATGGGGCTGTGTTCTATAAAAGTTTGGGAACCTATGATGTATATATACCGACATACATAAACCTTTTCATAAACAACTCTTTGTTTCATCACAAATTGAAGCCGAAATCAATTTAAAACATGGCGGCTTCCTGTCAAAGGCTTTGATATGTATACAGTACATCATTTCGTTTTAAGCCTCGATCAATACTACGCCCACCGATATTTTTCCAACAACTATTATGAATATTAATCTCACGTATTCAGCGAAAATTCAAATTTCCATGAAAAACTTTGCCCGTGGTACCACAAAAACTTTTAAACGTCTGTTGAACACTTGTCTAAAAAAATGTCAGATTGTGAAGTTGAAATAAGGTCCGTTTTGCAGTCACACTTTTTTTAGACAAGTGTTCAACAGATGTTTAAGTTTTTGTAGGAAGGCTGTGTATGTTTTACTCGGGATTGTCATTATCCTCTACAAGCCTTCATTTGAGTTGCAATTAAAATGTATTTCATGTTGTACATAATACAAAGCAGTCCCTTTTAAACTCCCAACATGGACAACCTAAACACTGGATTCATGTCCTATTACAGTTCTGTGCATTCAATTTTCAAGCTTACTGCAAAATAATAAAGTATACTTTCTTTGGAATTACTGTCTTTGGAATAGTACATAGAATGTGTAAATTTTGTAATGAAATTCTTTAAGTTCATATCACAGTGTACATATTAGTGACTATATTAAATTCCGTGAAGAGGAAAACAATTAACGTAATTAACTGTAAATAACTCGTATGTACGAGTACTTGTCGCTTTCAAAGAATTCAAAGGAAATGCGAGAGGATGTGTTTTTTTTTTTAATTTAATTAGCTTTCTACGTCTTTTATTTCTGTCCAATTAACCGTTGGTAAGACACGAGTAAAAGGGAAGCTTTGTTTGTTAGGAAGGAAAAAGCTTCTCCATTCCCGTAAGATTACTTTTGTGTTGCATGGCTTAGTTGGTAAGTAATAAAAGTGATTTTTGTGGGACCATATAATTTACTTCAATCTCATGAGAAAAATAATAATTTTATTGGCCCGTGCATTTGGCTAAAAATATGTTTTTTTTTTTTCAGAATCTTATTTTACGCTCGTACATGGCAAACTTTGGACTGATTATTATGGACACAGTGACGTATATTCAGCTCACTCCGATGGAGTGACCGCACTACCCGCACGCGTAGCATGGCGATTCTATCTCTATTCTGCCAAGAAAAGACAAAATTATTTTATCGTTATTTCTATACAAATCTACTGTTTTTTTTTTTGCACAATTATGACAAATAAGGGGTATTTCCATTTGAGCAACTATTTCCTACTAATACTAAAAATGCTTCTATGAAAATAGTTGCTCAGATGGGTGTACCTCGATTCGTACACCATTAAAGAATAGAAACATATCTCTTCTATATTTTAAACATTCCTATGCTTAAATCGATAAAAATCTTTTACGTTCTGTCATTTTGTCTATTCCCGCGTCGACTAAACCCGTTTCTACGGCGCCATGCTACGCGTGCTGAGCAGGTATCAGCAGCCTCATTTTCTCTTTTTGTAGATTATCAAATCATTCATACGTAGATCGGCGTAGCGGCTACGACGTAGCAAGATAAATCATCTGCTACGAGATTTCGTAGCGGAGTTAGTAAATCATACATTTTCTTTTTAAATTAACAGCGCAGTTGATTTAAAATCACCCTTTTCCCAACTATTTTTGGGTCGGCTTCAGGCAAACTAGATGCAGCTGAATATCAGTATTTAACATGGAGCGACTGCCTATCGAACCTCCATAACCCAGTAACTGGGCAATACGATACTCCATGGTAAGACTGGTCGTCAGACTTTACAGCTTCTAACTAACAGTAACGCTTGTCAATGATCTACAAATGACCAAATGACCGCCGGGACCAACGGCTTTATGAAACTCGCTTTAACTGATGGTCACCTATCCACAGACCAACCTCGGCAAGCACGGCTTAACCCGGAAGATCGGCCTGTGCGGCTGTAATTTTTTTACTTTTATAAATGAAGAATTCTTTAATAAATAATTTCCAAAAAAAAAAATATGTCGGAGAATCAACACAGAAGCACAACAATTTAAAACAACGCCATCTATATCGTTGCAGCGGAATTAAAACAAACACAATTTAGAATCTCAATTGATTATTGTTAATTTAGAATAACGCCATCTATCTCTCATTGAAGGAACTATGTAGTTAAATTTGACAGATAATGCTTGGGAACTCAAGTTATTGATGAATAGACTTGGGGAAGGTTAGCATGGGGAGCATTGGCAACACCGAGCGAATAGTCGAGTCAAAATGTCGATCGGAAGTTTAATCAGCTATTCGACGTTGACAGGTAGTGACGTTGACAGATGTTGGCTAACCTGTGTGGGGTAGGCCACATAAGCGGTGACAGTTGAGTGAAGGGAGGACTTTGAATCGGTCCGGCAAGCTGGGTAGACATCTTGGTTGCTCCGCCATGTTAAACTTCCCGGGTTCCTAAGTTTTTAATCGAGTGATATCTCGGGCATCCTTGACTATTTTTTATTCGGTGTGTGTTAGCAAGTAATTAAAAGTGTTAACGAAGGTTTTGTGAATGTTATTTCCGATATCCCAACCCCTCTGATAACGACTCTCCGTTATCAGAAGTGGGATTGGACCACGACGACCCACGTGTTCGAAATAAAGACGCTAGCTACGAAAAATGGATGTGTTTGTTGGAACGGCAATTTTCTGACACTGATTCAAGCCGTGAAAACACCTACTACGTCACCACATGGCTTTCGTTTACCGGATTTCGTTCCTGAAAAACAAGATGTGGATGCACGTGCTTGGGTGACGACTACAGTGATGTGCTTTCGGACCAAAATCAACATGGCGCTCCGCTTATGGTGGCTCTAAGCCGCGCCTTGAAGGGAGGAGCTTCTACCTAGCTGCCTACCGTGTCGTTTCCTGGGATGACGTGAAGAGAGATGAGATGAAGAGAAAGCGAATAGTTTTGTGAAACCGTGTTTTACCTGCTGCAAGCCGGGTCATAAATCCGTGTACTGCTACTGCAAAGACGTGAAACAGGATACTCAAGCTACGCCGAAGCACCACAACCGCAGCAATGGCAACGAGAGGGGTTCATCGACAACTGTGAAGCCTCATGCATCCAGGATCACCTGCTTCCACTGCCACGGCGCAATGAGAGGAGCAGCGCCGACTCCGGGAAAAGCGGGTAGACCTGTGCCTCCTGAACGCGTCGACTGTGACCCTATCCGGTGAGCAATTTTCATTTTGTTTACGACTCTGGTGCCTTGTGTTCTTTACTAAAGTCTGTAGCCTATAGATTTTGACTTTGATGGAGATCTGTGACATTAGTATTGAGATTTGTTTTCATGTGTTGCCTGATTGTAGCGGGCACTTGATGAATTGCGGAGAATGCCTGAGGATCAAGTACCATTTTCAAGTAGAGGTGTTTTAAGTTGAATGAGTGTGGAATCTTAGTCGGCTGGTCAGAACGTACCAGTAGCCATTTCGTAGTCGTAGTCCGTATCTTATTGACACCCCGGTGTCCATAGACTCGCGGTGTGCGGGTGTCACTGGCGGAGGTCGTGTATTGTGCGTTCATGGTGAACAGTGTGAAACAAACAGAGGTTTGTTGGTGGGGCTAGTGTTAGCCATAGGCCACGAATTTGATCCCTGCTTTTTGATGATTAGTTTCTTGCATTGTAAATTGTAATGGTACAATTGCAAAGGTACTTGGTTGTTCTACGATTTTCGGTCAGTCTTAATTGTTTTTTTTTATAATCTGTAACGTTATAAGAAAAACAAAGTGAGTGTTGAACAAACCTACTTTGGGAATTATTTTGTTAAAGATAAAGCTAAACTAGTAAAGTTTGATGTTGGTGATTTAGTTCTTATCAAATGAGGAACGAAATCAAGTTTAACTCCATCCAAAATACAAAGGTCCTTTTAAAGTTATCGAATTGCTCGCAGGTGATCGCTATGTTTTAAAATCTTTAACTGACAACAGAATAGACAAGTATGCTCATGATCGCATAAGAAGGATGCCACAAGGTCATGTCAGCGACTTAGACGTAATTAGTGAAGAATTGGATCTAGATTGATGCGGGTGAAGGCCCATCAACTCGTTCCGACTAACGTTAGTGCACAGAGTAATGTCTTAAGCAGACGATTTACCGGAGAGAAGGCCTGGTAACATGCGTCCTGTTTAGAGCTTATCAGAGTGAAGGACTGATACTGACTCTTTGGTGCTACTTGGTGCATTGATATTGTGATTTAGTTTAGATCATTTGAATTTTCTAAACCTTGTTGTATGGCTTCAAATGCAAGTCCCTTGTTTAAGGTCAAAGTATGAGCACTGCAATATTTTAATGAGTTTCCTATTGTTTGAATGAGTATGGGTGCTGTTCGACATGTCAGCTTTTAGAGAAAGAGTTTGTTGTGACGTTTATAAGACCCTGTAATTATTTTGATGAGAATACCTTTTCCATTTGGGTCAGGAATGGCCGAACGAGTAGAATGGTTACTGTTCGAGAATTTTCTTTCATTCCAGGTTCCTCACACGAGGACGTGATGTCTCACACGAGGACGTGATGTCTCACACGAGGACGTGATGTCTCACACGAGGACGTGATGTCTCACACGAGGACGTGATGTCTCACACGAGGACGTGATGTCTCACACGAGGACGTGATGTCTCACACGAGGACGTGATGTCTCACACGAGGACGTGTGAATTGTCAGAATGGCCGTGTCGGAGAATCAACACAGAAGCACAACAATTTAAAACAACGCCATCTATATCGTTGCAGCGGAATTAAAACAAACACAATTTAGAATCTCAATTGATTATTGTTAATTTAGAATAACGCCATCTATCTCTCATTGAAGGAACTATGTAGTTAAATTTGACAGATAATGCTTGGGAACTCAAGTTATTGATGAATAGACTTGGGGAAGGTTAGCATGGGGAGCATTGGCAACACCGAGCGAATAGTCGAGTCAAAATGTCGATCGGAAGTTTAATCAGCTATTCGACGTTGACAGGTAGTGACGTTGACAGATGTTGGCTAACCTGTGTGGGGTAGGCCACATAAGCGGTGACAGTTGAGTGAAGGGAGGACTTTGAATCGGTCCGGCAAGCTGGGTAGACATCTTGGTTGCTCCGCCATGTTAAACTTCCCGGGTTCCTAAGTTTTTAATCGAGTGATATCTCGGGCATCCTTGACTATTTTGTATTCGGTGTGTGTTAGCAAGTAATTAAAAGTGTTAACGAAGGTTTTGTGAATGTTATTTCCGATATCCCAACCCCTCTGATAACGACTCTCCGTTATATATAAGTACTCAATTTTTTCAAGAATCAAGTTATTCCAAATATAGACTTCACATTTAGATGCAAATCCTCTCTTACCGTTCTGTTATACCTTCGGGATCTAGCAATAAGGTTTAAAAACAACACTTTGAATTACACTGCACAAAAGAAACGTTTATTTAGGGCTTTGACCTTGAACTGACAGACACAAGAGGTGATAATAGTTCGGTGATTGAGACGAGACTGGCGCTCCTCTGGTGCGCTGGGCAGTGATGCCTTTAAATGCTGACACTACAATTTAGATAAAACACGCAATCGCTTTAAAGTGATTGTTAAGCGTTTTCCCTAACATTGGGAATCTATAACAGTTCGTATCACATGAAACCGAGGCTCACCTCTAGAGCTAATCCGCCATTCTAACGTTGCCTCTAGGTCCAATTTCAGTGAACGATAAGTACGCTGGACGCTGATTCGATTTGATGGCAGAAGTTTGGGACTGTTCTTAATTGGACGCGCTCTGTTTGTGTTTTAGATATCACCTTCGCCAAGGCAACGGACGTTACGTACGTTTTACAACGTTATACGCCGGCTCCACACGTTGGCCGTGTTTGCCGAACAGAAGGAGACGGCGCTATACCAGAAAGCAAGACGCAAATAATTCTATCTCGTTTCTTAGTATAGCGCCGTCTCCCTCTGTTCGGCCAACACGGCCAACGTGTGGAGCCGGCGTGAAATAACGGCACGGTTAGCGCAGTGGCTGAGCGATTGGACTGCTGGTCTGCTTGTCGCGGGTTTGATTCCCGCACGGAGTAAATATTTGTATGATCTACAAGTCCGCACGCAAAATACGCGCATATGACGTGGAGTTGCGGATACCAGCCCGTTATACAATACAATACAATGATCTACAAGTAGTTGTTTCAAGTCTGGGCGTTTGTGTATGTGAGTTCATAATATTTGTAAACGCACCCACGACGCACGATAATCGTAAACGCTCCGTACTCCCCAATACATTTTCAACTTTATAACGCAGAGCCTAAAGTTGAAAATCTATTTAAGATTTCTGAGCGTTAGCGACAGGAAAGATCGAAAACTATAAGCAATCTTCACTAGATCTTCAACGTTATACCCAAGCATATAAAGTTGAATATCTATTAAAGTTTACTCAGCGTTTGCGTTTATCGTTTGTTACATGGCTACAGGGCCAGCTGGGATATTTTAATATTTCCATTAGGAACCTTCAGTAATGGTAATAGCAAGAAGTTTGGTTTGTGTCCGAATGCTGCTAGCCTCCCCCCTGTGTCACAATGTTCATATTTATTGTTATGTTCCAACACACCTTTACGTGCATGTACTATGTCTATAACGCACACTGCATTATACCTATGTATATTTAGTAAAACATAGCTAGAAACCTGCAGATCTAAATGTATATAGAAGGCTCCTGCAATACCTAAGACAAACAGTGGTATTGAAATACGAGACTACTGCGTCTTACGTCCATTGCTCCAATTTGGCGCAAGACGTTCATCAATTTTGTTAGGGTTGCTGCACACTTGATCGAGTGGGCCCATTTAACTCGGAAGGATAGCAGAAATAGTTTCTAAACAACCGAATGGTCCGAGCATTAAGTTCCCAGATTTAAGTCTCAGCCCACAATTAATTCCAATTTCAAAATCGATTGGCTGACCATATGAACTGCAAGATGAGAAAAAGTTATACAGGCACACGTTACATTACACGTTATATAGGCACCTATTAGTGTTTTTCAACTGCCTGTTTGATCATAGGTTTGGTTCGTGCTGATTAGCACCTACCTTCGCTTACCACTGTGAAACCATCTGTCTTT